>JAVYIG010000192.1:0-600000 GCA_035222895.1 Strongylocentrotus droebachiensis | reverse complement strand
GGTCTCTCGGGACAGTCATAATGGACATTCAAATCACCTAAAAGCAGTAGCTTCCCAGGAGTCTGATTCATGTCATCGATGAAGCTGTCAAATTCTTCGAGGAACGTAGATGTTTTCAGACCATTCGTGCTGGATGGTGGTGGACGGTACACAGCAACATAGTTCACCGAACGAGCTTTGTCTGTAATAATGCAGTGCTCAAATGTTGTAAAATGAGGATCAATAGTCACTTGATGTAGTTTCAGATCAGACCTGACCAGAGCACCAACACCTCCGCCACGACCGCCAGTGCGTGGAACATTGGTGAAAGTATAACCAGGTGGTGTTACCTCAGCAATTACAGCGTCATCATTTTCAGTCAGCCATGTCTCTGTGACAAACATTACATCAACTTCGTTGGTGATGACATAGTCTTGAAGAAGAAGAGATTTATGTCTCAGTGAGCGAGCATTCCAGTGACATACATGCTGTAATGTTTCATTTCCGACATTTGCATCAATAACAACATTGGAAGAGTCAATTCCCGTTGACCTCACTAGTTGTTTCCTTCTGGCTCTGTTACCAGCTCGGCAACCACGATACCTCAGAATGCCATTTTCCTTCAGTAGGGATAGTACATCTGCTGATGGTGTGACCTTAGCACATCTTGAATGTCTCAATGCAATCAGGCTGGACCTTGAATACCGGAGACCATGAATGGGCTTTGTCTCCATTGTTGAAGGGCTTTGATGCACGGTCCAGTGTCTATTCAGACATAAGACTCTAAAATGGTCAAAGTCTTTGTCAATGTTGCTATTCAAAATGCAGTCCTTTGAACCTCCGCATAATAGGTGCTCTGTACTGTAGCTTAACACTGCTAGCAGTACAAGTGAAAGTGCAGCAAAATCAGTCGAAAACATATCCTAAAATCTCGCTTTAATCATTCATGAAAAACCACTCAAACACTGTCCAGTAGGATGACAAGGTCCCAAAATGAATGTTGATATAAAAATTGAAGGCAATAGTAGTCAGGAAACACATATAGTAACACAAAATCAGGAGAGCATCCTGAGAGTGGCAGCAGTAGTAAACAGCGCCATTATATAATATGTGATATTATGTGATGGGCAAGACTCGATAGCAAAAAGGTCAGCGAGCGGCGGGGCCCCATCCATTTGCGTTCCCGAACAATCAGAAAAATCGTGGAGGGGGCATAATCCCCCCGGCCTTATTAGGGTTAAAAGCATTCATTAACCAACCCTTGTCCAGAATCGCCGAACAAAATATTTCAAATTAGTTTTCCTTTATAAATGAGGCAACCATAGATCAGCAAGAAATAAAAATTAAAAAAACAAGTTAACGCCCTGCTTATTCAAATTCGGAAGAACAAAACATTATCACAATAATTGTAAAGCAATGTAGTACAACATTCGGGAATACCAAAGGGTATTTTCAGTGTTTTTAACCGTTGAAAATACAAAGACAATGGAATCGGAATATTATTTGTATTCATAGTATATGCAAGGTCTCTTAGGTTTTCATATGAAAAAGTGATACGATTTGTTCTTCTCGTTTTGGGGGAAGTATTTCACGTATGATTTCACGTTCATAATACTTCTGTAATTCTTCTATATGCAATGATCTAATAACATTAAAACTGCTATCACAAACATCCTCTATTAAACGATTAGATGATTCATTTGATAATCTTATACAAATCATATTTCTTTTTAATCTATATGTTCGGGAAATCTAGGTACCCCTTAACAAATATAGGGACTCCATAACAAATATGATAACAATTCTCTTTAACTCTTTTCCCGCTTCGTTCGACTAGCGGAACATACAGCGGGCTGCCAACTTCGACTCAAGTCACATTTCATTCACAATACACACGGAACACATTTAATTCTATTGTACGCACACACACACAATAGTAACGCGTGCTTCGCATTGTATACACATCACACTTCATTGCACCGCTTTCGCAGACATTGTTTACATTGACATTTTCCGAGAAAAATTGAGTTTTTGAAACTGCTTTTGCAAATATTCTGATGAGCTAGGATGGCCCCTATTAGGAGGAGACGGGACTTCTTCACTTTTTTTTTTTTTTTTTTTTTTACGTGTGCAGTAATACTTTCATACTGCGATAACATTTTGACAAGCAATGCATACAGTGAAAATGTTAGGTTTTTGTTATTCTTTGAATACATAACTGTCATGACTGTGTCAAGTTTAATTTACATAATGGTCCATATCTAAGCTATGATAAATAATGATAATGCAGTTATTTTGTTATGTGTTCTGATTTGTATACATTCATGATGTAATTTTTTGGTATGCTTTCACCAGGAAGCTGAACTAAATGTTGGGGTTGTGTGGAATAACAATGTACAATTTGATCTGCAATAGATGAATGCCTTATTTTCGGGTTGTGTGGAATAACAATATAGTTACAATTTGATAAGCAATATATGAATGCCTTATTTTCGGGTTGTGTGGAATAACAATATAGTTACAATTTGATTTGCAAATTTGATTGTCTTGTGTCGTTTATTATTTTCAAAAAAGTTACTGTTTTTTTTTTATGGGAGTTCTTATTCAACACTTTTTAGAGTGTGGTTGAGTTGTGGGATGAGATGAGATGCATGTAGAGAAGTTGAGTGACTAACAAGGAAAGTGTGGATGATAGAGAATTAAATAGAGTGAAAGCGTTTTGTAGCATTGAGGGAATAATTCAACATAAAGTACACTTGCTCTCTCTCTTCGCCTGTCTCTATTTCTCTATACCTGACTTTCTCTGTCTCCGTCCCTTTTCCTTCTATCTCTCTCTTTCTATCTATCCTCCTCTCTGTCTGCCTGTCTCTTTCGCAATCTGATTGTCTCTTTTCTCTCTCTCTCTCTCTCTCTCTCTCTCATTTCTCTCCCTATCTGCCTGTCTCTTTCTTCTTCCCCTCTCCCTGCCTATATCTTCTTTTCACTCTCACTTTCTCTATCTGCCGCTATCTCTCTCTCTCTCTCTCCTTGTTTCTTATTTCTCTCTGCCCCTCTGTATCTTCTCATCCTCACTTTCTCTTTCTGCCTTTCTTTCTATGTCTGCCTATCTGTCTTTCTCTCTCCGTGTCTCTTCTTATTTATATCCCTATCTGCCTATCTCTTTCTTCTTCCCCTCCCCCTCTATCTCTATCTTCTCACTCTCACTTTCTGTATCTGCTTATCTCTTTCTCTCTCTCTCTCTATCTCTCCCTGTCTCTTGTTATTTCTCTCCCTATCTGCCTGTCTCTTTCTTCCTCCCCTCTCTCTGCCTCTCTCTATCTTGTTCTCACTCTCATTATCTCAACCTCTCCGTGTCTCTTCTTATTTATATCCCTATCTGCCTGTCTCTTTCTTCTTCCCCTCCCCCTCTATCTCTATCTTCTCACTCTCATTTTCTGTATCTGCTTATATCTCTTTCTTTCTCTCTCTCTCTCTATCTCTCCCTGTCTCTTCTTATTTCTTTCCCAATATGCCTGTCTCTTCGTTCTTATTCTCTTTCTGTCTCTCTCCCTCTCTCTGTCTACCTCTTGTTATAATGAACATGTCAATATGAGACTACATGTAGACGAATATATTTTATTCTTATTTATTATACATCAGCTTTCTACAATTCATAACTTAGTACATGTTTCAAGCATACATTATGTTCATGGCTTGCCTTATTAGTGTAGAAAATCAATAAGTTCTTCTATTTATTTCTTTCAATTCTAATAGCTTGCACAGCCTTGCAAGTAATAATAGAATGTTACACCATCTTACCTACAGACACAATAAAGGTCATCAAAGTACAATCAAGAGACAGGAAGTCTATTCAAAAGTACCCAGGGTCAATTTCAATAGGAGATTAGTTCATTGTCGGCTTACTCTTTATTCAATCCTAAATTACCAGGCTCATTGTGACCTTCAACACATGAATTTGGTATGTAGTGAAAGCTCATGAATACATCTTTTCAATGAACTAACTCAGGACATAAACCTCCATAACAAAGTATTAGATATAAGAGGTATAGAATACCCTTCTAAACGAAAACTTGGATACAAAATGTATAGTTGATAATCTCAAAATTTATGATAATATACATTACAAAAATGATACCATTGGCAAGACTATTAATTTCTATACAATATTGCTACACAAAGTTTTTCATTACAGTACACCAATCCAAAATTATTGCGAGTTGAATAAGCATAGTCCATGCAGAACCCCTCCTAAGGTGGCACCCTAAAAACAATGTGGCACAGGGGGGATTGTGTACGTGGCGGGCAAAGAGTTAAAAACAATATAGATAATCATAATTATCGCATAAATATATTTAAACAGTTAATTTACGGTGGTATCTATGTAATCTTGGTTTATTACTATTTCAATAGATGTCCAACATTTATTAATAAGAAGGTAAGGATTGTATGAATATATTCATATTAAACCATAATCAGAGTTACATGTGGAAACAATTGTAATTTGAATAAGGAAATATCAAGCCTACTTGAGGAAGACATGTAGAACTAAGCGTTTGAAAACAGATACACCCACTTCGATTTAAAAAAATAATAATAACATATTCTAGGATCAGTAATATGATTAAGGAAATATGGAGCCTCTCCTATAAAATAATAATAATAACATCGTATTCAAATATTACGTCAGAGGGCCAAATCATGAATGGGGAGCATTATTCACCAATTTGAATTAGTTATCTTCTTAAATATTTATCAGTGTCAGTCATAGGAATCACTTGCAAAAGTAAAAAGGTGATCGAGTGATGTTCATTTGTTTGCTATATACATCATCACGAATATAGTAATGTTGTGCACGGTGACATAAAACCATACACATAAATAAAAGGTCGCCATAGGCAAAGCTAAATCTGACGTCCTTTTAAAGTTGAAACATGTTCATACAACACACAGAATTTAATTGAAAAGCAGTTGGTAAACAACATCAAAATAAAATGAAGGGAGAGTGCGAGGGAGAGAGAGAGAAAAAAAGAGTCTGCTCATATTGAAAGCAATTAATAATATTTTTATATTGCCTAAAAGAGTATTTAACCACCCCGACCAGCAATGCTTGATAGGAGATGGTCTTTTCAGTGTTTCTTAAAAATAATATTCTGATCGAACGTGTGTGTCAATGGATAGTGAATTCAAAGTATCGAGTCGAGTGTGCTTCATGAATTTATGGACCAGGGCTGTTTTTGGATTGTTCAAATGCACATTTGTGAAAGTTCGGGTAGGGTATTCATGAATGGAAGAATTTCAATGAAACTGGCCATTAAAGGTCACTGGAGGTTCTGAGAAATGAAATTTGCAAGAACATGGTAATTTGGTACGAGTGATATTCAAATATCGGAAATATGGGTTCCATATATTCAAGATATGAAACATTTGTACACGAAATGTTTTCTTTACGAGTAATAAAATAAATGTGATGTTAGATATTTTGGTGGACTGTAAAGAAGAGGTTACAATTAAAGACATGTGGCATGATTATAGCGTTTGACATATTAAGCAACATATTCAATGAAACATATGGCTACTTTTTTTTTCTTCAAAATTCCAGTTCAAGGTGATGAAGAATCACCACATTTACAATATGTGCGTTAAATTCAAGCATTCGATCGATTTTAATACCCAATAACATTGCCCAACAGATACATAAAATTGTGATTTATTAATAGTATGTTGCTTCTCAAATGCATGTAAGTGATCTAGGGGGTCGAGAAAGCTCCTTTGATGGATTCCACATTGTATGATAATATTTGAGAAACTATATTCTGAAAATAGTGAATTCTTGTCGATTAGTTAGACTAGTACTTGGAAACTATTTGTAGCAATTACTCTGAAGCAATAAAGTCGCAGTTTATTTAAACATGTTGTATGATCAAACGTATACATGCCTAATGCCGAGGTCACATTTGCTCTACGGCAAGATACCTGCGGCGGCCGCAGAACTTGCAGTGGCCTCAGGGTCACCCTAGGGTGTATCCGCGGGATTATAACGCGAAGTAATAACTTTTTTCCATTTTTAGGTTCGCCGTAGCAATTATACAATTATACACACCGTAACCATACCGTAGAACGGTGCCGAAGCGACCATACGTCGGTTGTATGGTGGCATTGCAGCTACCTTGGGTCTGCCTTTGTATTTGTCAAAAACCTACGGCCACCGCAAGGGTGCCCTAAGGCGACCGTGCGTCATCACTTCAAAGGCCGTACAGCAGCCTTAGGTTTTCTGTCTCCGCAAATCCACCATGCGGCTACCCTAACATATTTGACTGTTACCGCATGTGACCGTGGGAATGCTGCGGCAGCCCTAAAATTGCTTTTGGCCGTAGATATGTTAGAGCCCACGGCCGCCGTGGAAAGTGTGACCTAGGCATTACTGAGGTCTATACATAATTAAACAACATGGTTCTTATTCAATAATGAGGTTACAATATTATAGCACAATTTAATAAGCGCTATTTCCAGAGAGTAATATTTCCGAAAACGATATTGACATGAAGTAATCTAAATAGAAACTCTTATCGGCGGGACAATTTTGCTTACTTTAAAAGTGTATGTGTGATAATTTTTCAATAACTTCCATGCATGGATGATTATATCTAACATAAATGGCGCCCCGTTTTTGCTAATGTTTTCAAACGTGACTTTTTTTTTTGGGGGGGGGTCCAATTTTTCACGTTAGTTTTGCTCAGATCGCGATAAATATATATATAGCGATCTTAATGATGAAGAGTCTAATTTCTAGAGTAGTTTTGATGATAAAAGTGATGAATGATCATGCTACGAGACTTAGCACCCCGCCTCTTATAAACTACACTGGTCGATTACTGTACAGGGAATCACATATCCAGTTTTCTCTTTTTCCTTTTCTCTGTTTTATTTTCCTTATATTTTAACTTTAAAGAGGCAATAGCCAAACGCCTCACCTCGTTTGTGAAATACGACGAATGCTTGGTATTTATTTGACACTGTAGAAAATGTGCAGCTTCGGTTGTCTGCAACGTCGTAAGTGTAGCTGTGCACCCACGTCATTTTGTATGAGTTGCTATATTCAACGGATTTCCAACACCTTTGCTTCCCGAAACCAAGCTGACGACAGATGTTTACAATAATATGCAGCTTATTTACATTTACATTTTTCTTTACGCACATGTACGATTTCTTTTCTGGGATGGGGGGTCATATTATTGTCCTTCTATTCATTAATAATTAATCTAAATATTAAGTTTTCAGGCATGTAGGCTCATTGGAAGAGCGGTGCTCCAGTGTTCTGGTTCGAAATCAAGTAGACACTCTAGTGTACTTTGGTAAGACACTAATCCTATTCCTATGCCGACTCAGTCGGAAAGGACTAAATCATTTGTCTGATGTTCGATTGTATAGCAATCAAATATCGTTTGTATCGCGAATGAATGAGTACTTATGTTGGGTCCGGGGCTTTTGCCCCGGTGGAATGCAATTTGCATAGACAACTCGTACAGGTGTGCGAGGTTCCACCACGGAGACTAGGGCATGGTATCAATAAGTGTTTAATTCATGTATTATGTTATGGTACGACATGGGTCTTATGGTTTTCCAGAGTTGTTATTCTCGTTGAATTTTACCTCTGGTTTTTTTCACCCTGGACCATGTGCGGTCTAGGTTCCTAAAGGAAATATAAACAAAAATCATTCATGTGGAATAAACGGCCGGCTTCCAGTCGTCGTTGTTAGGCCGTCCCACAACAATTGAACTTAATGATTGAGATATGTGTTTGTATTGGGAGTCAAGAAGGAAGACATATGAAATACGAAGTGAAGTTATAGGAAAAACATCCGGTCACCTGATGTATTAATGATAAGCATACACAGGCCCTTTTACGGGTGAGTGACACTAAACCGAAATACCATCAGATTCACAGCACATGTTCATGTATTTACGTTCATTCCTATTTCTGTTTACTCATTAGTTTCTCTTAATAACATAAAATATGATTTTTCAAGGGAATATGTTGCCAATTTCTCTTTCTTATTTGATGCATGTCTGAGATTACCCCCAAATGACAGGCCTAGAAATGTCATTACTTCTTCAATAATATTAAAAAAAAGGTTTCTGAAACAGAGGAGAACAAATATGTAAACACAGGAAAACTTGTACAACAAATATCAATCACAAGCTATACAGCTAGACAAGAGAATAAGATTCCATTTGAAGGAGAAGATGACGAGGTAACGTGTGTTTATTGAAATCCTTCGCTCTTTTTCAGATTACAGGACTTTAGAAACTAGGCTTGGCATTCGGTTTTTTTTTTTTTTGGGGGGGGGGATCGCGGTTTGTTTCGTTCGTTTTGCATTTGTATAATCTTTTGAGTTGTTTCTGAAATATAAGAAATGTTTCAATCAGCTACAGAGCATCATTTTGTATATAAAAAAAGGATGTGATGATGTTATATCATTCTAGAAAAATATTTAAAATAAAAATACCTTTTTAGATAACGATACAAATACATGTGTATTGATCACAACTGGGAAACATGATAAGAAAGGGACACTTATCTCAAAGTGCACTTGATAGAAAGAAAATGGGAGTCTTACAAAATCAACTAGAGAAACCTATTACCTTAAAAGGACGGACAATCATGACATTTGGAAGCGGATACTTTTAACATTTACGAAAATGCGCTTATCGGAAGTGGAAAAACACTCCTTAGAAAAGAAAGGGAGGCACTTGCTGAATCTTTTGTCCTTACCAGGGCCAAAAATAGGCACTTTGTTCATGCGGAATGAACGGCCGGCTTACGTTCATTCTTTGGGTCTACTTAAATTAGTATGAAAATTTGCTTCCTTCCTCACCCACCCCTATGGAATACCGCTTCTGTATTATCTACTATCATACATTTGTTACAATTTACAAATATTACTCTATATTTGACCATGTCCCAACCATTTCCATGCATGACTGACTCGATTTAAAAGAAACAGCACCCGATTTAAAACAAACGGCACCCCTTTCTGATATTTCTTGTTAAATAAAAATTCATTTGGAATTCTTAGTCTAAAATTTTGTTCAATTTACAACTATTTGCTCGGCCCTCGAAATGTATCTAGTGATCCAAAATATGAAGAGGATAATGTATATCATACATAGGATAAGAAAACTATAATTAGCCATTTGCGCGACTCTGCACCCCCTTCTATTGAAAATTAACATTTGATTATCTAATACGCAATCACATGTCTAGTTTTTCCATTACCCTTGGGTATTCCGACTCGGAAAATCAAACTGAATTATTAATATAATGAAAGTGTCAATTTTTTTTAAACTTTAGAGAGGCAATAGTCAAACGCCTCACCTGGTTTGTGGCATCCAACAAATGTTTGGTACTTTTCTGACACTGTAGAAAACGTGCAGCTTTGGTGGTGCGCAACATAGTAAGTGCAGCTGTACACCCACGTCATACTGATCGAGGTGCTAAATTCAAAAGCATCTAACCACTTAAGCTCTCCGAAACCAAGCTGACAACATATGTTCATAATAAAAGGCTCATCTCGATAATCATAATAATCACCATCCAGTTTATTACAACTTTCAAGCTACTCTACATGTATGTAGCGACTTCATTTTGTCATCTTCTTCTCCTTCTATTATATTGATAATTTATTGATAATTTATCATTAAATATTTAGGTACGATGGCTCATTTACCGAGCGGTCGTCCTGTATATCAGCTATTAATCGTGTTTTCATTTGCTGTACCACTTCTTTCTGACCCACCTGCCACACTTTAAAATGTGACCCACTTTTTCCCATTCATTTTCTACACATAAGCATTTTCATGAGACAGCTCTACTGTGTCTGCGCCCCGGGGATCGACCTGCTGGGGCCTAATGCAATTGCTGAATGCTCTGATCAGCACCGTACATACAGCATATAGGAAGATATAAAATGGAATGTGACAAAAACGATAAATTAAACGAATGGAGATATAAAGAGCTGAATTTGCATTATCTCTTCATTGTATTCATATCTTTAACATATTTTCGGAGTTCTTTGTGTACTTCACTTAGAAAGAAAAATTTGAGAACAAAAATATGCGTGTCTGAAAAGGATAAGGAGTATAATCCGTTCCGAGGGGGCTGGGGATACAGTCCTTCTCCCTAAGATTTTCAAAGCAGTGATTTTCGGGCAATAATTGGATTTCCTAGATTTGGTACCAAATCATGATAATCATTGCACCCCTCTTCTTGAAGCGATGTGGCAACCCCCCCCCCCCCCGGCATACTGTTACACAAAATACCCTGGGTAGACGAGGGTTATTAACCCCTTTTTGTTTTTATTTCCCTTCAAATTACTATTTCCCTGCGAAGGAACGTCCCCAATTCTAATTAATCAGCTTTGTAAATAACGACAGTAGCAGCTTGATGCCATTTCGGGACACTTGATTTCCGATGTGTTTGATTCCTCTGTCGCTTGATATAACTACTTAGATTTATGGAAAATGGCAGGTTTGTAGGTGACACTGGGAACAATTTGAAGAATGGGACACTTATCTCATAGTGCGTTGAGGAATAAAATGTGATTCTTACAAACTTAACAATGATAATTGATCATATTTGCTACGGTCACTTATGGCATTTAAAACAAGACACTCTTACATTAAAAAACGGAAACTTATTAGATTTGCGCAAAGGCCCTTATCGGAAGGGGAAAGGAAAATTCCTTAAAAATGAAATGGAGGCACTTGCCAGAGTAAAATGAGCCGTTATCAGAGGGAAAAAAATAAATCTGGGGCTACTTAAACAAAATGTTTGTACTGTGCCTACTCCCCACCCAATCACCGGGAGAACTGCTTTCGAATTACCTATGTATCACATTATTCTTTACATTACAAATTTAGCTTTTAATGCTTGCCTTTAATATGAAAATTTAATTTTTACTTTTATTTTTTCTCATGTATCATTACTCTATGTTTGACCATGTCCCAACGTTGTACATGCATGAACGAATACATTTTAAATAAATATTGCCACTTTCTGCTAAGTTTACCCAAATATGACTTCATTAGCAATCCTGGGTCTGAAATTGTGTCTTACCTTCACCTGATGATCATGATGCTTGACCGTGCACCCCGATCAATCTTCGATTGTCGTACACACAGTAACATGTCCAGTTCTTCGTTTCGTCTGGCTATGCCAACTCGAAAAATTCAATTGAATTGAATTACTGTCTAATAAAATAAATGTATCAACCGTTGTTTTTTTCTTCTTCAAAATCATGAAAGTCGTCAAGAATGGACGTACTGAACGATTCGCTCAGCGCTCACAGCTTCCCTAAAGTATAAATAACAGTAATGGAACTCCTATTGTAGCACCTATTGGATTATTGCCTAGTTTTTGGTAATTTTGGGAGGTAGTTTAGCTATCTGTGTTGGTTTTAATTTTGCTATTATGCATTTAGTTCATGAAACATGAGGGAGTTATTGCACAGAAGCGCGTGAGGATGCCGAGAGGCGCGGAACTTCAAACCGAGGATAAGAGATGTACGCGGAGAAGTCAAGAAAGTACTGGAATACAACGATATCCCATACTCACTAGGTATCTGAGGAAAAGCAAACATCCATTGAAGAACTAACATCTGTCATTACTTGCAAGGTTGACGAAAGCATTAGTGAACATTTTGAGTTTGATCTTTATGAGAGAAACTTTGCCAGACTGAGGGAGGGGCATAAAGAGGCTGAGCAAAATTCAAGAAGGAATTGTATGGTTGCTCATAGTCCGAATTAGAGAGCGTAAGAGAGAGTCAGGATAGATAGATGAAATAATCAACAAAGTTTGAGAGGAGATATTGGACATAAAGATAAAAAGAGGAGACATCGATAAATCGCACAGATTAGGATCGAAAAATGAATGATCAACCAAATGGTTCACTGTTCGATTAATAACGAATAAGTTAGTGATATAATTCATACTGACCAGGTGTAATGTATTAAACAAAGAAATGTGGAAGATTTGGATTCGCATGTCCAGAAATGTCCACAGATTCAAACTATCCTAGAAGCATTCATTAACCAAGGCTTTTCCGAAATCGCCGAATAAAATATTTTAAATTAGTTGTCTTTGATAAATGAGGCAACCGTAGATCAGCAAGATATAACAAAAACAACCATGTTCACGCCCTGCTTATTCAAATGTTGAAGAAACAAAATTATCACAGTAATTGAAATGAAGCCAATGTAGTACGAAATTTTGGGAATATATAAGGGTATTTTTTGTGTTTTACCGTTGAAAATACAAAAACAATGGAATTTAGAATAATATTTACATTTAAAGTATATGCAAGGTTTTTATGTTCTCATAGGAAATAGTGATTCTATTTTTTTTTTTCGTTTTGGGGGAAGTACTTCGCGTATGATTTCACGTTTATAATACTTCTGTAATTCTGCTATCTGCAATGATCTAATAACATTAAAACTGCCATGACAATCATCCTCTATAAAAACGATTACATACTTAACTTGATAATCTTATGCGAATCCTATTTCTTTTTTAATCTATATGTTTGGGAAATCAAGGTACCCCTCAAGGAAACATGTGGCTTACATTCTTCAAAATTTCGGTTCCAAATGATAAAGAGTTGACTACATTTTCAATGTGTGCGTTGAATTCAAGCACTGATCGATCGTAATACCCAATAACTCTGCCTTTACTTGTTTTCCGTCGATATATATAATGTACATGTAATTTTAATTCGTCAATACAATGTTGCTTCCAAAATGCATGTTACTGATCTAGGGGTCGAGAAAACTTCTTTGATGGATTCCACATTGTATGATAATATTTTAAAAACTATATTCAGAAACAAGTGAATGCTTGTCGATTAGTTAGTTTACTTGGAAACTAAGTGTAGCAATTACTCTAATGCAATAAAGTTGTAGTTTATTCAAACATTTAGTATGATCAAAGGTATAAATGCCTTACCGAGGTCCATAAAAAGAACATGGTCCTCATTCAATAATGAGGTTACAATATTATAGGACAATCCAATAACCGCTATGTCTATGGAGTAGTATTTCCGAGATCAATATTGACATGAAGCAATGTTGCTTATTTTATAACTGTATGTGTGAAAAATTCATTCCATGCATAGACGGTGATATTTAACATGCATGGCGCCCCGATAATCACATATTCAGTTTTCCCTTTTCCTTGTCTAATCCAACTCTGAAAATCAATTCAATTCAATTACTGTCGAATATAAGGAAAGTATCAACTGTTTTTTCTCTTATATTTAACTTTAAAGAGGCAATAAACAAACGCCTCACCTGGTTTGTGACATACGACAAATGCTTGGTATTTGTTTGACAATGTACGAAACGTGCAGCTTTGGTGGTGTGCAACGTCGTAAGTGTAGCTGAACACTTTGTATGACCTGATATATTCAACGACATCCCAACATCTTTGCTTCCTGAGACCAAGCTGACGACAGATGTTCATAATATACTGGTAGTGCCAATAAGCATTATAAATATGCAGCTTATTTCAATTTCCAATTTTCTTTACGCGTATGTACGTTTTGTTATTCTGGGATGAGGGAGGGGGTCATATTATTGTCATTCCTTTCGTTTATAATTGTTTTACTTTTATTTCATTATCACGCTCTCCGGCATGTAGGCTCATTGGAAGAGCCGTGTTCCCTTGTTCAGGTTCGAAATCAAGTAGATAATGTGCTTTGGTAAGACTATAATCCTATTCCATGCCGACTATGCCTGGATTACATTTGCCCCGGGCGCCGTACGATAAATTAGTCTACGATTTGTCGTAGACATCGTAGGAGGCTACGAGCTACGATTTTTGTGTTTACATTATCTACGAGCATCGTGCCATTTATTGTATTGGCCCTCGGGGGCAGGCCGGGGCAAATCCGTACAGAGGCTGCTCGGAGATTGTACGGAAATCGTCAAATTTGAATGCAGTAGCCGTGCAGTCTCCGCAGCCTCCGGAAATCGTACGGAGCCCGTGCAGCTTCCTTGCAAAGGTTGCGCGGAGATGACTGCTCAATATCACGGATACTGTACGGGCAGCGAGCAGCAACCTTGCGATAGCTGTGCAATGGCCGTGGGAATGCCCCCACGAGTCTACAATCTCTGTACGATTTTTTTTTTTGCCCCCATGTTCACCGAAAAATCGTACTTTTGCTGCACAATCAGTGCGAGGCCTCCGGACGATGCCTGTGCGGGGATTGTGCAATGCCACCTACGACATGTATACGGGCTACGGGCTTACGATATTTTCAAATTTGTTTAACTTCTCGCGAAACAAAATCATAAAGGCTGCGGAGCCCGTGAATCCGTACGAAAATCTCACGGCCGCCTCCTGCCTCCGCACAGAGGCCGCACGGAAAAGGGGATACGGGCAGGATACGGGCTCCGTAGACTAATCGCAGGCCAAATGTAACCCAGGCATCAGTCGGAGAGGACTTAATATAATGTTTCTATGGTACGATTGTATAGCAGGCACATGTAGGTTGTATCGTAAAAGAATGCGTACTACAGTTTGGTCCGTGGCTGGTGCCCCGGTTGAATGCAATTTACATTGACAGCTCTTACAGGTGTGCGAGCTTCCGCCACGGAGACCAGGGCTTGGCATCAATTAGTGTGTAATTGAATCATTCTAGCGGTGATTTACTTAATGGTACGACATGGGTCTTATGGTTTCCAGAGTTGTTGTTTTCGTTGAGTTTTACCTCTGTTTTTTAACCATGGACCATGTGCGGTCCAGGTTCCTAAATGAACTAGCAAAAACGTTCATGCTGAATAAACGGCCGGCTTCCAATAGTCGTTGTCAGGCTGTCCCACAACAATATAACTTAATTATTGTGATATGTGTTTGTATCGAGAGAGAAATTGAGAAGTGAAGTTATAGGACAGACATCCGGTCACCTGATTTATAACTGATAACCATACACATGCCCTTTTACCGGTGAGTAACAACAAATCGAAATAACATCAGATTCACAGCGCATGTTCATGTATTTATGTTCATTCCTATTTCTGTTTACTCATTAGTTTTTCTTAATATTATAAAATATTATTTTCCAAGGGAATATGTTCCCACGTTCTCCTTCGTATATGACGAAGGTCTGAGATTAACCCAAAATGAAAGGCCTGGAAATGTCCTTATTTCTTCAATAAAAAAAAGGTTCTTGAAACAGAGGAGAACAAATATAGAAACAAAGGAAACCTTTTACAACAAATATCAAACACTACTATACAACTAGACAAGAGAATAAGGTTCCTCTTGAAGGAGAAGATGACAAAGTAACGTGTGTTCATTGAAATCCTTCGCTCTTTTTCAGATTACAGGACTTTGGAAACTAGGCTTGGCATTCGTAATTTGCTCTTTATTTTACCATGTCCCAACCATTTTATTGCATGTATGACTCGATTTAAAACAATCATCACCCCTTTCTGATATTTCGTCTTAACTACGCCTTCAGTTGGAATTTTTATCCTATTTGTTTGTCTTATTTTCAATTAGTTGCTCGGCTCTCCAAATATATTTAGCGATTCAAAATATGAAGAGGATAATCTCTACCGTTTTTAGGATAGGAAAATCAAACTGAATTATTATCGAATGTAATGAAAGTGTCAATTGTCTTTTCCTCTTTTTAAATAAAAACTTTAAAGAGGCAATAGTCAAACGCCTCACCTGGTTTGTGGCATCTAACAAATGTTTGGTATTTTTCTGACCGTGTAGTAAACGTGCAGCTTTGGTGGTGCGCAACTTTGTAAGTGCAGCTGTACATCACCGTCATAATGTACGAGATGCTAAATTCAAAGGCATCGAACCACTTAAGCTCACCGAAACCAAGCTGACGATAGATGTTCATAATAAAAGGCTCATCCCAATAAACGTAATCACCATCCAGTTTATTCAAACTTTCAAACGACTGTTCATCTTTGTAGCGATTTTGTTTGCCATCTCTTTCTCCTTCCTTTATATCTGATCATTTATTTCTCATTTGTTAATAAACTTATTGGTATGATGGCTCATTCTCAGAGCGGTCGTCCTGTATATCAGGCTATTAAGAGTGTTTCAATTTCCTGTATCACTTCTTTCTGAACACTTTAAAATCTGTCCCACTTAGTTTCCTATCATTTTAAACACAGAGGCATTTTCATGAAACAGGTTTTCTGTGAGTATGATCGAATTATTTACGAGCGAGTTCATCTTTTCGTCGAAAAATACGATCAAGTTTTCGAAAAAGTTACTGAAAATGACACTTTCAGCAAGAAAATGATGTCGCAGGTAGGCATGTTGATTTCATAATATTGAAATGTTATGAAACTGACGTATATCTGTTCTCAGGACCATGTCTTGAGGGGTAACAGGATTGATTCCCCGAGTTAAGCGAAGGTGATTGCAATTATAATATGTTACTGCGCGACTGCTAGTTATAGCTACCAGCCTAATGCAATCGCTGAATGCTCCGATCAGTAGGGTACAAACAACGTATAGGAAGACACAGGCGCGAACACAGGGGGGGTTAACCCCCCCCCCCTTTTTTCAGTGTAAACCCCCCCCCCCCTAATCCCCCCTTAACCCCCCCTTTGTTTTTTGATTTTGTAATTATTATTTTTTATTTAAAAAAAAGAAGAGTATTCCCATGGCTGACCTAAAAAACTGACCTTACCCCCCCCCCCCCAACGGAACAAAATGTCAAATTTTCAAATTTCGAGAACAAAAAAAAAAACAAAAAAAGTGTCCTCTTACCCCCCCCCCCCCCCCCCCCCCGCCCCCCCCCCCCCCCTTTACAAAATCCTGCGTACGCGCCTGGGAAGACATAAAATTGACATGACTGTGACAAAAACGATAAATTGAGAATATGAAGATATAAATAACTGAATTTTCATAATCTTGTTATTGTTTCCATGTCTTTAACACGTTCTCAGACTTATTCACGTACTTCACTTAGAAAGGAAAATTGAGAACATAAATGTCCATGTCTGCATTGGATTAGAATTGCAGGCACGACTCAGGGGGCTGAGGGCTTCAATCCTTCTCCCAAGATTTTCAAACCAGTGATTTTCGGGCAATATAATTAAATTTCCTCGTTTTCGTGAAGACTTTGGTCTAGACCTGGAGAAAACCTGTAGCTATCCATTGGTACCAAATTATTATAATCATTGCACCCTTTTGATTGAAGGGGTGTGGCACCCCCTGTCCCCAGAACACTGTTACAGAAAATGTCCCGGCTAGACGAGAGTTGATAGCCTTTAACCCCTTTTTGTTTTTCACTTCCCTTCAAATGACAAATTTCCTGCGAAGGAACTTCCCCAATTATAATGAATGAGCTTTGTAAGTAAGGACAGTATCAGCTTCATGTCAATAGGGACTTTTAGATTTGCGTGGACTGATACATGTGACGTCCATTCAAGGCATTGCATTAAAAGGACGTCGATCGTAGCAATCCCCATTGTCTTCGTGCGAATCTAAAAGTCCCTAATAAGGGCCAGTTGATTTCCGATCTGTAACGATTTCTCTGTCGCTTAATATAACTACTTAGATTTACGGAAAATGGCAGGTGTGCAGGTGACACTGTGAACAATTTGAAGAAAGGGACAACTATTTCTTAATGCATGTTGATAAGAATCAAATGCGATTCTTACCAAATTTACAATGGGAAATGATCATATTAGTTACAGGCACTTAATATGAGAATTTAAACAAGAAAATCTTTATATTTAATAACGGAAACTTATCAGATTTGCGCAAAGGCACTGATATCTGAAGGGGAAAAGAAAGGGAGCCACTTGCCAAAGTAAAAGGAGCCGTTATTAGAGAAAATATTGAACTTCGGGAGCTAATTGGATATATATTTGCACTGTGCCTACTTCCCCACCCCACCACCAAGAGAACTGCTTCCGTGTTATCTATTTATAACATTTTTTTTTTACATACAAAACTTTGCTTTATAACGCTTGCATTATGAATTAAAAAAAATAATCTATTTTTGTCTTCATATTATTAATCTTTGTGTGACCATGTCCCAAAGTTGGTCATGCATGAATGAATAGATTTTAAATAGATATTGCCACTTTCTGCTAAATTTACCCAAATATGACTTCATTTGCAATCCTGGGTCTGAGTGTGTGTCTTATCGTCACCTGACGATCATGATGCTTGACCGTGCACCCCGATTCACCTTTGATTGTCGTACACACAGTCACATGTCTAGTTCTTCGTTTTCGTCTGGCTAAGCCAACTCGAAAAATTCAATTGAATTGAATTACATTCTAATATAATAAATGTATCAACCGTTTTTTTTTCTTCATTCAAATCATGAACGTCGTCAGGAATAGACGTGCTTAACGACTCGCTCTGCGCTCACAGCTTCGCTAAAGTATTAACTACAGCAATGTCATTCTAATTGTAGCACCTATTGGAGTATTGCCTAGTTTGGTAATTTGGGGAGGACGTTTAGCTATCTGTGTTGGTTTTAATTTTGCTATTATGCATTTACTTCATCAAACATGAGGAATTTATTGCACAGATGCGCCTGAGGATGCCGAAAGGCGCGGAACTTAAAGCCGAGGATAAGAGATATCCGTGGAGAAGTCAAGAAAGTACCGGAGTACAACGATACACAGACTCACTAGGTATCAGAAGAAAAGCTAACACACATTGAAGAACTAACATCTATCATTACTGAAAGGTTCACGAAAACAATTACAGTGAAACTTTTGAGTTTGATCTTTCTGAGAGAACGTTGCCAGACTGAGGGAGAGGCATAAAGAGGCTGAGCAAAATTCAAGAAGGAATTGTATGATTACTCATAGTCTGAATTAGAGAACGTAAGAGAGAGTCAGGATAGACAGTTGAAATAATCAACACAGTTTGAGAGGATAAATTGGACATACAAATACACAGAGGAGACATCGATAGATCGCACAGATTAGGATCTAAAAATGAATGATCAACCAAAAGGATCACTGTTCGATTTACCAACTACACTGCGTTACAATGTCTTCCAGGCAAGAAAGAAACTCAGAGGTTTGCAAGGGACTCCCATCTACATACAAGGGCATTTGACGAAAGAGGGAGGCTCTTTCGGGAGATGAAGTCAAAGCATAAGAAACATCTGTAAGCGATTTAGACTCAAGATGGCTAAATCATAGGATTGACCACATTTTAACGCAGTTTGGTTCTTAAAAAAATGGCCGACATCAGCAACTTTGCATTGTCTTCATAAGTATGATAAGTCGATGGTTTTAGTGAAAGGAGACATTATTATCCCGTTTATTGGTCTTGATCAATTAAAGAAACTTCAAAATAAAGCGGGGAGAATCATGTTGAAGATAAATCGGCAATCATATGTATACAGTTAACAATTGCATGATATCCTAAATGGGGCACTTTGTCTATACGGCGTACAAAATACATGGACATTATGATGTTTCAAATACTACATGGCCTGACTCCAAATTATATTAATTAAAATGTTTCTTGTAGAGGTACTAGATAAACACTTCGAAGTCAATATAATATTGCCCTTCCTAAACCAAGGACAAGTTATTGTAACAGAACCGTTGTTTATAGAGGTTCAGTGTTACCGTGTTACCATTGACGTTACGCAACTGCGATACATTGTCTTCCGTTTAGAGAAATTTGACAGAAAGCTTATGAAACTTGATCCTTCTAGATATTTTTGTTGAAGCTATTATGTGAACCACATATTGAGACCTAAGTGACCGTAGAGAGTGCCGAGTGATCGCATTTATTTGAAGTTTGCCTCACTCTATTGTGTTTCTATAAACAAATTTAAAAAAAAATGTAATGTTTGTGTTGGACATTTCTTACTTTTTTTTGCTTGGGAAATTGATGTTTGCAATTTTTCTTAGTGGTTTGTTTATAGAAATTGTATTTGTTTACTGTTCGATTGCTGGTTGCCATGGAAAACCACCGGCATCATAACCATATTGCTGAAAATGGGCTTTCCAGTCGTTTATTTTTATATTGTCACTCATTATTCAATACGTTATTGTTTTACTGAATGCGTCTTATTTTTGTATATGGAAAACAAAACAAACAGACAAACAAACAAGGCAATAATCAAACGCCTCACCTGGTTTGTGACATTCAACGAATGCTTGATATTTGTCTGACACTGTAGAAAACCCCGTGCAGCTTCGATGGTGCGCAACGTTGTAAGTGCAGTTGAACACCAATGCCATAGTGCGCGCGCTGCTATATTCAATAAAATCCCACCACGTATTGATTACCCGAAACCAAGCTGAAGACATATGTTCTTAATATACGGGTAATACCAATGAGCAGCATTATCAATATCCATCTAAATCTCACTTCCAAATGACTTTTACTTTACGTACCGAATTTCTTTTTGCCATTTTCTTCTCCTTTCTGTGTATCGGTATATTTATTTATTTATTCATTATTACAGTTATGGGTACGATGGCAAAGCGGTCGTCCTGTATCTCGGCTTGTACATGAACCAATGCAGCGGAATATCGATTTTCGGTTTTTAGCTGATGAGTTAAATTCAGTTTTAATGAATTTAAATGTTCCAGATTGAAAATAGGCATAACACTTTGGAAAACGAATTTGTACACATATTGGTAATCAGTGCGCGTGTGTAATTTGTGTAAAGACCGTAAGGACTATTTTATGTTCCTTACATAATATGCACACAAAATGGGTTTCGGCACTTCAATTCCAAGCAAAACCGCTCGACATAGTTCGTACGATGTCGATGGGTTTCACAGGTTGGTATATGGCTTATTGATAATAATAATAATAATATTATTATTAATAATAATAATAATAATAATAATGATGATAATAATAATAATAATAATACTGATACCAATAATAATACTACTATTGATACAAATAATAATATGAAAACTTATATTGCACTGGTATCCGTCGCAGTAGTGATGTTCATGGCACAGTAGACACAAAGTTGTAATAGTCGCATATACATGAACTTAAGTACAAATATTTAAAGAGGCAATAATCAACGCCTCACCTCGATATCATGTCTCCTTTCGGGCGAGGTCATGCACTAGTCATAAATATTTATGATACTCACGCACACAGGATCCGATGCGATAATTTATCAAATAATGAGATTTCATACAAAAATACAAGTCCCAAGTGACGTACAAAGTTCCGCAGGGTAGTGTCATCGGTCTAAGGTTATTCTTTTTGTTGATGTATTACCTGCCATATTACCTGTCTCGTGACACCACTGTTAGATTATGTGCAGATGACTGCTTTGTATATCAAATTTCAAGGAACGTTTGCAACTATTGCGTCGATGTTTTACCAGCACAACCAAGATTACATTACCTTGCGCAACAAAGGAACTTAACTACTTTACAAACACAACGACGTATCGGCATTGCAATTAACGAAATATAAAAAACTGAAAATAATGTTTTGATTGTGTAATATATTCGGACTTTTTTTTATGTTGATTGATAAGTGAATTTAAAGGGTACTTTCTAACATGAACCCCCTCCCCCACCCAAAAGCACAACAAAAACAATTCCGATTATTGGTCTGTTCAAAAGCCTCACCTGGTTTGTGGCATCCAACGTATGTTTGGTATTTGTGTGACGTTGGAGTAAACGTGCACATTTGGTGATAAGTAACCCCGTAAGTGCAATCGTACACTAACGTCATACCGATCGTGCTGCCCCAGTCAATAAAAACCTCCACTTGTTTAGCGAAATTTGATATTAACACTAATAACGAAATATTTAAATGCTTAGAGCTCATTTCATTTAAATTTCTTCATTTCATTTGTTATATTATAATATGTCTTTAAAGAGAGTGCGATACCCTGTTGTTACAAGACAGAAAATCACACGTGACAAACCTTTTAGACTGTAAGTATAATTTTTATCTTGCTTTCTTTTTTTGAAGACGAAATGAAAATGTTTTAGTTGACTTACATCCAGTCATCCATCCTTATTTATTTAACGATCATGCCAAGTAAGGAAAACGTTAATTGACCAGACCGATTCGCTATCCTACCTATTAGAACATCAATCTCAAAATAGATGAAAATAGATACAGAGTATATTGTACTCTAAGTCCCAACACTAATACAATGGCCTGTCATAAATGTATACATATGTGTATAAATATTTATGCGGTGATTGACGAAAAAGAAATAATGAAACAACCGTAGAAGTTACAAAATATATAAATTTTCTAATATTTGGTATCTTCTGCAGTTATTTTGTTATTTCTTCGTCATTAAAATGTATAAGATAATAGCAAAAGCACGTCTGGGTGATCGTGGGAAATGTAATTCGTTTTATTTTTAAATAATATAAAATATTATTTACATTTCTTCTATGCTTTATTTACCAGTTTATACTCGAAATGCCAACATTTTAATAGATTTTCCCTGCCAAATTCGTCCGAAAAAATGTTTTACTTCTCAACATTAATTCAAGTTCACTCAAATTTGGGTCGATTGCGGTTCCCATGATTGAATCTTTTTACACATAATTGTATGCTGTGTTTCGAAAACCCCGTGTTTCACATTCAAATTAGGGTGTATTTCAACTAAATTCGAAATGCGTAATCGTAATTTTATTTCGCCAAGTGTGACTACGCTGTCATTTGATTTCGCATGAAATTGAATAAACTCAATGTACTTACTTAGTTTAATACTAATTTAGAAAGTTGGAAGTGAAACGTATATCAAATTACTTATGCTAATGTGAGGGAAAGGAGTCCCATATTTTACAATCTTACACATATAGATGCATATTGAATAGTATTTTTGCTTCAATTTAAAGAACTCAAAAGTTGAATGCCGTTACGGTATATATGGTTTCGCCAGGTTGGAAGAGAGGTAAGGAGAGAGAGAGAGGGGGGGGGGGGCAGCAGGTAAACAACATTCAGTAGATCAATGTAACGTAAATATTGGTTTTATTTTGGCGTTGTCGATATATGTTTAGAACTTCCATTTGCCTTTTTGACCTCTACCCTGCCTGTCTACTGATCAGGTCCGCTGACGAGTCAAAACAAAACTTCATTTTGAACTTGAATGAATATTACATGCCGGATTTCATTTTACATGTTTATTCATTAATTGTGTTAATAATTGGAATTAATTATTCAATCTTTTTTAGTCACTTCAAAATTGACGGGATTGCACATTAAGCCATTAACCACGGGTATTTCCAATCATTTGTTTGTTCTTCTTCAGTTTGTAAGTGCCATGAAGCGTACCTCGCAGTATGTCACCTAGTTTTCACCGAAACTTGCAATCTAACAATATAAATGTATACATATACATTGCGTCCCAGAAAAAAAAACGAAACCAAGAATTAAAGATGTTTATCATAACTCAATCACAGTTATGATTAATAAATGACACAAATTTGTAAAGCTTAGATCCTCCTCTTTAATTTGATGTAACTCATATGAAACATATCCTACGCATGAGTGATTAAAAACAATTTGAAGAGAGGGTAAACAAAAAGTTAATTGGATGGTGGTATCTGCATTTCAAAGACAAAATTGATTTCAGAAAAGTTCATTTTCTGCCCTTTCATATGACACCTCAATCAGGAAAAATGAGCCAGGAAAAACAAAGTTATGTTTGTTTCAAGTAATGCTTGCATTTCCATAATTTGAGGCTTAATTTTGTTTCGTTGACGATCATCCATGCACAAAGAAGACGAACAAGTTGATGCCTGGCTGATCGTCAACGAAACGGAATTAAGTATTTTGTCAACTTTGTTTGTTGCTACGGCAGGCAGCCAGTGAAAGCGAATTCTGGGTACCTTGTAAACATTCCAAACTTTCCCCAAAGATCAGCTTAAGGGTATACGTTTTACTAACACCCTCACTGAAGTATATTAATTGTACGTTGTTTATTCATCTCCCCACTATATAAGTAAAAGTGATACTAAAAGGAAACCATGTTATGTTCAATTATTGGTGAAAGAAGGGTGAAACTTTTATCTTGTGATAATTAGTATTATCTTTACGTATTTAGGAGGTGACATTATAAACTTTTCACAGGAAATAAAAGTCGTATAAAATCATTTCTGCTAATGAACGGAATTTATTGCATATCATTCTCTGTAGATTGACATCTAGATATCACTAAGTGACTGTTTTCCTTCTATTACATAATGATATGTACTTTGTGGTATATGAAGTGCAAGTCTGAGTATAGATATATCATACACCGGTGTAACGAACAAAATGGCAAAAATCGAACGATAAACCATTTTCTTAATTTTTAAGTCCCTTTAGATCTTACATACACTGGAATGAAATGTTGTATATCCTGTCATCATCATCATCCTTGATGATCTTCCATTATTATCATTTTTGGTAGTAGTATTAGTTATATTATTACTATTATTATTATTATTATTATTATTATTATTATTATGATTATTGTTATTCCAATTTATCGTAATTTTTCTCCTGTTCTCTTTTTTTGTGAGGGTGGGGGTGGGGGAGGGGGGGGTATTATCATCATTGTTACCGTGTTTGTTAAAATTCCTTTGTCTCACTGATTATTCCATTTAAGATTGTATATTTAATCATTCATTAACTTACTATGTTACATGTCCTACGCCATTTTACAAAGGAGAACTTTGAGATGTAAGCCTATTATGATAGTTATTATTGTACAGTGCCTCCCAGAAAAAAACGAAACCGAGAATTATCGATGTTTTATTATAACTTAATCACAATTATAATTAATACACGCCACATATCTGTAAAGCTTAGCTCCTCCTCTTTCATTTCATGCAACTCATATGATGCATATTTTAGAGGGAGTACCAACAAGTCATTTGGTGAGCAGTATCTGAATTTCAAAGAGAAATTAAATTTCTAAAAAGTTCATTATCTGCCCTTTCATATGACACCCTAATCAGGAAACATGAGCCAGGAATAAAGAAATTCTTGTCAGATACCGCCCGCCAAATAAATTTGTGTTACCCTCTCTTCAAATTGTTTTTATTCACTCATGCGTACAATATGCTTGATATGAGTTGCATCGAATAACAGAAGAAGACCTAAGCTTTACAAATATGTGGCGTTTATTAATTATAATTGTGATTGAGTTATGATAAAAAATCGATAATTCTCGGTTTCGCTTTTTCTGGGACACACTGCATTATCATCATTGGTATAATCATTATCAATACCGTCACCATTATCCATATTACCACCTGTTTCGCTATTATTAAATGATGTATGCATACATTGACTTTTTGCAAGTCATGCCAACAAAATCATGGGTACTTTGTACACAAATGACTTCCAATCGGTTCTGTGTTTGTATATTTATATCACGTTCATACATATATAACGTCTTGAATTTTTTAATAATTTGTCACCTACTGTAATATATTTTCTACATTGTTTGTTTTTTACAAGTTTAATTGAGTTAAATTTACATACATTTCCACGAAGGTAATACAACGAGCTAACGGGGTGTGGTACTTATTTATAAAGTTAAGAAGTACATCATTTATACCCTTACGACGTTTAACCGTACATTTTATTAAGCATGTACAAAATATATTCGTCCCGATTCATGTTTCTTGAGAATATGACATATTAAAGCTTTTATCTAAAAGTATTTAACGAAAAGTTTATTTAATCGTTACATCGTTTATTCTTGAGTTACGAAAACCAAAACAAAAACACATCAAATTTACAGGGGGTGTAAACAATGAAGTTAGTTGTTTCTTTATAGTGAAGGAATTATATGCATACCTAGAGGAAATTTTGTGAAATAGATTTTGTGAAATGAAGTAAAAAATCATTTTGTTTTGTTTTTCATTGAGACTATCTCATTTGGTATTGATAGATTCCTTGATGTTAAATCCATCAATTAACTAAATATCGTACAAATTTATATTAACCTGGACATGTTTGAGAAACAAAATTAAAAATCATTATGAAGAAAAACCCTCTTTATCTTGATGTATACATCTCCTATCTACTATACAGCAAGCAAAAATGGTTTAACCTCATCTTAAAATTATCTCAATAATAATAATAATAGGATACAGGAGCGATATTGGTCTTAATCATATTCTTACTTGAACAATCATGACATAAATTAACATAAACGTTTATAACTTTCATTCATTGTAAAAAAAAAAATAAAAAAAATATTAAATTGATTCAGTTGTGGATCCAAGACGACAATGAATGCATTGTGAGAAAGAAGAGGGTATAAATGGTATGCCATGTTCATATATTGAATGTATATGTAAACAAGTGGGGAAAGGGGAATTAATGCGTGAAATAGCTTCTAACATTTGAAGAAAATATTAATCAAAATTTAAAAAAAATTAAACAACAACACAGAATAACAGCATAAGTATAAAAGAAGGCTAATAAACAAGAGTCGAGTTTTCCTATATGAAGTGCTCATCGAATCTAAAACTGGTAGTAATTTATTCAAGTTGGTTTTTCGTAGACTTCATAGCTTCGAATGGGATCTCCATTTTGTTTGAGGTATGGTTCGACATAGAGTGACTGGTCACCACCAATGTACTTGACATAACCGTCAGGAACGTCAGGAAGAGGTCCTCTGGATCCCTTCTCATCTTGAAGATTGTCTTTTGATGATGTTGCTAAATCATAGCCACGACTGTAAATTACAAAATGTAATTTTAGACAAATATTGTATTCAAATAAAATTCAATTTACTATTCAGTTTTCAATTGCATCGTTAAATTAGGGGAACTATAAGTGCGCTGTTCATTATGTAAAACATTGCTAACATTTGAAAATGTTTGAAGTCGAATACTGATGAAAGAACATCTGGCGAATTCGGGACTCCCAACACTTTAGATGGGATTTAAGGTTGCATTTCATAAACATATATTTGTTTCCATTTATTTAATAATGTTTCCAATTAAACACTTCTGTTGGTTCAGCTACTTTTGAAAGATGTACCTATACAATAACTCTGACACAAATTGCCTGAATATGTCAACGTCTTTTCCAAAATTAACTAACAAAGTTGGTAAGGATTTTTTTCCCGGAGTTTATTTGCGGTGTAATTCTATTATATTTGTTTCCCTTCTAAGATGATACCGAAAACGTATCAACAACCACGAAACCACCTCGTTCCTTGATTGCAAGGAAACGTTTTCCCCAAGTACTGGTAGTCTTACAGATTATGGGGACGAGCGGCGGGTTTTCAGCCTCATTCTATAAGTCCGAGCACCTTGAGTTAATTAGAATTGAGTAATTGACGTAAAATGGTTAAATGCCTGAAATCAACTGAGAGTTTGATTTTCATCATAAAAAATGTTGTGCGTAAAGATAAATTACACTGAAAAAATAATAACGAGTTATTGTACATATCTAGACATTATACCATTATAATGGTAAATATAAACTTACTTTCTTACGAAGATGACAAACGCCGCCATACACATCAGAACAAGGATGAATAAGATGACAGCTGTAACCAGAAGACCGGTGATAAAGTAATCCCTTCCCTTTTGCTCACTACTAGAATATGCAATACGCTCTGGGAATGAAGGTTTTTCTCCTGTAAATATAAAGATTTGGTTATATGCAAAGACCAAAATATCAAGATATATATTTGTATTAAATTTCAGTAATTGAATTTGAATGAGTATTTTTCGTAATCTAATTTGTGATTGCTTTTGTCTTTGTATTTTTGTTTTGTTTAAATTTGTATTTTCATTTGAATTTGTATTTGTATTTGTATTCGTATTTGTATTTGCATAATTTCATTTTCATGTGCATCATTTACATTGGAATTTCTTCGTATTTGTAATCGCATTTGTAAATGTGCTCGTCTTTGTATATATACCATTATTATATGTGTGATTATATTCTTTATTTTATTTGTATTTCTTTTTCTCAGATATTCGTTAGAAAAAAAAAAAAAAAACAGCAATTTCCCGTACATGATTACAGCAGCCCCGTAAGATATCATCAACAAAATAAAAAGATAACAAGATAAATTATCATAACAACAACTTTTGCAAGAAAAAAATACATGGACAAAATAAATAGGGAGGTAAATAATAAATGGTAATAACAAAATTCCAAATAGGTAAATTGATGCACTATTATTTATAATTTTCAAATAGATGAGCTTAATTTGTAAAGCAGTATCCTTTTTCCCTTTACAATTTGTTTTCTTTCCCATCTTATGTTAAAAATGCTTTGGCTTTTGTTATTCATCACCGTGTTTTACTCGGTCCTTCAAGAAATAATATATTGTGCAACATAAAAGCTAGTATAAACCCTCCCAAATTTGTGTTGTGGCGGACAGGCATTCTCTCATATTACTTATATTTACATTTAAAAGGACCAGTGTACATGTATTACTTTTAACCTTGTAGTATGCAACGTATTAAGATGATAATTATTTACATCATAACTATACTAAAATATAGGACAAGATGGTTATCATCACTATGAACCTGACGGACAAAGAAAGAGGACAAAATATACAGTTCCTCATTCTACCCTCAACAATTGCTGTGGTAGACAAAGGAACATCCCTTCACTGCTCTTATGTAAAAATGTGTAGAACAGGTGAATATGCATGTGACACCTGTTCTACACATTGTTACATAATAGCAGTGAAGGGATGTTCCTTTGTCTACCACACCAATTGTTGAGGGTATAATGAGGAACTGTATATTCTGTCCTTTTTCTTTGTCCGTCATATTCATAGTGCATAGTATGGTACCAAATTATCCCTTATATCAGACATTTCTAAGTGCATAATAACCTCCGGGTGGGAGACAATCAGTAGAGCACTGGACGGAATTCCCACGCCACAAGCCATCTGTGTGACATTCCCAAGCGAACCAATCAGAGTCGTCGTTACATGTGATGTTGACTTGGTCACCAATCTTGTAGCGAGGCTTAACATTTTCCATGAATGAGACGACGGGGATGATTGGTGGATTGCATTCTGCAAACGAAGTATTTAAACATTACAACTGATTCACTGGATTAGGGTATATTTGTACACAAACAGAAAATTGTAGAATATTCCAAATCTATGGCTCCTTCGAAGACTCTTCAATGATTACAGCACAATAATCAGGGAAGCCTCTTTCGAGCGCTTGTAGTTGCCCCCAAACAGTGCAAATCTTTGATGATTGAAAATTGAGTTACCTTGATCCTGCACGGTACAAACTGTCCAATGCACACACAAACACACGCACACACACACACGCACGCCAACCTACATACATACACACACACACACACACACACTCAAATAGATAATACGTTTTTTTAAAGGGCGCTTACAATCTTGTAAAGATCATATTACCTCCTATCCTCGTGTCTTTTTTTAGATAATCAACGTTATTAACAATAACTATTGATTGGGTCTACGTCTTGCAATTGTTAATGTCCCGGTGATTATCAGGCACCTATATGTACATGGTCTAAAATAGGCGAATGTGCAACAATGTGTTCAAAGTACGTTAGTAGCGGGATGGGATTCGATCCCTCAACCCTTCCACTGAGAGTCAAGTGAATGAAGCCCTATATCACACACCTTTACATCTGTATTACATTAGATCACTTAACGACGGGTAACTTTAAAAAAAAGTATGTTTTGCATACCTTTGGGAGGGTCAGGGCAAACTATGTTTTGGCCTATCCATATTCCATCGTCACATGACACGTCGAACCAATCAGAACCCACGTTACATGTCACGTTCATCCTGTCGCCGTCTTTGTATGAGAGACGAAGATTCTGAATGGTTGAATCAATAGGCACTGCTGGTGCACTGCAGGAGGCATGTGATGGAGGAACTGTGGAGAGAATACATGCAAACAATCTTATGGAGGCCACGAGGTACTGTACTAATGGAAAGCGTTGATTCATATTTTAGGAATTATTTAGGATATTTAAATTTGTGACGTTCTTAAAATAATTAATGTGTGAAATAAAACAAAAAAGTATTGAACAGGTGATTTGAACCTCTCTGTATACCTGTACAACTCGGCTCAGTAAAGCCAAGTTTTATTACTCACACAGAACCAACACCCTTCCAAATATTTACACTAGGTATTGTTCATTGTAATGGCAATTAAAGCGTTTTTAAGTTTGGGACAGCAACACATAAAAGGAAAACAATGTTTATATTTAAAAAGTTGCTTTAAATTAGATTCTAGAAATCGAAGAGATGAAAAGAGAAAGAAACTGAAATGAAAAACAGTACAAGATTTAAAAAAACAGGATTGAGTTCTATATGTACTATTTGTATTTTTGTTTAATAACAAAATATCACGTTCTCCGGAAAAAAAAGGTTATTCGAAATATCAGTGGTTATTGTAAGGGATTAAGCGCAATATTTGTCATCGTCTCAGTGCGCGTTCATGATACTTTTATATTTATGTTTTTATATTTCTTCGGGCCCCATTTATGCAATGGTTAAGGTCATGGTAGTGGTGATGATAATGAAGAAGAACATGATGATGGTGGAAACAAGGGAGTATAACAAAGAAAAAAAATCCGATATAATACCCAAAATATATTTACTTACATGAAGCTGGGATTTTCGGCAATGTCGGTGCTGCACAGGATATATCAGGGCCATCCCATAATCCACTTGCCTGACACCGTAAAGTGAATTGATCACTGTTCGTGTCACATGTCACTGACACTGTTTCATCATTGTTGTAGTTCAAATGATGACTTTCAATCGAAGAATATCTCGGAATATAAGGTGCACTGCACAGTGTTGGAGCTGTCATATTCACAGCATTTTGGGGAAAGAAGAAGACAAATTCAAAACTGAAACCGCTGAAACCTCAAAATAAAACATAACATTATCAGTGCGTCCCAGAAAAAACGAAACCGAGAGTTATCGATGTTTATCATAACTTTACCATATTTATTATTAATAAATGACACATATTTGTAAATTTTAGATCCTCTTCTTTCATTTGTTACAACTCATATGATGCATATTTCACGCATGAGTGATTAAAACCAATTTGAAAAGAGGAAACCAAAAAGGCATTTGGCGGGCGGTATCTGCATTTCAAAGAGAAAATCACATTTCTAGAAAGTTCAGTTTATATCCTTTCATATGACACCTCAATCAGGAAAAATGAGCAAGGAATGACAAAGTTATCTTTGTTTAACTCTTATCCTGCCATGGGACTGCTAGCGCGCTATTGTTATAGTGCCATGTGCACGCGAGCGTGCTATCGATTGGAAGCCACGTCCATGCTAGCGAGCCACCGCTACGGTGCTTTGTGCGCGCTAGCGCGCAGATGTAATAACAGTGATTGTTCATGCCCATTGCACCGTGCTGAGTGCTTTTGCATCGCTATTGAAAGTACCATCGCGTGCATCAGATTATCGGCTTTGGATTACGCGTCTTTATATACAACAGTCAGATTGGATTTTCTCGAGTAATTCAGCGATTTTTTTTTTGTAAAGATTTAAATAACACGCACTTGAACCAACCATCAAATTAACTTGGCACGCAGGAGATTAGCACTGTGGCACAATAGGAATTAGCACTGTGTCACTGGGTGCATTGTATGGGTGGCAGCTTAAGAGTTAAAGTAGTGCTTCCATTTCCATATTTTTATCAAACGAATTCGTTTTCACTGGCTGCCTGCCGTAACAACAAGCAGAATTGACAAAAGACTTCACTCCGTTTCGTTGAAAATCGGCCGTAGACGAAAGATTTGATGCATGGCTGATTGTCAACGAAAAGGAGTTAAGTCTTTTGTCAATTCTGCTTGTTGTTACGGCAGACAGCCAGTGAAAACGAATTCGTTTGACACAAATATGGAAATGCAAGCACTACTTTAAACAAAGAGAACTTTGTCATTCCTTGCTCATTTTCCTGATTGAGGTGTGATATGAAAGGGCAGAACCTCAGCTTTCAAGAAATATGATTTTCTCTTTGATATTCAGATACCGTCCGCCAAACGACTTGTTGGCTTCCTCTCTTCAAAATAACTTTACTCACTCATGCGTGAAATATGCGTCATTTCAGTTGCATCAAATGAAACAGGAGGATCTAAGCTTTCCAGATATGTGTCATTTATTAATTATAAATGTGGCTAAGTTATGATAAAACATCGATAATTATCGGTTTCTTTTTTCTGGGACGCACTGTAGTGTACAGCATTGCGCAATATAAATCTAAAATTATTATGATTCGTTTAATGTATAACGTTGGGGAGCGGGATAAAGATTCGTAATTCCAAATATCCATAGAATAATTCCGAATACACTAATTGCAATTTCCAGCCTTGGTAGCACTTTCGAGATTGTGTGTTACTCCGAAGGTTTTAAATTGCGAGGATTCGTTATTTTCAAAGACTTTTAGGCTGACGACTCATAATTTTGATGGATGCTAACGTGCCATTTTCTTGAAGTTTTGTAATTCCCAATATGAAATAAGATTCATAATTATAAACATAAAAGAAGTTTCGTTCATCTCAACGTTCGTAATTCTAAAATTATTTCAACTGTTGGAATTTAAATCCCTCTCTATTTTATTAAAATTATGATCCATATCGCATTTTTGGTTTTACAAAACATCAACCCTTTGTATTAACGGAACTTTGGAACAGCCATCAAAATGTTGAGCCTTCGGACTCACTTTGAAACGTTGAACGTTCGCCCTGAAAATGGCATGGTAACGATTATAACACTGTATCAATATTTTGTTACGCTCAATAAACAAAATTCGCATAATTAATCCCATGTACGAGTTATTAAATTCACATTATAAAAGGGCGATCATTACTTAATCTGCAAATGACCTGATGCAGAAATATGTAACCTGCCATGCATTTAGTGTTCACCTCAATTAGGTCAAAAGGCCTTTTTTTAGATTCTATTTAATTCAAGTTCGATTCGATTAAAAAAATAAAAAAATGAACAAAACCAACAGTCACAGTCTATATTGTAAATGCCTCTGCAGTGAAGTAGAATGTAATATTAATACTTTTTGAAGCAAAGAAAAAACAAATAAAATTGAATCTAAAAAAAAACTAAATTAAGACTACGTTAATAAAATTGAATGGACACAAATACCTCACTGCTATCAGTAACTATTAATGCACGATACTAAATAATGAAAAGGCAAGAGGAAAAATGTCACACGAAGGAATATAATTTTATAGAAGGCAAACGTTGTAGGCAACACCAAAGGATGTATAAGATATTGAGGAGAGGAAGAATGAAAATGGAAAATGATAGACAGGTAGAGAATAGGTATATGTATAGAGAACGGTATGAATAAATATATAATTACACATGCAAAGATAACAAATTAAAACAAGAATAAGGATGGTAAAAATATTGAGTTCCCGCTTGACAAGTAGTAAAAATCTACTTAATATCATGAATATTTAATTGTTGGTTAAGGTAAACCGAGCACATTACCATATTAGTCAGATAAAAACCAAATATCTTACGTTTGACTGGTTCTCGACAAGACATTTCCGGTCCACTCCAAATTCCACTGTTGTTACAATGAAGGGTAAAACGATCGCTGTTTGCATCACAAGTAACAATCACGTCATCACCTGAGTTGTAGGTCATTCGGTAGAATGCAATGGTAGAATGTCTTGGAATAACAGGAGCACTGCATTGAGATGGAGCTGATAGTAAAATTTAACATAAAGTCATTGGAGGGTGAGGTTCGATGAAACAAGGAAAGCACGTATGTAGCATAAGAACATGAATAAATAATCAGGTAATAGTAAAGAAAGCATTAGTAATATAACGAAAACAATAAAATACAACTGTCAATAGCATTGTTAAGCACTGTCTAGCACAAACAAAAATGATATTACGATAGAAATGTAAAGTAAACACTTAACACATATATGAAGCACCTTACACATATCATTGCCCTTATTATCGCATTTTGAGCATTTTGAGCATTATTTCCAGCTCCTCAGCAGGTATTCTTATAGATTATTCACAATGACGATATAATATCACAATGAAATCGCAGTCTGTTCCAGGTAACATGATAGATTGTCTTATTTTCCCCCGAGAATAAAGTATCAAAAATGTATCAATACTTAAACAAGGACAATGATACAAATACACGACCATGTTGATTGTGTAGTTATAACAAAATATACAGACATCAAGAATAATTTGTTAGGTTTCCACACACATACATACATAATTACTCAATTTCTAAAAATATGTCGTTTTTAGTATGGTTAATTAATAATTACACAAGCTTAATTTTACATCACTCTGGTACACGTCAATGCCTTAGTACACGCGAACGGACAAGTCCTATGTCTAAAATTTGCGAGCAGTCCACAAATTACATTTTTACTATGGTAAAATTCTATTTTGTTATAGATACATCAGGCATTTGGGGCAATTTTATTTATGTTGGTCAAAATCTCTTTTAAAATGTAAACTCTCACAATTGGCACAGGACCTGTCCGTGTTCCCTGGATCTAAGTTCAGATTCATTATATCTCCACCATCATGACCATTGATTTGGGGCTTGAATTATGATAAAAGCGGTCGAATTCAAAGGGGGAGGGATAAGTTTCTGGTAAATATAAGGAAAGCAATCAAATCAAAATTGAAAGTCTTACATTGTGGAGGTGTAGGACAGGACACCACCTGGCCACTCCACCGACCTTTCGTGTCACACCGAAGGTTAAACCGATCACTACTGCTGTCACATGTCACAGTAATGCTGTTACCGTAGTCATAATTCAGTTGCAGGCCTTGAATGGATGCATATCTTGGAACGTTTGGGGCACTGCACTTCTCCGGAACTGTAACGAAAATCAAGTAAAGATGATAGTAGGTACAACACAAATTTATCCACTTTTTAGTATTATCTGATTTTATCTTTAAGCGTTAAAGGGGTATAAAAAAGGTAAGATGTTGCTGAATGATAACAGGAAAACAATAAAGAGGTTGCATCAACTATTCCGTTGACCACAACCACCACAGACAACAATTGTGATATTAAGTATACACGTAAACGCGTAGGAGCATTGGGGTGCTAAATATTATGTATTTATTTACAAGATAGCAGATGATAGGTGGGTGGATCATTGAATAATTATTAATGATTAATAAGACATAAAGCTAACCTTCTATCGGCTGTGTGCAAGAAAGGACACTACCCGTCCAAAACCCATCTGAGTTGCACTGAAGGGTAAACGATCTGTCTGTTCTGCTGTCACAGGTGATTGTTACCCTCTCATCGATGCTGTAGGCCAAACGAACGTTTTCAGCTGATGCATACCTTGGGATATATGGACTAGTGCAACGTGTAGGGGCTGTGAATGGAAATTCAAAACGTATGGTTCATAAACTCACATTATTATTTTAAACATAGAAAGGTATGATTAATATCTACAATTCAAACTAGTACCTTATTTACTGAAACCCTAATGTACGTATTGCAATTATGAATGTCGAACAGTTTTACGACTTGATCCGCAGCAATTAGAACTGATGTATGGAATTCTTTACCTAATAATATTCGAAATATAAAATCAACAAACTCCTTTAAAAGAGCACTCAAATGTATTATCATTTCACAGATGTAAGATATTACTTACATTATAATCTATTTATCAGTTCTAATTAAATCTAACATAATTTTGTTACTAGTATAAAGCAATTATTTGTTTTTCTTTCTTTTTTTTGACTTTGTAAATAGTGTAAATAGTTGACTACAAAACTTTAGGAACTTTATTTGTCATACATTATATATTTGAAAGGTGTTGTAACGATTCAAGCTCTATTTGCTTATGTTTCATCACCTTTGTGTGTTCATTCTTCAAACTGTATATAAGTTGCAACTTGTCTTTGATAAAACAATGTTATATTCTTTTTCTACACCTATTCATCCATGATCCATGTAAAATTGAAAATGATTTGTTATATTACATTAATTTTTCATGTGATGTTAATTTCAATGAATTTTGAAATTGTGAACATGCATAAATAAATAAATTAGTTAATCTGTAACTCTACGTACTGGACCTCCTAACTTGAATTATTAATACATCTCTATATAATGCTTCGTTTGGACATAGCCTTAGTCATAATCAGAAGCGTCGATATATCCGACATTGTCATGTAAAGCCCAGCTCAAAATGTTACATGATATTAAGTCGGGTCTACCGTGTCATGTCAAGCCATTTTTTCTGTGTTAATGTTTAAGCTCATTCGATAATTATATTGTCGTTGGTTAAACCCTTTTTGGAAATGTGAACTCTTAAAATTTGCACATTTACTTTTCCCCGGATCTATATGAAGATTTAACATATCTTCCTCCATCATCATGACCATTGATTAATGGCGCGTATATTGCGAAAACCAGTCGAATGGTGGGGGGGGGGGGGTAAGTTTCAGACAGAAACTATGAATAAATTAAATACAAATAAAAGTCTTACCTGGGGTAGGTACGGGACAAGAAACTTCCTGGCCACTCCATCGACCTTTCGTGTCACACTGAAGGGTAAACCGAGCACTGCTATTGTCACATGTCACAGTAATGCTGTCACCGTAGTCATAATTCAGTTGCAGGTTTTGAATGGTTGCATGTCTTGGAACGTAAGGGGCACTGCACTTCTCCGGAACTGAAATAAAATCAAATAAAGTTGATAGCTGGTACAACAAACATTTATCTACTTGAAATGTTAATTGAGTATATCTCTGGACGTAAACGGGAGAAATAAAGTATAATGTTCTTGAATGATAACACAGACACAATTCTTCTTCTTCCGTTTGAGTACAGACCTCTTTACAGAGTATTATCGTACTATACTGGGGGTGTGTGCAGGTGGACAACTACATCGGGGTTTCCCCCTACCCTTATAAGAATAGTGCAGTGGGTTCTTAACGTGCAAAGGCAGTGACTCTTCTCTACACGGGGTCTCCATTTAACGTCCTATCCGAGGGACGGAGTGTTTTCCACTTGACATAACCTGCGTCTATGAACAAGGGAAGGGGCACGTTAACACACACTCCCCACGACAACAACTGTACAGTTACTTATATACGTGCGTGCGTAGGGGCATAGGCGCTCTATGTATTAGGTATTATTTACAAGTTTTTGACAATTGATAACTATAGGTAAATTAATTAATAATGATTGAGGAATAATAAATCAAGCTTTAAAATACGGAGGGGGGGGGGGTTCAGATGAAAACAAGAGTCAAATTAAATAAATTTACAATAACAAAAAGTCTTACCTGTGGTAGGTACGGGACAAGAAACTTCCTGGCCACTCCATTGACCTTTCGTGTCACACTGAAGGTTAAACCGAGCACTGCTGCTGTCACATGTCACAGTAATGCTGTCACCGTAGTCATAATTCAGTTGCAGGTTTTGAATGGTTGCATATCTTGGAACGTAAGGGGCACTGCACTTCTCCGGAACTGTAAAGACAATCAAGTAAAGATGATAGTTGGTACTACAAACATTTATTTACTTGTAAACTTATTTGAGTATATCTCTGGATGTAAACAGGAGAAACAAAGAATAATGTTAATGAGTGATAACAGAAAACAATGAAGTGGTTGAATGCTATATTCTGTTGACCAAAACTATCAACAAAAACAATTGTCAAGTAAATTGCAAAAGCCAGTCGAATTTATTTCTTTCTTTCTTTATTTATTTTTTTTTTTTTTGTGGGGGGGGGGGGGGGGAGTTCACAGACAAAAACAGTTAATCAAATGGAATCAAATAATTAAACAAAAACAAATTAAAAAAAATTCTTACCTGGGGTAGGTACGGGACAAGAAACCTCCTGGCCACCCCATCGACCTTGCGTGCGACACCGAAGGGTAAACTGAGCAGTGCTGCTGTCACATGTTACAGTAATGCTGTCACCATATTCGTAATTCAGTTGCAGGCCTTGAATAGTTGCATATCTTGGAACGTAAGGGGCACTGCACTTCTCCGGAACTGTAAAGAAAATCAGGTGAAGAGGATAAATCGTTTATCTACTTGAAATGTTAATTGAGTATATCTCTGGACGTAAACGGGAGAAATAAAGTATAATGTTCTTGAATGATAACACAAAACAAATTAAATGGTTAGATGCAATACTTTTTTTTTAAACCACAATCACGAACGACAACAACTGTACAGTTAATTATATACGTGTGTGCGTAGGAACAGAGGTGCTCTATACAGTGCGTCCCAGAAAAAACGAAACCAAGAAGTATCTATGTTTTATCATAACTTAATCACAACCATAATTAATGAATGATACATATTTAGAAAGCTTAGAGTCTCTTCTTTCAGTTGATGCTATTCACGTGATGCATATTTTACGCATGAGTGATTACAAGCAATTTGAAGGAAGGAAACCAAAAATACATTTGGCGGGAGGTATCTGAATTTCAAAGAAAAATTCATATTTCTAGAAAGTTAATTTTCTGCTCTTTCATATGATACCTCAATCAATAAAAATGAGCCAGGAATAACAAAGTTCTGTTTGTTTAAAGTAGCCCTTACATTTTCATAATTTTAACAAATGAATTCGTTTTCACTGGGTGCCTGCCGTAGCAAAAAGCAGATTTTACAAAAGACTTAACTCCGTTTCGTTGACAATCAGCCATGCATGAATATTCTCGTGAATAGCATCAACTGAAAGAGGAGACTCTAAGCTTTCCAAATATGTATCATTCATTAATTATAGTTGTGATTAAGTTATGATAGAACATCGATACTTCTCGGTTTCGTTTTTTCTGGAACGCAATGTGTATAAGGTAACATTTAAAAGTTTTTGACAATTTATAAATATGAATAATAATTAATGCATAATAAATAAAGCTTTAACATATGGGGCGGTTTAGACGAAAACAATGATTCATATGAAATAAAATCAAATAAATTTACAATAAAAAAGGGTCTTACCTGGGGTAGGTACGGGACAAGAAACTTCCTGGCCACTCCACCGACCTTTTGTGTGACACTGAAGGGTAAACTGAGCAGTGCTATTGTCACATGTCACAGTAATGCTGTCACCATAGTCATAATTCAGTTGCAGGCCTTGAATGGTTGCATACCGTGAAACGTAAGGGGCACTGCACTTCTCCGGAACTGTACATAAAATCAAGTAAAGATGGTAGTTGGTAAAACAAACATTTATCTACCTGAAATGTTATTTGAGAATATCTCTGAACGTAAACAGGAGAAACAAAGAATAATGTTAATTCAATTTAATTTTCAATACATAACTTTATTTCAGACTCAGCTGCACAAGGCAGTGGTCCATAAAACATATGTTACATATAGATAGGGATAATAGCGGAGTATGAACATGATGAGTATAATAACAAGAAATTAACAACAAATCGTACAAATACTAAAGAATCTAACAAACTAAAACTAAAACTATACTACGTATATACAATGTAACTGTAACATGTAACCTGTATCTGTAAAAATTGATAACAGAAGGCCTATAGCAATCTAACTCTAAGCTGTACCTGTAACTGCAATATTAAAATAAATATATGTATAACAAAGTGAAGTTGTAACTTAATTGTAACATTCTCTGCTCACTAACTAGAACAATTAATATACTAATAATAGATAACTAGATATTATAACAAGCAACAATGACTAAGGACTATACTGTAACCATAAGAGGCTGGATAATCCTTGGTAACATCATGCAAAATATGATCAATTCCGAGGTGTAATAAGTGATAACAGAAAACAATTAAGTGGTTGGATGCTATCTTCTTTTGACTACAACCACTAACAACGCCAAGTGTTAAGTTCATTACACACGTATGCGCGTAGGATCAATGGGGTTCTATATGTTCTTTGATATTTAAATGTTTTGGACAATTGATAGGTGGGTAGATAAATGAATAATAATTAATGAATAGATGAATAATAAATAAAGCTAATAAACCTTCTGAAGGCGGTGGGCAAGAATGGACACCACCCGTCCAAAACCCATCTGGTTTGCACCGAAGGGTGAACGATCTGTCTGGTGTGCTGTCACAGGTGATTGTTACCCTCTCATCGATGCTGTAGGCCAAACGAACGTTTTCAGCTGATGCATACTTTGGGATATATGGACTAGTGCATCGTGTAGGAGCTGTGAATGGAAGTGCAATACGAATGTTTCTTAATATATCATTAGTAGTTAAGACAGAGAAAGTTGTGATCAATATCTACAGTTTAAACTAGGAGCTGATGTGTTGATACCATAATGTTAATGCTACAATTATGGATAATGGCGAACAGTTTTACGACCAATAGCACAGCGATGAAGCTCTTACCCTACTGTACCTCATAACTTGAATTATTAATACCTATCTCTATCTAATGCTTTGTCTAGACAAAGTCTTTATTATAATCACAAGTGTTGATCGATCCTACATTTCGATGATAAGCTAACATCCAAATGTTACCTGCTAATAAGTCAATTACAATTACAGTTTGCACAGTAATGTTTTTTTCCCCCTGAATCTAATATTAAGATTTAATATATCTTCCTCCATTATCATGACCATCAATCTAAAGATCGTCTATGACGAAAGCCAGTCGAACTCCTCCTGTCAGGGGGATAAGTTTCAGATACCAATGCACACAATACATGTTAATGCCGTTATATTGTTCACTTCTTTATAAACCTCAATGCAGCGTAACAAGGCAGTATAACTATTCATATATTTCAGTCGTTGTCAATGTTTATGATCTAAAATGATCAAAATTTTGAAAAACTCGCAAACTTGACTCTTATCGGAGTTATATTTTTAGTCCCTTTTAGATGCATATCTGTGGCAATAATGTATACCCATATGTCATAGATACCTGAGACGGGTGGCGGGCATGACTGCATAGGTCCACTCCATAACCCAGTGGTTTCACACAGAAGACTGAACGGTTGAATGGTGTTATTGTCACATCGGAATGTCACACTGTCTCCAAGGTTATAATTCGGGCTAAGGGTTTCGAGCGTAGAGTATCTCGGGACGGAAGGAGCATTACAGTTCGTCGGAAGAGCTAGAGTTGAGGGAAACAAATTATAAGTTACTTGCTTCACAACTTTACGAAATGCCTACAATTCCTATGTTACGTCTGAACGCTTATACCCGAATTCACAAAGGAGGTTTGTCGACAAACCGAGGTTTATGTGCGTCATACGACGCGTTTCGACGCGTTATTACAAACGTTGGTTTGTAAAAAAAAAAAAAAAAAGGTTTGTCGAAACAAAAGGAGGTTTGTCGACAAACCTCCTTTGTGAATTCGGGCCAGTCTGTGGAGTATTGTGTTAACTAAACTAAACGAAAACAATATGTTTCACTTTCACCAAATTGCGAATGCTTATCATGTAATGAAGTACAACAAGAAAATATATACTGACTAAAGAACATCAGAACCAATCACGTTTGCAACAAATTCAGCACTACCATTTGGAAATTAGTGCTCATCAGCTTTACTAGCATTGCGAGTTTACAGTGTTTTGGCAGCTCAGGATTCATTCGGGTAATTAAGTTGGACTATGGACATGTGTTCATGAACAGAGCGAAAAATTCCGTTCAGAACGTTTCGTAATGGGACGAACATATTCACGCATCGTACTACCTGACTGAGTGTTAGGGGTTTTGATGCATTGTTTAGATTATAATCTTAATAGAAGCAAAGTGATCCTACAACGGGTACGGATTTGAATATTATCTTACCCCTTGCGATCGATTCAGGGCAGGATACAATCGGTCCACTCCAAAGCCCTTTGTTATGACACTGAAGGTTGAAGGTATCAGAACTGGCATTGCACGTCACAGTAATTTTGGCACCAAAGTTGTAGTTGAGACGAGGATTTGTAACATGTGCGTGTGCGGGAATGTACGGGGCACTGCAAGGAATTGAACCTGTAAGGAAGGTCATAACAAATTATTTTAAAGTGATTTTCTGTAGTTATTTCTTAACAAGAAAAAAACTTTGTACATTGCAATTTGAAATTACATCACACAATGTTAAGCAGTGACAAATTATTCATTGAGGGTAATGAAACTTCGAAATTTAAGGACCATGGAAACTTTTCGACTTTATTATATTATTCTTTTTTATTTAATTCAATATGGATCCCTTGAAAAGGGTTGTAGACGGTAATCGTTAATATTAACAATTGTCTTCTGGACGTAATTGCGGAAAGAGGGTATGTGAGGAAAGAAAGTTCCAGTTGAACGCATTACCTAGTTTGTAGCACATCCGTATTTGCTTGGGTCTTGTGTGACATTTAATCAAATGTTTTTATTCGGAAGAGATATTTGTGTATGTTTTGTCCTGTCTCCTTTTAATTCTGCTTGTGGTAATGTTTTCTATATACCAAATGAATATCAATTAACAACATTATTTGTATAATAGCCCTTCTTTTTGTGTACAGAAGTTTTATTGAATCATGAATAAAAGCTCTTTAGGAAAGTAAGGAACATCCATTTGATTGTTGCTAATTCTGATCTGTCTGTAAAGGGGATGTTGGTGTACTGCTTTTAATACAGCATGGCTTTAATACACACTTTATTCTTCAGCTTTCCCGTCTAAATTGCTTACTTCTACTACGGAGGTATCGGTTTTCAAACGTTGATCAAACGACTGGCGATGTGCTATTTACCAATTTCAATTTGATAAATTGCATAGAACGAACGTTTGTGTGGATGTTTTTATTTCTGTCCAGTGTTTGGTTTGTTATTTGTCTTACCTGACTGCTAACAAACCACGTGTATGTTTGTAAGTAATCTGGAATTGGGATGAGTATGGAGTAAACGTGCAGGTCTGCTGTGTCAAAGTTAGTAAGCACAGCTAGACAGGAGTGTCATAGTAATTGTGGTAGTAATGTAACGTCATCATCAATCTGATTCCTAAACCAAATTATAGACAAATGTTCGGGATATGCTTATTTATGTCATCATCATTCTGTCATATATATATGGCAGATATATATATGGGTATATATATATATATATTAGTTCAAAGAACCAACTTGACCATTATTGGTTCCGAGATGTCCAGTGTTTATCCTGCCAATATAAGATACATAAGTCAGTCTTTGTTTTCCCATAATCTAAAATTGCTAAAGTTGTATTTCATTTGACAAAGCTAGAATAACTTAATACAGAAAATTATCATTTATCTTTTTTCTCTATGTAGTCGCTTTACGCCAGACATTTAGAGTCAAACTTGAAATGATTCAAACAATAACCCTTGAAAGTACAATGCTGGCATATTATATGGGATGTGAAGAGAAATATAACGCGTGCATTCCGCCAAAAAGAACAGCTCATCACGATATTGATCTTTATGAGGTCTGAATAGTGATCAGGTCCGCCGACGATCCGCACACCCGCATCGCTTGTATTTTATTATATATTCCAAATTCCTGTATAGCTTTGCAGAAGAAAACAAATGCGTCGGGGTACTTTTCTTAGTTCAAAGGAAATATGATCCTTTTGTTTTGGAGAACAAACACATTTAATTACGATTTATGTCTAATTCATTGATTATTTAAGGAGACAGTAACTCAGTTTCATCTTGTTATCCTTAGGCACTAGTCGAGGATATTTGTTAATCCATTTGTATATTTTCGTCCCTTTTTTCACGAAGTGACGGTAGTGAATGAAAATCGCATACAATTTGCGTGCGGATTTTCCTCACTACCGTCACTTCGTGAAAAAGGAATGTTTTGTCTCTTAATTTGCCTGGAAAGCATTATATAATAATGAAAAAACGTTAGATCAAACACCTGTTTTGTTCTATAACATCTAAAAGTTGTTTTACAATGTTTCCAACTGACAGACGATAGCAGTCATTTAAGCTATCTTGCGATAACAATATGCACAGTCTTTCCCTTAAAGGTAATACAAAGTTTTGGTTTGTGGTCATGATTTTGGTTCAAATGAACATATTGGAAGCATAATGCAATCCTACAATATTGAGTAATTGTTGTCGCGGTCGAAATCAACTCTAAAGTTATGAAATTGTAAACAAAAAACACTTCATATTGAATAGCTCCCTTTCAAGGTCAACACATTAATTAAGCTATAAAACAATGCTTATTGACTAAAATCGACCGATTAGCTATTCCCGTTCGGAAATTATATACCACAACTACATATTCTGATATTGTCATGGTCGCTGCTACCATTGTACGGCCGTAGGAGCTTTTTGAAGTTTATCAACATTTACAGGGAGCACCGGTAAACCTTTATATTCAATTTTTCTCGAAAGAAGAAGTGTTTTATAGGGCAAACATTTCTAGTGCTTTTAATACATCCACAGGGGCATCCAAATATATCACAATTGTAAAGAATCACTATCCACCCATTTTTCAAAATTTCCCCAAAATGTGTAATACCTTTAAGAATTGAACTATAATTATTTATCAATATATGCAAAGAATGAGAACTAACCTGGTGAAACTGCCATTGGTAAATTTTAGCTTGTACACCCCCTGAATATTTATCAGGTCCGTGCGTGAGCCGCAAACCTGCTCTGCAGCTTGCCGCAAAGCAGACATAGACCATAACAAAGTTTACTCGTCAACACGTGATCTAATACGGGCGCTGCGTAAAGCTGACGGTGACTCTGGGGAGCGAGAAAGCCCATCTGACCGGCAACAAATGAGACCGACATTTGTACCACTATACATTTGTTTTAAATTGGAAAGTGGCGATACGTTGCTTGCCTCTCCATGAGTCTGCAAACTTGGTAGTACCCTTTTCTTGAGATATGAGATTTTCCAAATAGGTCAGATAAACGCACACCACAAGCACCTTGTAAGATAATCCATTATGTTGGTTAATACTAATTGATGGCAAGCTTGATCTCTTACTAGCTGTAAAGCTTTCGTAAGGCATTGGTGGACAGACACAAATATTCAAAATCCACCATTGCCACCTAAAAAATGTAATTTTTTTTAAATAGACTCTTGTTTTGTTATCTTCTGTTTAATTGAGTGTACTTTGATGCACACAAAATATATTGTCCTAAAGGAGGTCTTACACTATAATGGAGTTTCTTGTATTTTATGAGTTAGGATGTATTAAAATTACACGTTCTTGGTCCAATCGATGGTATTATTAGTAATTTGAGGCAAGATGTATTCCCGTCCAGACATTTAGATAGAAAATGACAAAAATGTATAATATATGTGTAATATGGAGATACAGAGAGAGAGAGAGAGAGAGCAAGAGAAAGAGAGAGGTTGTTCAAAATATATATGTTACCACAAATATCAAATACTATTACATTTGTGTTTATGTCAGTCAAACACCTGAACTACTTTGTGGCATCTTACACACATTTTTATTTCTGTGGTACGCAAATCCTTAGCGTAGCTCTGCAATTCTCTCACACTGAGAGTGCTGCCCAATTATAAGATTTTTTTGTATCGAACATTATATATGTTGACGAATTTTAGATGGTTCCATTACAGAATATCTATCAATATACAAATCGTAAGTTACCAATTTGCCATTGACCGAACCTTAACCAATTGCCTACTGGAACCGGGTGGTCCCTGTATTGAGCCTTTGGCAATGAGAGAATTCAGTAGTTAAAGGGCTAAGCTAATCAGGTACGTCTGTATGCCGTAAGTCTACTCATTTGTATACGTCGTGACTGTAAACTAATGTAGATACTAAGGGTGGGAACATAATCACCATTAGTCAACGTTATTACCGATCATTGTATGTATATTTTTGTGTAAACCTTTTTTTTCTAGTAGATAAGTTACAAGAACCATTGCAATTTTATATTGTTTTTACGAGGAAAGAAGGAAACGGCAATTGCCTCTCGTATATCGGATATACATTGAGTCAAGGTAGTCACCATGGACATAAATAGTTTCAAATGATGAGGTATTTGCCATGGCAGGAAAAAGACGAAAGCTTCTAAATAATATAAGAGGTCTACAGCTGAGCTTCTTGGGCAATGTTATACGGAAGAATGGTTTGGAAAATCTTGCACTGACTGGAAGAATCGAGGGGAGGAGGAGTAGGGATAAAGGAGGATTATGTAGATTTGTAGCTTAAGGAGTGTGATTTTTGAATGTGGAATTGATCTCGGGGAGAATGAATTACTTCATAGAATATGGGATAGAGAGTTGTGGCACTCCATGATTGCCAACGTCTCAAGACATGGCACATAGAAAAAGAAGTCACCATTGGCTTTTCTATCTGTCTTTTTGTGTGTCTGTTATTGGTATTATTACTTTTAAATCGTTATTTATCTTGTGTGTATAAACAGTTTCGACATGTGGGTAAAGTCATTTGTCAAGTTTTACTACTCATAACAGACTCCTGATCATTAATAAGAGGTACTTTAAAACGCCTCACCTGTTTTGTGGCATTCGACATTGTTAATTCTTAAATTAATGAGCAGGTACGGGGGTGTGTAAATCAGAAGTGCAGCTCCGCACTAAAGTCATAGTGGATGCGGTGCCATATTTAAGATATTCCACCACCTTAAATCCATTCAAGACTATGACCAGATCGGTTTCCCTATCCTACCTATTTAATCGATCTCGCAATTGAAAATAGGTACCAAGTAAAAGATATTTAAAGTACCAATACTGAAAAAACAGCTTGTTTCAAATATATTTAAATGCGGTAGATTAAGAAAAGATAATCAGGTGAAAAAGAAAAAAACAACCGAAGCAGATACAAAACAAGGAGTTTTCGTACATTTGGTATCTCCAGCAATTGTATCATTATTACTTCTTCATTAATATATTATGTGTGTGTGTGTGTTTATGGAATACGATATGTTTTATTTCCCCGTTTTAGTCGTAAGGCCAACAAGTTTTTGTATTATGTTTCCCTGCCTGATTATGAGTTACCTCAAATTTAGGCCGCTTGTTGGTTGCATGCTTCAATTCCAACCTTTATTCACCTAATATAATTTGGTGTCACTGAAATCCCTTATGTTTAAATTCAAATTAAGGCGTGTTTCAACCAAATTCTAAGTGCCTAATCGTCATTTTTTGCGGCGAATGTGACCGACAGAGTAATGCTTACATTTGTAATGAATGCTCAAATTGCAGCTGCTGAAAGCAATCGTATACTCCTTAAAATCAAATTGAATGAGAAAAAATAAATTTCTGAATGATCATCTACGCCTTTATTCAATTTCGCACGAAATTGAAAAAAAAAAAACGATATTCACTTGGTTATTAATTTTAGGAAGTTGGAAGGGAAAACCTAGGTCAAACTACTTATGTAAATGATGAGGTAAAGGAGCTGCGCACTGCCCGTTCTTATATAGATAAGTGTTTATTGAAATGTATTCCTTCAAATTAAATACCACACACGTTAAATGCCATCATGGTATGTGTTGTTTCGTCAGAGAGAGAAGGAAATGGAGAGCAAAAGAAAATGTGTGCTATCAGGTGAACAATAATATTGAGTAGAACAACGTAACATTAAATGTTGGTCTGATATTGGCGTTGTCCAATTTTTTAAAGTGCCATTTGCCATTTTGACCTCTACCCAGCCTGTGTACTGATCAAGTCCGTGTACGAGCCGTCAACACACTTCATTTTACAATTTCCGGATTTAAATGTTCATGTTAACATCAGAATTATGTTAACTATTGCAATAAATTAATTTGTCTTCTTAATATTCATGTTCAAAATCTACAAGATTACGAGCTTACGTAGTTACGAGACTTATGTAGTGACCGGATAAGAATAATGTTGTTTGTGTATTACCATGGTCAATCATCTCACAATCGGAAGAATTAAACATTTGGCGTAATATTATTCATAAAGTGAGAAGTCGGTGACTTATGGGATCATATTATTTATACTGCCACTTGTAAGCTTGACCTGGACCCAGCCTGAATACCGATCAGGTCCGTAGGTGAGCTTAATGCCCGATTCACTTGGTACTTTATTTGATTAAATGTGTTATTATTGTTATTTTGTTCATTTATCGCCCTATAGAAAAATACATAATAACCAATTTAAATAATTATTATGTACAAGCAATGCAGTTTTGATGAATTGCATTCATTGAAAGATGGGCAAATAATAGTACGCCGTATATTTTAAATACATTTATTCTCTTTTTTCCGAGTTTTTTAAATGTTGATAAAAGTATATACAATTGTTTTGTTATAACGGTAAATTTGTCTGCAACCAAATATATGTATAATTGGGCTATTATGGTTTCAAACGTTTGAAACAATACATGCCTTATACAGAAAATATATTTTACCGTAAAATGAATACCCTTCCGTATCAAAAGTGTTTTGAAGATATTAAGTTAACTAATGTTAGTAGATTGTCAAGAAAAGAAAGAGAACAAACAAAGCAATGTACGTGTGTAATCTTGCATTTGTTTCAATAAGTTATATCCTGTAAAATCCTATCAAATTAATAACACAGCTTCAACGAAATAATGAGCACCAATGTTGTACAACAAATGTTTTCAGAATCCTCTTGTATCAAGTTTAGGCTAAAGCTAAGGTAAAAACAACTTTCCCCCATAGTTATCAATCTGAAATTGACTGCTAGGAATACAACAACAATTTGGTGAAGTTAGCCAAAGTTTGAATGTTGTTCGTCAGAGAGAGAAGGAAATGGAGAGCAATTGAGAATATTTGCTTGCAGGTGAACAATATTATTGAGTAGACCAACGTAACATTTAATGTTGGTCTTATATTGGCGTTGTCCATTTTTTTAAAGAGCCATTTGCCTGTTTGACCTCTACCCAGCCTGTGTACTGATCAGGTCCGCGTACGAGCCGTAAACACACTCCATTCTACAATTGAATGAGTATTACATGCAGGATTAAATGTCCGTGTTAACTTCTGAATTATGTTAAACATTGGAATAAATTCATTTGTCCCCTTTATTATATTAATGTTCGAAATTTACGAGATTACGAGCTAAGGTACAAAACAAACGCATTTCAACTCAACGTTTTTCAGATTGACGCAATGGAACAACGATCTGGCTTCTATTCCATCTAGCCCATATCAATATTGAATAATATTCAGAATTTAAGTTTCATATAATAGGTTTCTAGCTTCTGAGAACATGAGCTATGAAGGAATGTTATCAGCTGCAAAGCAAACCTTATTGAATGGCAAGCTGTCATATTGTTTGTATGGCTTCCTGTTCAATGTAGAGCCTCTTGATTCCAGCCATCACAACCAAAGGATGAATTAGTTGTCTAACCACCTCTAAAACACTCTACATTAACTATTCCCCAGCCAAAAGGAGTCCCTCGCATCCACTTCCAACTTGGCCTTCTTAGCTAAACCTCAACCGCCTAAGAACAGTATTGCCATAATCAATCATCTCACAATCGGAAGTGTTAAACATTTGGCGTAATATTAATCATAAAGTGTGAAGTCGGTGACTTATGGGATCAGATTATTTCTACTGCCATTTGTAAGCTTGACCTGGACCCAGCCTGAATACTGATCAGGTCCGTAGACGAGCTTAATGCCCGCTTCACTTGTTTTTTTTTATTTTTTATTAAATGTACTATTATCATTGTCGACAGCGTAGAAGTGCCATTGTAGAAAAAAGAGAAGTGACGATTTGTGTCTTCTATAAATGATAACAGTTTACTTTGATACAAATGACTGGCTAAGAACGGAAATATTTTGTTTTGCCTAAAACCTATTATTGTTATTGTGTTCATTTATCTCCCCTATAGAATAATACATGATCACAAATTTAAATAATCTTGATGAATTGCATTTATCGAAAGCTGGGCAAATAATTGTACGCGTATATTTTAAATACATTTATTCTCTATTTTCCAAGTTTTGTAATTTTGATAAAAGTATATAAAATTGTTTTGTTATAACGGTAAATTTGTTTGCAACAACATATCAAAAACGAGGCTATTATGGTAAGAACGTTTAAAACAATAAATGCATTATACAGAAAATATATTTTACCATAAAATAAATACCCTTCCTTATCAAAAGTGTTTTGAAGATATTAAGTTAACTAATGTTAGTAGATTGTCAAGAAAAGAAAGAGAACAAATAAAGCAATGTACGTGTGTAATCTTGCATTTGTTTTAATAAGTTTTATCATGTAAAATCCTATCAAATTTATAACACGGCTTCAACGGAATAATGAACACCAATGTTTTACAACAAATGTGTCAGAATCCTCGGTGAAATAAGAGTATTACATAGTATATAATTTACATCGGATATTTGTTATCGTTTATCGTGAACAAAATTCCAAGGTCGCAGAGTATGAAGTTCTTATCCAACATTTTCAAATGTCATGTGGTACGCACTGTTCAATTCTCTGTCTCTGTCTCCTCTCACACTAGTGTATGTTTCTCTGATATCTTAGGTATATATTTCATTCAAATTTATTATAGGGTATCCTAAATTCAACCTCACAGAAGGCAAAGAAGGATGGAACTATTGGAGTGCGCATACAATTATTTTCTCAACGTATTTAGGGTAGTTGCATGCGAAATCGCTAACAGGAAATAAAACTCATATACAAAAATGTTATGCTAATGTAAGTAATTTATTTTCATACCATACTCTGTAGATTCATAACACAATATTATATTACAACATTTCCGTTGTAGCATATGAAGTGCAAGTCTGAGTATAGATTATAATATATAGGTGTAACGAATAAAAAGCCGAACATCGTTAGATACACCACTTTCTTATTAAATGTTCTTAATCCTCTTCAATTCTTCCTATTCGTATTATTATTATTTGTATTATTAATATTATTACTTGTATTATTATTGTAACTTGTATTACTATTATTATAATTGTTTTTATAATACTCATTTAAATTAGAAATAGTGTGTATTATTATAATTTATCATTATTGTTATAATTAATATCATCATTCTTTTCATGATTTTTAGAATTCCTGTTTTCCCTGTATATTAAATAAACCATTTATGAACGAACTGCGTTTTATTATATACAACGTTATACAAATGAGGGCATTGTGATCTACGCTTTTTAATTATTTTTATTATCACTATTGCTATTAAAATTACCATCGTCATTAAAAGTATTAGTATCATTATCATAATTATTATCATTATTTTTATTATGATTACCATCATCATTAACATTATTAGTTTCATTATCATCATCATTATTATTATCCTTATCACCACCTTCATCGTCATTGTTATATGATGTATGTATGCTTTCATATTTAACGAGTCAGAAGAAAAAATGCAAGGTAGTTTTGTCCACAAAATTGTTTCCAATCGATTCCGGATATGTATACAGTCATATTTAATTTGTCACCTCCTTATAATAGCACATCTTTTGTCAAGCTTGATTGACATTTATTTACATAAAAATCAACGTAAAAAAATACAGGGACAACACTGATTCTTCTTAATACTAGGTTATAACTGATAGGGGTACAATTCCATGATGTTAACAATACGCTAATGACGCTTAAAAAAACAAGCATGTGAACAATCTATTTGTATGGATTCATTTTTCTTGAGAATATGAAATATTAAAGCTTTTATTTCACACAAATTAACAAAAGCGTTATTTCAACCAGGCCTACAATTCTTGTTTTACGAAAAACAAAGAACGCATCAAATTTACAATGGCGGTAAAAAAACATTCATTTTTTTCTTAGTGAAAGTTACAAAATTTATAGCTAGATGAACGGACTAAAATGAAAATTGAAATCGAAATTGAATTCGACAAAAAAATGATTTAAAGTAATGAAAGTATTAGACCTAAGTTTTGTTTTGTTTTGTTTATTTTCATTGCAGATATCTCTTTGGGTATTAATGAATTACATGTGTATTAAATTAATCAATGAGCTGAATATCGTACACTTTGATAATAACCTGGACATGTAAGTTGAAGACAGAAAAGTATTCACATTGTGAACAAATACATGTAGAATCATACTGTACAAATTTGATATTTATTGTATGTAAAACGATAAAGGTTTAACCTCGTCTTAAATTAATCTCAATATTTAACATTTGGTACGCGAGAAAAAATTGTGCTTTTCCTATTCTTGCTTAAAAAACTTAGAAATAAAATAAACAAGAACGCTAATAAACATACATTTTATTGTAACACAAATCAGTGGTGAATTCAAGACAATAATTAATGCATTATCGGGTAGGAGAGGAATTGTTTGCTATGTCCATATATTGAATATACGTATAATTTAGTAAGTAGAAGGGAATAACTGCGTGTAAGAACTTCATACATTTGACGATAAAAGAACATTAACATTGTAACAACTGAAATTCAATACAAAGATTATAAGGCGAAGGCGCATGTTCCATGTTCAACTGAACATTGTTTACAACTAAACAAAAACAAATATTAACATGATTGGTACAAAAAAGGGAAAAGCAAGCTGAATCTAACACTGATAGTGATTAGCTGTTTACATTGTCGAGGATAAATTAATCAAACTGGTTTTTCGTAGACTTCATAGGCTGGAATGTGATCTCCATTTTGTTTGAGATATGGTTCGACATAGAGTGACTGTTCACCAGCAACGTAGTTAGCATATCCTTCAGGAACGTCTGGAAGAGGTCCTCTGGATCCATTCTCATCTTGAAGAGCGTCTTTCGATGATGTTACCAAATCGTATCCACGACTGTGATTATAAAATGAAATTAGAAAAATATTGTATTGGAATCAGATTAAAGTTTTGATTTTTTATTTTCATTCGATCGTTTTATTTAGAACTTTGAACGTCCGATTTATTCATGCAAGTGTTGCATAGCATGACCATTTTGTTTCTAACCAAATCTTAGGCTCTGTTAAATTCATTACGAAGTTTATAAGCATTTATTGAAAAATCTATCAAATTTAACACTTTTGTCTACTTTTAAAAATCTATCTTTACCGTATTACAGAAAGGAGCTGCCTGATTATTTCAACATTATTTCTTAAATTATCTGACCGAACAAAGATAGTGAAGACTTTTCTTACAGCGGAGTACATTAGTGGTTAAATAATTTTGTTTATCTTCAAGATGTTACCTAAGATATAATGATATCATTAAACCATCCATAGCCTGATTGTGAGGAAATGCTTGGTACAAGTATTGGTAGTTTAAAGAAATCCTAGGTAAAGAAACAGGGTTAATGTTAGACGCGGTTAAATTCCTGTCATCAACTGAGAACTGCTTTTAATTACGGCCTTAATTCAATAAAAGAGACATTTTGCATAAATAAAAAACAATAACGAAAATATTTACTTACTTTCTCATGAAGATAACAAACACAGCCATACACATCAGAACAAGGATGAATAAGATGACAGCTGTAACCAGAAGGCCGGTGATAAAGTAATCCCTTCCATCATGCTCAGTGTTAGGTCTTGTAAAGCGCCCCGGGGATGAAGGTTGTTGCCCTGGAAAAACAAGTAATTTGGTTATCAGCAAAGACCGCATTCATTTTTGTATTAATATACATCTTTGTATTCACATTTAGCATTTGCATTTGTACTCGTATTCATATTCGAACTGGTAATTATATTTTGTTTTTTCTTATTTGCATTCATATTTGTACCCATATTTCAATTTACATTTGTTTTTTGTATCTTTATTTCAGATATCGCTATTTTTGTTTTAACGAACATGCAGCCAAATCCCGTATATAACTTTAGCGGTTATATACGGTTTGTTTAAGATAACAAAATATTAGGAAAACAAGGTGGGCATGAACTAAATTTATGTATAGAATAGTCCGGATCGTAAATTATAGACGGTATTAATATCAGCACAAAAAAGTAAATCGTTCCACAGATATTCATAATTTGCACAGAGATGAGCTTAATTTGTAGAGCAGTATCCTTTTTACGTTTTTACTTTTCGTTTCTTTGACATCTCATGTGAAAATACTTTTGGGTCTTGTAATTCATCATGTTTTATTTGATCTTAGAAATAAGAATTGTGTGAAAGAGCTTGCAGAAGGTCTGCCTTTTTATGTGTTCAGGTGGAGAGACATTTCGGTCACAAAGCTTGATGTTATATGTAAAAGGCGCAGATAAAATGACATACATCTATTAGTACTCCACATTCAGAGGATAAATTGTTTACTTTATAATTTGTTATATGATGTGGTACCAGATCGTGTCATAGTCTGGTACCAGAATATCCCGTTTTATCGGATATGTTTAAGTGAATAATTACCTTCAGGTGATGGATTAGTACGAGAGCATTCAAAGGGAGGCCCACGCCACAAGCCATCTCGTTGACATTCCCAAATTAAAGAAACAGAATCGTCGTTACATGTGATGTTCACTTGGTCACCATTCTTGTAGCGAGGCTTAACATTTCCAATGTATGCGTCGACAGAGATGATTGGTTGATTGCATTCTGCAAATGAAGTATTTTTAAATGAGAACAAACTGATTTATCGCGATTATAGTTTACTTGTACAAACAAAGAAAGTTGGAGAATATTCAAAATCAAAAACTTTTTCGAAGGCTTTACATTCATTACAGCACAGTAAATATTCAAGGAAGCCTCTTGCAAGCGCTATGAGTTGCCAATAAAGCACACATCTTTGGTTATTAAGAATTAAACTACGTTTCGATCGAAAACGAAGCGACAAATGAACAAATATCCTACACCCCCACCCCAACCCCACCCCCCCCCCCCCCCAACAGACACGACAGAATGAGCTTTTTGTTAAATACAATTGTCACATCACCTTGCATTCTCGTGTCAATTTAGTGTAAGCATTTATATACTGATTTATTATTAATTAATGTTGTTAAAAATAAATAATAATTGAGTCTTCTTCTTTTAATTCGTGTTGCCCAAGTAATTGTCACGCACTTATTTATACATGTTCAGAGAAAGGCAAATGTGCATAGATGTGTTAAAAGGACATCAATAAGGATTCGATCCCTTAACACTTCGCTGAAATCAATACGACCGGTAGCTTTTTTACCGTTAGGGTTATTTCAATGTATGTTTGGCATACCTATGACAGGGTTAGGGCACACTATGTTTTGGCCTGTCCATATTCCATCCTCACATGTCACGCCGAACCACTCAGGGCCCTCGTTACATGTCACGTTCATCCTGTCACCGTCTTTGTATGAGAGACGAAGATTCTGAATGGTTGAATCAATTGGCACTGCTGGGGCAGTACAAGAGTCAACTGATGGAGCACCTGCGAGGACAAATGAAAGGCGGTGATAAATATTTGAGAATTTTTTCGAATATGCATATCGCACTAGTTTTTAGATAAATTAACGTTTGTACAATTAATAACAAGAGTATATAAACAGGGGATTGGAATCTCTCTCACGATAACTTTTACGACTCTTGTAGAGTCTTTTTGTATTTATTACACTGGCAAAACATTGGCATAGCGATTGTACATTGAAAGGGAAATTTAAGCCTTTTAGAGTGTATGACAGCAAAACATAAACGTAGTTAAAATGAAAAAAAATTATAATGATTAAATTCCAGATAACTTACGGATATGATCATATGGAACAATATTGCAGGTCTGATTTATATTCATCAATAAAAGGGATTTGATGAAAAGTTATGAAACGCTGTGGTTTTGATGTTCTAAAAATTGTACTAAATGATTAATGATTTATTTCTGTAATATTTACTTTGAAAACAGAATCAGCTTATATCATATTTTTACAGGAACTAAGAGGAAACCTTACTCTTTGGTTCGGGTTCGGGACAAGACGCAAGCGGCCCGCTCCACAATCCTTTGTTATGACATTGAAGGGGGAAGATAGCATCACTGGTATTACACCTCACATTCACACTGTCACCAAAGTCGTAATTCAAACGGAGATCTTCCACCAAAGCATGATGAGGAATATATGGAGCACCACATTTTATTGAACCTGAAAGAACAAACAAATTGATAGAATAAAGTGATTTTGATTATTTACGCCATTAAATTTAGTGTAAATAAATGTATACTTTAGATGGGTTTATATACATAAATATAACTACCACGCGTCCTTAAAAGCTGGTCGCCCTGCCATCATTTGAAATATGTAGATCAAGGGTTCATTGCTAAGAAGTAAGTTGAAGTCAAGAAGGTTATGTTCATTATTAAAAAGATACATCGTGATTATAAAGAAGATTATTATTATTATGACAACATTAATAAAACGAAGAGTGTGAAGACAAGCAATAATTCATTCAAAGCTTGGAATGGCTGTAACAGAAATAGGCTGTGGGAGTGCAAGCATGTTAGTATGAGTGTTTAGCGGGGAAACATGACACGTAAAGTGTAGCAAAACAGACAAAACTGCTGAAACAAAAAATCACTATGACACAAATAACAAACATTGCATGATTGAACTTTCATATCCTGACAAAAAATTTTTGCATTCATATTTTTAGAAGAGCCATATCAGCATTGAATTTAAACTTGAAAAGCGCATCAAGAGATTGAAATTTATTTCGAAAAAATCAGAACTAAGGTAAATATAATTTAAATTAAAAGATCAATACTCCAATATCGAAACCTCTCAATTGATATTGCATTTCAAGATCGTGTCAACAAAGTAATCACCTCCTTGATTTGTGTTATTATGTTCAAGATTCCTGAACACTTGACAATCACAATATGCTGAGCAATATCAACGTTTTTTAAATCAAGTCTTTAAACAAATTAAAATAAGACAACCATATGGTTCAATTCAAGTGTAAAAGGAAGGCAAGACAGAAATTCGGCATGAAAGGCAGAACAAAAATAAATATGTAGATATAAAATGGAAATGTTAGCTTAGTTAATTGCAATATGATATTTTGAATCGTTTGTATCTTTACATTTAATTTCCTTTTTACTTGATCGAAAACGTTGCAGGTTTTTACTTAATTTCTTAAACAAACCTTTTCTCTGAATTCGTTAATTTTCACTAATTTACCAGGGTGTGATTTGACACAGAATGTATCTGAGTTTAATTTTAAACCGATATTAGTTAACATATACCACAAGTCGAGCCAACTTTATACCCTTGTCGACTTGCTCCTTTGCTTCAAAGGAATCTGGAAAAATGGGCTCGAGATATGGGTCAATCGAGGGGATGATTTACATAAGTTTTTTTAGAACATGGTAGGCATGATTGTATTTTGGTATCGGGTATCAATACATTCCCTTAGAAAAAATGACGTCACATATTCTCAAAATACATTTACCAATTAAATCATCGCCTTGTATAGAAACGTGCAGAGATATCATCAGACTTTAACACAATTATGAGTTTAAAATGGAAAACTTTATTATGTCTCATCATTATATCGGACTTTTTCTTACACTTTACTAATAATGTAATTATTACAACATTTTGATTTTATTTTATTTTATTTATTTTCCACTCAAATATCCACAAATTAAATGACATATATAAACCATAAAGTAATACAATATATAATAGAACGAATGAATTATAAAAGTAACGAAATACTGACAAGTATGTTCGCAATCAAATAAGAGTACATTTAAGTTTGAGAATTAGACAAAATATTGTATATTGCTTGATTTAACTGAGAGGGGGGAAATGGAATCTCAGAAAAGCAAGGCATGTTGAGCGAGATTCCCAGTATAAATTAAATAATAGACCATCAACAACGTGCCTCAAATTCTGCGCATGTCCGCTCCCAGAGAGACCAGAGACGCGCGAACCCACCCGCCCGCGCCAGATCCCCGGTCTCCCCCGCCAAGGCCCAATCAGCGTACACCAGTCTGCCGTTGCCAGGTCGAACAAGCTCAAGGTCTGTCCGACCTAGCAACGAGCAACATAATATATTGCGCACCGAACAAGCCTCGAAAAAAGAAACACAAATATCTGGCATAGGCAGCCGAACCCGCGCCTCCGGAGACTCTCCGGGAACAAACACGCGAAAACCGGACAACACGCCGAAGATGGTCCAATAGTTTTTGTACAAGCGTATAATGAACAATGATAACGCGAAGCTCACGATCAGAAATCACCACCATTTCTGGGGACATGGTTAGTATCGACTTCGTTACAAGTTATACAATCCATACGTTCCATATACTCACATAACCGGTGGATAATTATAACTAAAAAAACAAAAACAAAAATCAATATATTAAGCCCCAAAATGTAGGCAACAGTGACTACTTAACATTAAAAGTGGTTGTGCATTGAAAAAGGACAGAAGAAAAAATATTTAGCTCTTTGACTGTTCAAATATGTGACTGGAATACTTTTTTTTCTTCTTACAAGTGGGTATCTTATAATTTACCTGGAACACTTTAGCCAAAGCTGTCCCTTTTAAAGAATTACACGGATTATAAAAGACAAATATCTAAAACATTTATGCCATTCGTCCAAGTTTCGGTAATGGTTAAAGCTATCGAATCATACAATCTTGATAATGAGGTACTCTCCTCGAAATTGTATTGGAGACCCATATTCCTTACAGATCCTCTAGTTGCATTGCATAATAGTTGGTGTATTTCCTTATTTAGTTTTGAATAATATACACAAAACTAATATTTTCGCCATCCAAACTGTTCGAGTTCAATGGAAATATACTTTATTACAAGAACATTACTACGTGATACTTATATAGTGCGGTACATAATGAGTTTTATTGCTCTGCACATACTACTATAAATACTACTACTACTACTACTACTACTACTACTACTGATACTACAACTTATCATAATGATAATATAAATAACTATCACCATTAATTTTGTTCTAAGATACAACAAATATACTTAAAAATGAATGAAATCATAATAAAGATCTACAACCTACTTTACAATAAAGCTGCATTAATACGATTAATATAATCGAGCATTTAAAATTAGAGTACATTGCACAGAAAGGGAAAGTCGGACGAGAAAGTATTTAATTCACTGTACAGTGAAATGAGCTAAGGGAATGGGCATCACGGACGTCAGTAGGTAGATTATTCCATAGTTTGGGTGCGATTCGAAGGGAAGGCGTGATCTGCATGGGCGGGATCCTGGCGTCTGATCAAGGCGTGCATGTGATGTGGAAGTTAGTCTAAGGGAAGAAGTGAACAAAGCGGGAGAAATTAAAGCAGTGAAGCTTGTCGGAGCTAGAAAATGTTAAAAAGCTTTGAATGTTAGGAGCAGGATCTTAGATTTAATTTGTTGTGCAATTGGAAGCCAGTGCAAAGATGGCATTGGAGTTATATGTATCCTATTTCCTTTATGCAAATCGCGTATCCTACTGTTATCATTTATGATTTGATATTAGATGTAAACTATGCTACATGCCTTTTTAGCAGATGCGTATTATAAGTGTACTTTTTTACTCTTTTTCCGAATAGAAAAATCCGATTGAAATAAGCTATCGAACATAACCCTCAAAGATCCAACCCTCATGAATTAGAAAAAGCCCTGAACTACAGATAAAGCAATATACAGGTTTAACCTAATATATTTCGGTGTGACATATTGACATGTGAGAAATTAACTATACGATTGTACGGTAGATACATACTTTCAAATAATCTGATGAGAGTCCCTAATTGAGAAATGAACAGTGCCCCTAGAATCCCTAGCTCTAATGCTACTCTCTTTCTAGAACTGCAATTTAAAACATCTCTTATAACTTAACCTTCATTTGAGTATTGAGGATTACTCAAGGTGAGTATAAAACTTAAAATTCAAACAAAATTGTAGTCTATAGCTATAAATCTGTGACGGCTTACAAATTATCGCAAATCGTAATGTCCGTATTGTGTCATGCATTCGTGAGCAGCCCAAAACAATTTTTTGGACTAAACAAAAATGAAATTAAACCTGAATTTTAAATATGATATATATATATATATCTACGGGATATAAATTATGAGACTTAGGATTTAACGCCAAGGTTCGTTTACGTTTTAAAGCTCTCCTGTACTAAAACTGTAAATCTTTCGGGCTTGAAAGTAAGTCTAAACAATTAAGAAGGTAGAATACTCTTTCGTAAGGCTAACACTTTAAACCTAGACCTAATATAACTAACCTATGTGTAAGATAGACCTTGATCCTATCCACACCTAAAGACCATGCATCTGGATGTACATCTAGATCTCGTGTGCATGGACTTGATCTAGGTCTCACCTAGTTTTAGAATCCACATACAAATTAACGCGTTGTTGTTAATCTCAATCAGAGTTGAATTAGTGTATAAGATTGACCTCCTTAAAGACAGTCAAGCCATACCTTATTAGTCTCTTACCTGTTCACTGTTTATTACTTAAGCTGAACACAGTCAGGCAGTTAGTCATCGTCTACTAAACTCGAGCTGCGTTTACACCGCAACCAAAACTCGTCTGTTTGTCTCAAATTTCGGTGTTTCACAAAAAGTTACATATCAACTACTGACAATCGCAAGAAATCTAAATCGAGAACCCCACCTCTGGAGTTTTTTGTTTTTAACACTGCATTGCAAAAGTAATTTGTCGGTGAGATGCCCGTTTTTTCGTCACGTGACTCTGCAAGGCATGTAGGGCACCGGCGAGTTGTTCTTGCACACAACTCACCCCGAAAATGGTATGAGCAAATGTTGACGTCAAATAGTTGTCATTGGTAGTAAAACAAAATCGACGATAACTTTAAATGGTCTTTTTTTATATGAAAGTGGGCCTAAGTGATATTTTCCCGGCAAAAGTGGTAATGGACTGACCTACACCTTTTTTTAGTCAGCGTACTTCTGTGATCAAAGTTAATTTTAGAGGACAACTGGCAGTGGGACGGAAACAGACCACAAAGAAGAAAAAAAACCTTACTTTGAAAGGTCTTTCGTGGCACCAATTGATTTTCCCTCGACAAGGGAATTGCTCCCCTATTCTTCTACAAATTTGCAAAGGTCAAATAAACAGCTCTTCCCAAGCCATGACCATGACTCGTTCCAGTAAGGGATGTAATAGTTCATTAGTTCTTATAAGTATTATGATATTTGAAAGAGCCTTCTTTACAACACCATTTAAATTCATTCTACGCCTCACCTGGTTTATGGCATCAGACGAATGCTTGGTATTTGTTTGACCATGAATCGAACGTGCCTTTGGTGTTAAATGCCATAATCGCAACTGTACATCTTCGTCACACTGACCGCGTTGGTATATTTAAATGACATTTGTGCATTGTCTATCACTTTAGGACAGATGCAAGTGAGATATGGCCTACAAATGGAACGTTATGGTAATTACAACGTGAAATCATGCCTCCCTTTTCTTGATATATCATATTTATTATCGTTGAAAGAACATACTGATGCAGATGAAGTCGAAATTGAAGGGAAGAGAGTTATGTATTATAGACGATCGTAATGATCACAACTTCAAGCTTCTGATGAAAGCACGATATATAGCAGATCTAATCGTCATGGCATGTTAATGGTAAAATATGTATTGAATAACTAAGAGCATAATCATCTCATTTGAGGAAGAAACAAACCTCAACTACAATGATTGCAGTAAAGAGTACGAAAATGACAACGTAAACGTGCTTCAATATATTTTATCAAATTCTAAAAACAGTATAACACCCTTTTCCCATTATATTTTTTAAAATATAAGACATGGTGTGGAAAAGAGTAGGCGGACAAGAGTATTATTTAAATCCACTAATACAATCAGGCATTATACTGCAAATAATTGCAATTTCAAGGCTACGTTAAATATGAAAAATAGTTAAGTATTCTACTTACAACAACAAACAATTCTCAGGCCAGTCAGTCTGCAATTTGCCAAAATACAAACAGTATAATCTTTGATTAATATCGACACTTTTCCGTCCAAAATCAAATTATCTCATTATTCCTTCAAATATTTGTTTTACAATGAACGTAAAGCTGTAAAGCTCGGTTTTTATTGTTGGGTGACTGGCACTGAAGATTTGTTTTAACTTAAAGACATTTTTTGTTACATATCGTATTGTATATATTAACGAGTGTGGATATATTAACGAGTGTGGAGGGTCAACACTTCGGTGGCTTTGTTTCGCGTCTCTGCACGATCACCCGTTTGCCACTTGTGCATATTTGAACGTAGAAATATAGTTTAGGCGCCAATCGACGGAATGATTGTTTGTTCATTATCGATCAGCTCCATGACAACCATTTTGAACACCAATATAATACAATCTTCTACCGCAAATAGTTTAATATCCTTGAAGTATTTTGCATATATATATATTATTTTTACGATAATTTGAATGTGTCAAAGCCATAGAATGAAAACAAATTATGACATGGAACGAAACATTAATTTCATTCAAATGCCGAGTGTTGATGATGAACATACCGATTAAGTGGTAGCAATGTAATATACATACATGCATGTACGAGACTTTGTCAAATTTACGAAAAAAAGAAGAATACAAGCGTCGTGTAGCTTCCCTTTTTTAATACAGTAAGCTTCACGATTTAAACGTGCTTTCCTAATAGCAAGGTAATCGGCGTTACCTTTTGGAGACCAAACACCCCGAGGCTATGTCATGCAAAGGATGCATCACCTACATAAGATAGAACAGGTATTTTCTGCAAGATAACATGCACTGATGTTGGCAATAACTTTGTTGGAGAGACATGGATAACACAGAAGGGTTGATTGAAGAAAGAAAAAATCCTTAGATTAAGCATTCCATCTCAACCATCGGTATTAGAACACGTCCATACTGGAAACGACATTGGATGGGATAATAATCACTTTGAAACATGAAAAGTGACATAATCCATCTGGGTCAAAAATTTTAATCCTTTAGAGACTATGCCTAGCCACTGTCACTTAACATTGTTCCAGTGATCTCGAGGAAGCAGACAACGAGAAACTGTTTAAAGAATCATTTAGCTTGAGAAAGTCATCAAATGTTGATGAACGCTTGCATGGTAAATGTTAAGGTTGCTGGAAGCCCAAATGACACATTATTTCATTTTCAGTGTGCCCTCCGACACCTAGCAAACGAATTTAATAACTATCTTATAATTTCGACCCTCCCAATCAAAACAATTAAAGTGTGTATAATAATGAATAGTAGACGCGGTGTTCTCATATTACATGAGTTGTTAATCATTATATACCGCAAATATAAAGGTTCAAGGCTGTTAATTGGTCAAACTGCAGGCATGAAATTCAATACTCACTATTGAGCAGTATATCGACATTTATGGAGTTGCAACTCGATAACTTTACTTTCGCGAACAATGCAATGACGAAATAAGTGCGCACGAAATCAAAAGTTTTGAACAATTTTAACGATTAATTGAGAACTAAATAACTAACTGTAATTCGACAAGAACTGCACATTCCCTTCTTACATGATGTCGTTTATAAAACAAATCTTGACTGCTTAAAGCTACCTATATTTTGTTTTAAGAGCCTTAAAGTTTAATACGAGAAGAATTCGTTTAGAGGAAAAATAAATGTTACATTCTTATTAAATGTTACATTAAACCATTTGTGTTTATATTTTCTAAGTCCAATTTAAAAGTGTCAGTCTGCTTTTTTTCCCTTATGACTCGAATCGCTCTGTAATTTCCTTGTTTTGGTAAAACATAACTATCAAGCAAGTTTTATACACATCTCAGTGGTCCGTTTGCCCTTGTGAATTAAATTGTTATAAAGCAGCATTGACATTTGCTTATAAATACTTATTACATTGTAACATATGACAGCCATAGTTCAAATGTTAAAATATCAATTTTGTTTAAAGCACTTTACATGTTTGTATTGGTGCTGCTAGGTATTACACCAAAAACATTTTATAGGGCAAACCAAGAAAGTATACCTCGCAATTGTCTGTAATTAAGATCGTGATGGGATATTAATCGTTGTCATGAATACCTGAATATATGAAATGTTGACAGATAATATACATTTTACATTTTTAGATTATAGAACAAAACATAGATGTCTTTTATCTCTGGGTAATCATGTTTCCCCTAACCTTGTTTGTGGCATCCGACGAATGATTGATATGTTACTGACCGTGTAGAAAACGTACAACTTAGGTGGTGCGCAACACCGTAATTGCAGTTGTACACGTAAGTCATACTGGTCGCGCTTCTAAGTTCAAACCAATCCCAACAGTTAATATCCCCGAGACCAAGCTGACGACAAATATTCGGGAAATAGGTGTAGAACGTCGCCCAATCGTAATTATAATGCTAATGATGAAGATTTTAGTTTACCTCAATTTCAACTCATGACAACAGATAGTTCTTTATTTTTTGTGATACAAATATAAATGTTTATTAAAGTGTGTTTTGTTTTTGCGCGCGCGTACAGGGGTACAATGCATCCGAATGAGAATATAAATGTACTGTCAGTATCAACATGTATTGATATAAGAGGCACCGGTTGAATCTATGAGACTTTCGTGCCGCCCAGGGTTGCAAAGTTTCAATGCTGATTTAAATAAAGCAGTAAAATCGTGTAGCGTCTTGAAAGGATTCTAGATCTAGTTGAATCAAATGAAGAGGGGGGGGGGGGTGTAAATGTCATATGTGACTATAGGTTGTTTTAATGGACCGTATCCAGAGGCCAACATAGTTGTTTATTGTTCATTGCAAACATTATGAGATAAGATAAATTAAGCTGAAAGGAGGGTGCTATGATATCATTCATGCATGGACTCATGAAGTTACTGTAATATTGGCAACATTGAACAAGTGCAAGTCTCAATTTAACAAAAATATGGGGGAAAAAAATAACAAGAATGTAGAAACAGAAGCAATGATTATGTTGACTTTGTTTGAATACTTGGTATAACCCTGTTACCTTTTGAATAAATGACTAGTTCTCTTCCCAAGTATTTTATACATGATGATAACTGTGTAGATGATCTACGACAATTGCAAATGAATTTAATAATCATTTCATTAAAGTAGCCACACGAATAATAAAAAGTAATCAACTCTCAAAAATGTTTTGAGATCCAGATTTTCTGCCTTCAGCGGTCCTCTGTGGAGCGTCAATATTTGTGACGTCACATGCGGGACACGGCTGGCTAGCTGCATACTGCTACACGGCACTGAGCTGTTCGTCCAGCGTGTGACGTCACAATTCAGAGCTCGCTACGTTTGTGTATTTGACTTACGTTCAGTGGCGTTTGGGGGTCTAAGGAGGGTCTTGACAAATTGCATTTACGCCTTTCCATGATATCTATATGATTTCTCAGCAAATTGTTCGTGTTTTTCAAGATAAAATCTTCCCATCCATATGTAATTTGTTCTAATTATGAGTTGTTAGTGAATTTTCTTTGTGTAGCTCCTTTAACTCATGTACCAGAGCCATTACTTCATTGCTCAAATATGATAGTTTTGTATCCACAGATTTTAAAGATTATCTGACAAATCCTAGTGCTGTCTCTTTATATCTAACATCTATAAATGACACAAACAACTAGTAATGGTAAAGAAGCATACATTCCGGGTGATTTTAATAATATTAGGCTTAACAGACAATTGTGTATCCGATAAAACCTTAACCCTAAAAAGGCCGGGCTATTTGAGGTCTTAGTACGGCCGGGGGGGGCATTATGCCCCCCCCCTTTAAGATCTCGGCCGTGAAGCGGCCGATCTCCGCGAAAATATGCACGCTAGACTAATATGATAATTTCAATTTTTTTTTTAAATCACTTATATGCATATTTATGGTAATTTATGCAAATAAAGTCATAACATCACATTGTTGTCCATAAATCATATATTATTCATATTTGAGCATTCTTTTTCACTACATATCTTTATTAGACCAGGGACGTGATAGAGAAGGACTTGAATCAAGCCGTTCTCCTTTGACCCCATGCTCCAAGCCGCCGGAAAGTTATGCGCTAATCTGCAGCTGTTGACCAGGTGGTGAGATAAAAGAGCGCATGAAATTTTAGGATTTAGAATTCCTACATCAGAAAATGGTATCACAGCAACTGTTCGCTGTCCCTTCCAATGATTTCTCATCCATTGTTAAATGTGTCAAGAGTAGAACAAGCGAACACAAACTTGTGTAATTTCATTCTTTTTTTAACTTGACAAATACAAAAAAAAACGCGAAAACACGCATTAGCAAACTTAATGTTATTGAAGATTGTAAATCATGCATCAAATAACGGGACATTAAAGCATGCACAAATTAGCGCATCATCCTAAAATATTGAGTTTTTGACAGGATGTAATTTTTCTTTTACCAACTCTGGCACACAATTTAAAGGCAGGACGGAGTTCTAAATTTGAAAATTTGTTTGATGCACTATTCCCAATAAAATTCCCATATAAAATTTTTAATTTACACTGTAATTTTGCCGGTAATTTAATATTTTGTAATAAATGTAAAACTGGTGCCTGGCTTCCGAAATTCCCCGCAGTGGAAGCGCGGTTCGGAGCATGGAACTTCAAAGCCAAGTGGAATGTTACACATCCCATTGTTACGCTTTAGAACTCAAGAATGCGTTTGAATAAATTACAAGAGTTTCGCCTCCTGTTCTTTCACCTCCCTGATTAGACCAATTGGAATAAAAAAAGACAAACACAAAAATCTGAAGAGCTAGCTTATTCCTTATGTTATCTCTTGTTTTTATAATTTCTTATGTATTTCCTTGTTTTTTAACTTAAGTATTTTATTGTTTTTATTGTTTTATTTCATTTCTTACTACAATTCAACTATTTTGACTCCAAAAAACAACCACCTAAACGTTAAACAAGACCCAAAAACCAAGTTTTAGAAAAAATGAAATTTCCATATGTTTTGTACTCAAATCACAAAAATGAGCGATTTTCGGGCTGACATGCAAAGACAAAAGGTTACGTCACCTTGTAACTATTGGTTCGATTTTCATTTTTATTTTTTTAAAGATGCGCAAGACTCGAAAGAAAAAAGTCAGCGAGCGGCGGTGCGCCATCCATATGTGTTTCCGAGCAATCGGAGAAATTATGGCCTTATTAGGGTTAAGCAAGCTATTAGATCATCCGCCAGCATCACTGGAAACGGCGAATCCATAGAAGCGCTTAAACCGACAATGTGAAAGGAATATATAGAATGCTACACCCATGGGATAGGTGATCACAGTCTTATTAATTGAATCAGGAGACTTCGCAAATCCAAGTTAAGTTCAAACATGTTTACATTGCGGTCCTTGATAAAATACATATCATAAATGTACACTGGGTTGCATCCTTGGTAATATTTGTATCAAAATTCTCGAAGCTGCAGTGCACATCTTATGATTTATATGATTATTATTCACCTTGAGTAAACGATAAGTAGCGTTAGAGTGGTTACAATCAAATGATACCCCCATTTTGAAAATGCTTGAAAATCAGTCAATGGCCAGCTAATTGAAAAATGTTCCAGAAGATGACGTTCTGCGTGTCCTGATTGAAGGACAATGGGTTTTAGTAAAGCACATTAGTTTGGCTGGCATTGTGTTTTTTTTACTTTTAAAAGGTATCTGACACTATAGACCATCGATACGCTTTCCCGTAATGTAGTAATATAATTATTAGGGAGGGAATGATTCATTGACTATCCTTATGAAAGAGGTCGATGCACTGTTGTGTTCTCGTTCTATGTGAAGTATCGGGAAGTTATGATGTATGCTGATGGTGCAATTACTCTATTTATTGCTACATCAGTTGCGGATATTAAATCAGGGGTTAAAAAAACGAGTTCGAATATATTCGAGCAAAAACACACACTTACAAATACTCCAAGTCCGAAAAAAATGCCATATACCAGCACGAAATATTTTGTCTGATGAGAACTATTAATACAAAAAGCTTTGTTTTTCATGTATTTCGATTCAAAACAGCGTTTTTGGCTATTTCGTTGTTGTTGTTGGGGGGGGGTGTAAGTCCAATAGGTGGGTATGAGACGATAACAACATAAATGAATAATAATCATGTTATTTCTTAAAGGAAGCCTGAATTTAAAGATAAACTGGAAAACTGTTTCAAATCCTCTTCAAGGTGCTCCATAACTTCCAAGGCAGTTTAAGATTGCGACAACAGCAGACCTTTCAGCAACACACATTAATACAAATTGATAGTGACACAAAATAAGAGATAGGGAAAGCCGTTTAAAAATGCAATTAGTCGCAGTTTTTAGAGAATGGAATAGTGAGAAATATGCAGAAGCTTTGTAAATCAGCAGACCTTCTTCCGAAATAGACGGATCCAATGATCGAATGACGTGAAAGATGACGGAACATTCAAGTAAATATTCGCTTTTGGTTTTACCAATCCTTACTTTCATTAAATCGTAACTGGTATTGCAAATAAATTTCAAGCATAAGTTCCATTCCTATCTCTTCTCTGTGGTGACATCAACACATAAATAGCTACCACTAACATTGGTAAAAAAAGGAAATAATCTTTTTTGATTGAAACTGTGTCAAAAACCATTGAATCTCCTGAGACAACTGATAGCAAGGGTCATGCGGCCCGAGAACAAATCCAAAAACAGACGCCAAATAAAACAGAGAAACAACAAAAACAACAACAAATTACCTTTTAAAATGGATCGACGTACCCGTTATCCTAAACTGTATTGAGGATGCACCCAAAAAGTGGACAGGTGGACATGTACTTCAATCATGCAACAAATTATGTTTCATACGTTTCATACGTTTTATTTTACTGATAACAAATGGTTTATTTATATAACGAATCGTTGTTCTCAGAAAATAAAATGCCTATATTTCAGGAGTTTATACCAATTACTGCAACCTAATATTAATAGCAAGATTTATTATAAAAATATACCTTTGGTTCGCAAAAGAAACACATTTTGTTGTTTATAAAAATGTTTTAATGTCGACCAGAATGAGTCTACCTTTATTAATGTTTGTATAGTTATTTGTTTAACGTCATGTTTCCTAAGACCAATCAACATACAGAGTCCAATGCCTCACCTGGTTTGTGGCATCCGATAAATGCTTGGTATCTCTCTGACACTGAAGAAAACGAGCAGCTTTTGTTGCGTAACAATCTGTAAATACAGCTTGTCACTTGTGTCATACTAGTCGCGCTGCCATATTCATAGACATCCCACCAATATTTGATATCACCAAAGTTGAAGATATGTTGATCATTATAGTTCAAACCAGTGATATCAATCATACAGTAGAGCCCAACTGCAATCCGCTAGTTTGACCTGTACCTCGCCTGCATATAAATCAGATCCGAGGATGAGACGAATACCTGATGAGACAAACCCTGGTCAGTAACTGTGAGTAACAGTATCTGAACTGTGAGAATGATACTCTAACATACTGCTCTGTAGTTTAGCTGAAATAGCTACAGACAGACGAAGATAGACTTTGTTTGAGGTTTCATGAATTGTAATAAAGTGACAAAGCAGAGACTGTTCCTGCAAACTTCACTCAAGTGAATTAAGCTCATTGCCGACTTCTGACAACCAAACAAAGCTGCACTCATCGCAAGAACTAATAGTGGGCGATCGATTGAGGATGAGACGAATACCCCTTATTCCGTCACATTGGAGTTAGTTTTTGAGGCGCAAAACATGGTCAGTCGTTGTGAGTAACATTAGTAATATTCAATATGAGACTATGCAAATAGCAAACTGCATTGTACTTAAACTGACATACCTAGAGACAGACGGTGATAGACTATGAAGGCCAAAAAATGAAAAGTTTAAATTCCAACGGCATCTAAAAGGTAATACTAATTTAGAAGTTCCATAAAAAGGGGGGCTTGAAAATGTCTTTAAGTGGGAAAATAACGACTATTAGTTGTGAAATCGACTTAAGTGCTACCAAGTCGGTAAGAAATAGTCTGATTTTCAAACTGTACCGAATGGTCGTACGTTTTGTGCTGCGTAAAGATTCAATCAGTTTAATTTTGACCATTACAGGAAGTGGGTTATTGATGTAGACAAATGCTCATGTAGGCCTACCCTTTAGAGCTCAATTTATGTATGTTATTACCAAAAAAGAACAAAGTCAGTCGGTCACTCAAAAGTTTCTGACAGTGATTTCTAGCAAGTAAACGGGTTTCCTTGCATAATTTAAATTTTAGGACACTGATTACGTTTAAATTTCACAGATAGGAAACACATTACACATTCATAATACCTGCAAAGTTCGACATAATTTGATGTTGGATGGAAAAGGGACATAGTATCTGTAAAGCTTCATGAATTGTAATAACAAGAACTGCAAACTACACTAGAGTTAAATAAGACTTAAGCCTTAAAGGGGCTGTACTATGACGAGACTGTGCGTCTTTCCCGAGGCCCACTTTTTACAGTTCTTTAAAAGACGATTACATGGATTGCACTGAAGCAGATTGTTATGAATTGAACATAAGGGGTATTTTATCGGCCAACCTTCGCGTAAGCAACATTCAATCACAAATATATTGCGTATTGCGCAAGTAAAGAGATATTATGGACCGACCTACATCTTTTGGATTTGTCATATTTCTGTGGTCAGAAATAATTTTAGAGAACAAGTGGAGTCGAACGCAAAACAGTGGAAACGATAAAAAGACCCAAATTCTGAAAGTTCTTACCCTTTTTTAAATATGAAGCTGACTCAAAGAGCCCTTTCCCTTCCTCTTACCTAAAAAAGTCCCGAACCGAATTGTCAACAAAACTTGGATGCCTTTTCATATTGACGTGATATTTGTCTTGCTTAAATCTGACAAAACTTTAGACACACTTCATAACAAATAATGATGTGAACATGGATCACTACAGGAATAGAAAAAAATATCATTGTCAATTTGAAATAAAATATGAGTGCGCCAAAATAGAGAAAAAAGCTCGACGGGTTTCAGGAAAAAACCGTACGAACGTATATAATTGTTAGTTTTGTGTCTATGTTGCCATTACCCAACACTAAGATGGAGTTTTGTTTGTATAGTTATTTAGTTCACGTCATGTTCCCTAAGTCCTATCAATTTGAAGAGTCAAACGCCTCACCTGGTTTGTGGCATCCGATAAATGCTTGGTATCTCTTTGACACTGAAGCAAACGAGCAGCTTTTGTTGCGTAACAATCTGTAAATACAGCTCGTCACTTTTGTCATACTAGTCGCGCTGCCACGGTTAAAACTTTCTCACCAATATTTGATCTAACCAGAGTTGAAAGTATGTTGATAAATACTATAGGTTAAACCAACTATTTAAATGATACAGTCGAGCCCAACTACCATCCGCTAGTTTGACCTTTACCTCACCTTCATATAAATCAGATCCGAGGATGAGACAAATACTAAAAACTCAGGCACACCATAATTAGTTTACAAGCACAAACCCCTTTAAGTCGCTGTGGGTAACAATATCTGAGCTGTGAGAATTATGCAAATAACAAACTGCTCTGTCGTTAAATACAGCTACAGACAGTTTTTTTAAGCTTCATGAATTATAATAAAGTGACAAATTAGAGACTGTGCCTGCAAACTACACTCAAGTGAATCGTTGCCGACGTCTGACAACCTAACAAAGCTGCACTCATCGCAATAATTGCTGATCGGTGGAAAGGCATTTGATCGATTGGTTGCGTAAAGTTGTACGAAAATAGTCTGATCATCAGAGATTTTCGTTAACTAATTTGCTTCCACTCGGTGACATATTGTTGAATGGTAGGCATTTATTTCTTCAGAAATTGATCGGAGATAATAAATATCTGGTTGGAGATCAATGGCCGATGTTCTTACAACGGCAGGCAAGATGTACATTTAGGGAAGGAGTATCATCACTGGTTCAAACAAGCATAATAACATTTTCGCTCATCATTAGTAAATGTATTTTTTTTTTTAGATAAGGTGTTTTTACTCTGTTTTTGTTTACAGTTCTTTAAAAGACGATTAAATGGGTTGCATTGAAGCTGATTATTATCACGAATTGATCATTACAAAAAAGTAATCATGAAATATGAGAGGTAGGTCGTGGTTAAAGGTATTATGTCTCATTTACAGGCCCCAACAAATGAAAAGGCTAAATTCGAACAGTAATCGAAAGCCAATACTAATTTAGAATTTCCCTCAAAACGAAAGGGCTTGGAAATGTTTTTTAGTGGGAAAATATTTTTCGAATCCTCAAAGTAATAGTCTTATTTGCAGACTCTTTTACCAAATGGTCGTACGATTTGCGCTGCACAAAAGTTCGATCAGGTTAATTTTGGCCATAACAAGACTGGTTATTGATGTAGACAAATACACATGTACCTGTTACAGTTAATGTTATGTATTTTATTACCAACGGAAAAAAAGAAGTCAGTCAGTCACTAAATAGTGTCTGACAGTTGAAGTTTAGAAGGTAGACGGGTTTTATTGCATACTATGAATACTAGAACACTGCTAATTCTTAAATGCCACAGACAACTGTGGGCTGGTTGATGAAAGATGGGTTTGCATGTTTATTTTACCCCTAATCCTAAACCTAATCCTAACCCTAACCCTAATCCTAATTCTAACCCTAACCCTAACCCTAACCCTAATCCCAACTCTAACCCTAACCGAAATCACTTACATAGTCACATTACACCTATCTTACAAAATCTCCATTGGTTGCCTGTAACAGAACGTATAATTTTCAAAATCCTTCTTTTAGTTCATCAAATCATGAACAGAACAGCTCCTGGATCAACCAGTCTTTAGTTCACCTCTACCAACCCACACGTACCCTCCGATCTTCCAACTCTGGTCTTCTGCACATACCGCTTTCAAAGAAATCTTAGGGGGAACGAGCTTTTGCTAATGCCGGACCAGCCCTGTGGAATTCACTTCCACGGGAGCTGAAGAACTCTGACTCTTCAACATCTTTTAAGAGCAGCCTTAAATCACATTTGTTTAATTTTGCGTTTTGACGACAGACATCCATTCTTTCATTTTTGCATTTTCTTTCTTATGTAAATGTACACGATTCTTTGTCATGATGTAATGTGTTCCCTTGTTAGTTACTGCATCATACAAGGAGCAGATCAGCACCCTCTGCCAAATACGCGTAGGTGGGTGCAAATCTGCACGCCAAATGCACCCTTATTTCTTAGTTGTATACATTTGAAATACAAGTGTATGTTCTTTTTTCCACAAACACCAAGTTAATTTTGGACGCCTTTGCTGCTCTAAAATATAATAATAGTGTATAATCAGGGAGTTGGAATGAATGAAAATGCCATCCAAGAGGCCCCTTAGGAATCATCCGTGGTACCGCGCGTCTCCCCATACCGTAATCACATTTACCCTATCCAAGACCACGTAGCTCCCTGGTAGCACTAAGTTCTCCCTTTCCACCCACAGCCCAGCCCAGCGAGAGGCGGCTTATGCTTTGCCGGCCCGTACTCGGGGTGAAAAGTGGTGTTGAATTGACCACTTATAACCCTCATTCAACACATATGCAAATATATAAAAGCACTACAGTTAGTTCTCTAGGGAGATAAACCATTGGACTACCTTCCTAACTATTACAAAGATTCGAAAATGTTGGGAAAATGTCAATATTTCGATGAGAACCTTACATTCGCTCTTATTCTCTCGTTTTCCTTGGTCGATTCCCTGGTTCAAATGGCTATGTCTCCAGTAGAGTTTATACCCAAGCACGAGAAAAGTATTTGGTAACCAATAGAACGTGGTGGTGGTGATGTTTTGTGGATTCTGTTGCATAGCTATATACATCTTCACTGAACAAAGACACCCCAAAAATGACGTCATGTTCAATGAACATGACGTCATTGTTACGGTACCACGCATGCCTTGCAAGCTCGAGGCCTACATACCTTTACAACCGAGTGAATAGAGAACTTGGGGGAAGAGGACGGCGATGCGTAACATTTCGTAATATTTGGAATACTAGAGAGGAACTGTGGTTAGATAAGGGCAGCTGTTGATGGATTTGATGGATGGAGAGTTACATTTCATGTTGTTAAGCCATTTTAATCCAGAATATATCTCCCTCTGGAAATCCTTTCGAGACGGTATATCCATTCATTCCAACTCCCTGGTATAATGATGTAAGAAAGATGGTAGATGTCACTCCAATATTATGACATGTCTCCTGGTATTCAAAAGAATTATTGTTTAAAAACTAGATCTTAAGTTTAAATCCATGTATCAAATATTACCATCCTCCGTCTCTCAGCTTGTCACTAAGCCTAAAATAACATGTTGTTCGTTATTTACTGACCAGGCTTTAGCGATAGAACCTCTCGTTCTCATCGATTGGTACACTTTTGGTGTCGTCGTGGAGTGGTTTAATCACTTGACTGAAAGTTAAATGGTCGCAGGTACGAGTCCCAACACAGCTTTTGTTTATGTCCTTGAACAAGACATTGTATATAGCATGCATTGCTCCTTTTCGGCAAAGTGCTAAATACGTGCCCGGTAGAAGGCCAACGTTATTACGGTTGGATAAGCATGTGTGTGCCTGTTAAATAGCTGACTAGCTGGAATTCTCCTCCGATGGTAAATGGAGACTGCAATGTGCAGAAATGCAGACACCACATGCTTGAAGGGTCGGTAACAGAAACATACACCAAAAGTAGTTTTGTGCGCGAGTACAAACTTTCGTCGATTTTCCATCTATCCTATCCAAGTCATTAATTCGATATTTCTTCATTTCATTCATTCATTTCATTTTATTCAGCACACCCTGCAGTGCCATGTGCCCTGTAAAATAAATTAAGGGTTGGGCCAAGTCGCGGATCAAGGATTCGCCATAGATCAGCAAGAGTATTTTGAATTGAAAATTATGCAGTAAAGTGTATATGAATTCCACAGTCATTGAGCGAATTCATAGTTCACTGGGGGATGGGGGGGGGGGGTGGGAAGGGGGTATCAACAGCCATCCTTGCCGTTGCCAATATATGGCAATAACCGAAACGCCTCACCTGGTTTGTGGCATCCAACGAACATTTGGTATTGGGATGTATATGAAGAAAACGAGCCACAGCTTCGATGGTTAAATTACGTAATGGCAATCTCTCACATAAGTCATACTGACCGAGCTGCTATGCACAAAATTATCCCACCAGTTGAGCTCCCAGAATCTAAGCTGACGACAGATGTTCGGGAGATAATACCGTTAAATATTCACTTCAGCATCCGAATTAAAAACAACGTAATGAAAAACCATTTGTTTAATCATAGTGTGTCCTATAATGCGATGCTTTTCTGCAAAGCAAGTTCAATACAGTACATTTAATTATAGACTGAACAGAATTCACTTGACGGGTATAAAATTAAAGCTTATGTCAAGTGTTGGGGTACGATCACGAGAAGTGGCAATAACACTAACACCTCACCTGGTTTATGGCATCCGACGAACAATTGATATTTGGTTGAGAATGTAGTGAACGAGCAGATTCCGTGTAGAAATATCCAAAGATCAAGACACTAAAGTCATACTGCTGAGGAGGTCAAACTTATCGTAACAATATCGGCACAATTTGACGAAAAATGTGTGATTAATGACAGTATAAAAACCAATCAAAATAAGCATACAGTCCACTCAAACTGCCATTTATCAGCTTGACCTGTACCTTGGTCTCAAATTGATAAGGTCCGTGGGTGAGACGAATACCTGTTTCATAGCAACACTTTTGACACAAATCTATACCACAACCGATAGCCATACATTGTCTCCTTTTTAAAACATTGTGGTATTGTGTTATATTTATTACGTTTCCATCCTTATAACATATTGACAATATTTATAATACAGCTCCTAGTATTCCAGAAGCCTTAGAGAAACTCAAAGAAAACGAACATAAACACATCCACAAAAACACAAATTACAAAAGCATATCAGACCGTTAGCCAACGACACCCATATTTAAAAAAGGTCCCAACAAACACAAATAAAATACAAACGAAAATATAGAAAGAAAATATTTCCCAAAGAAGGTCGATGAGACTGATAAAACAAATAAATTAATTTTTCAAACGAGACAGACAACCCACGAGACCAACAACTAATGGAAGAAAAAATACATGAATAAATGAAAAAAAGGGGGACATTCACTTAAGCATTAAACTAGACCAACACAGCAATATGTGCATTTATATTTATTTGATGACGAAGGAATGTTGCTTGATATTCTAGTAATCTTCCGACCTGCGTGATTTAAATATGATACTTTGCAAACATAATTCCAATTATATTAGCTAATTTGACATAATCCCGTTTGTTTAAATAGTTTGAACTAAAAAGGTTCCAAGTTACCAAATATCCATGCGTAACTACTTGACACAGACTTATCCGACTTCTCTGGGCTGGGGAACAAAGACGATTGACGCATGGGTACTGGCAACATGTAATCCTTACGGATGAGAACCATTATATCCTTGACCGTACAGATGGCAGGCAAAATGCTTGGTAATTACGTGGCGAGAACCTCCGCAATCACTGCATCCAAGAAACTAATAAAGCTTGTGGCGGCCCAGTGGTGGAATGGACCGGTATTCCTTACGGGGGGAAACGCCATTGGTGTTGCAAGATAGAAACGTAAACACCGTTGTGTTTCGAGACATCCTGGAGAACCATTTCATTCCACACGCAAGAGGAGTCTATAGAAACAATTTCAAGCTGCAAGACAACAACGCTAGATTACATAGGGCACCTGATGTGTCAGAATTACACGATGCACAGGAGTGCGGAAGATGCTATATGACCTGCTTGCCCCCCGATATGAACCCTATCGACCATGCCTGGGATGTCTCAGGCCGAGCCTTTAATACGAGGGACACTATTCCTCAAACTGTTCAGGAATGAGCCTATAGGCTCTGACTGAAGAGTACATGTATGTATTGACAACATCAACAAGCTTGTGGACAGTGTGTTAAGACGTCCAAACGCACTTATCCGCGTCAAGTGGAGGCCATACCAGATATTGACAACCTTTAAGTGACTGAGTGACATTTGAAATTCAATGTGAGATATTCTTATGTACGAGTTATCTGCGTATGTGTTTCCGGTCCAAATGACCCAGGTTGAAATACTGAAACATGATCGGATAATTTCACCACATCCGAACCCAATTATGTTTCAACCATACAGTTTGTATAGGTCAACTGCAGTTTGATTTTTATATTGATATGTTTGGAATGTATTTATCAATATAGTTCTTAGAATATATTTATCCGTATAAGTCAAAGTGTCGCCATTAGTTTACGTAATGAGGTAAAAAGTTAATATTTGAACTTGTTTGGACAACAATGTTTATGCAACAGAGATATTTAAATTTGATTCTTGTTCGACATAGCATGGCATATGGCGGGTCTTGAGTCTTGACCGGATAATAAAATCCAAACGTCTACGTTTAAAGCTATTTTGGTAGAATCATAATAATAATAGTATTAAGAAATAAACATTATTATATAGCGCATAACTTAAAGGCGAAATTGCATGTCTCTATGCACTTTAGGAAAAAGAAAAAAAAACAATGCACCTTGTCCATGATTCTAAATTATCAAGTTGTGAAGTATTAAGTCTTTGGAGTATAATACATCTTTTGACAAATCCGAATTATATCTATTTAAATTTTCATTACAATTGATATAAGCAGGTTAATAAAACAAAATTACATAATTCAGTTAAGGTTAAATGTTGCCAAATTCACTGTGAGAATTCACACAGCACTGGGAGGGGGGAGGGGGTAAGGTTATATTGACAACCCTCCATCCCTATATTTGTATGTTTAATTTTCCAAACATTGAGTATATGAGCAGAGTATGTCACCAACCATTCAGTCAAGCAATCGATCTCTCCTTCTCAGAGTTTAACTTCAACGTACGGTCATGAATAACTCCTTACTTTAATTAGGATTAGAACCACAATTTCCTTGTTAAATCACGAGGATGCCTCGGTGTTTTTCATTGTCGACTACGGTAGACACACATTTTTTTTTTTTTTAACCTGTACCTAGTGATAGGTCCATGATTTATTTAAGGATAACCGTTTCAGTCTCCTATGAAGACCGAAATATATGTTTAAAATGACAAACAAATATATATATATATACAACAGAATATTCCATAATAGAATAATGCACCTTTCAAAAAATCCTAATCATATCTAAGTCAATTCTTTATTATAATTGTTTTAGGCAGGCTACTAAATTACAATTTCATAATGCATTGAAGGTTATATGTTACCACAGTCACTGAGATAATTCATAATGTACTGCGAGGGGGGGGGGGGGGGCGGTACATCGAAAAACGTCGATGCTTATATTTGCATATTCACGAGAAGGGGAAACAAACCAAACGCCTCACCTGGTTTGTGGCATACGACGAACAGTTGGTATGAGGTTGACTCTGTATTTAATGAGCAGAGTATGTGAACGAATACCCGAAGAAGTACAAGACAACGTAGTCATACTGAACGTGGTGACAAGGTCATAGTAATCCCATCAGTATCGGCACAATAAGACGACAAGTGTGTTATTAGTGAAAATATGCAGACCAATAATAATAAACATACAGTCTCATACTCCAACTGCCATTTATCAGCTTGACCTGTACCTTGCTTTCATATTGATCAGGTCCGTCGACGAGCCAAATATCTGCATCATTTTGACAGAAATGCCAGAAACTTTTAATAGTCCATAAATTGTCCCATTTTTTTTAAAATTACGTATACGGACGTATCCTTGTAAATTCTGCGTACAATTTCCTTACTTATATTATTTTAACAATATTTTCCAAATGATAAGAAAACATACACCAAATACGCACAGGTAATCATTACGATTTCCTCAAAAACAAACGTCAGCTAGGACGGAGGCTCGTAAGACCGAACAATAGTCAACGACACTCACGTTTACAAAAGGCCATGTTACCTTCATCACCGATGGGACATATGAATGAACAAATATGGAACGAAACAAATTCCCAGAAAGTCAACGAGATTGAAAAAACAAATAAATATGTAAGATATTCCCCCCCCCCCCACAAACAAAAAAAGAGAGTCTGAAAGCCAGCGAGACGGCAACCAAGAGAGACATAAATGCAAACAGAAATTCGAATAAAAAAAGAGGCCATTTTCTAAGAAACTCCACAAGAGGTTGTTTGTTTTCTTCTTTCAATTGATACTTTGAAAATGCGATTACAACTATGTCCCCCTTTCGTTTAATTGGAATAAGCAGAATTCGTTCAGTATCGTGTGAGTCAGTCGGAGTGGCGCGACTGTTGCAACAACAAAGTTTACGCCTAGAAAATTGCTAATTATTTTGGAAATCATCTATGAATAGTAAATTCGTATTCATCTCATGAAAGAGTGTTTTATCCCACATCATTTGTTATCATTTATGTGTGGTATATGTTCACGCTTGAATGAACATGAGGCATTGTTTGCGAGAGTGCACAAATCGACTTGCGCCAAAGTGATGCCTACAGCAAATATTATGTTGGGATTAGCGACGTGAGAGAATGAATTGAATGTATCAGATGAAATGCATTGCATATGCTTTTTTGCAGAAGCAAAGTCGCACACGCACACACACATACGCGCACAAATATTCGTTGATGTTTTATATTCCATATTTTATATGTGTGGTATGATTAATTTTGTTAGGGATGTTATTTGGATCTGCAAAAACCAATTTAATAACCAAAACCCAATTATTTCATTTAAACATCACATAAGTAACTTTGGCGCAAGTCGATTTAGGTTGAGTAGTTGGGCTCTATATGTTGCTTAATGCTTAGCTTCAATGTTCAGTTAGATTATAAGTCAGTTCATGAACGACTCGCTACTTGAAATAGGGTCTTAACTACCAAATGTGTGCAAGTCACGCGGATTCGTCGATGTTCACATTGTCGACCATGGTCGACACACAGTGTTTTGTTAACCATTGACCTATTACTAGGTGCATGTTTTTAGTATTAAAGTAAGAACCATTCCAACTACCTAGCAGACACCTTTGAATAATTCGTTTTGCAAATATATGACAATTATCGATAAGCAAAACGACATTATTCATTTGATTCTTTGTCAAACATAGCATGGCATATAGAAGGGTTTCCACTGTGTAATAAAATCAACTAGTGAACGTTTCAAGTTCAAGTTAATTTGTGGAAGCGGAATCCAAAAGTAAATCAGTTTGGTGCGACTAATACAAAAAGTAAATTCTAGTTATGTCTATATGCAATATTATCACCCAAATTGAGGCTAAAATCAAAACAAGTACATACATAAATAAACAGATTATGAGCGGAAATACAAGCCTTAGAAGATATTTTAGTGACTGCTGTAGTAAATGATAATATCAACATTTAGGAGACTATTGATGGAAAAACAAGTCAATAAAGAAAAAAGAAAGACCGAATGTCTGTTTAATTTCTAGCTGAGTTGAAGAAGTAAAAACAAAAGTAATTAATTTCTGGACAGCTTATTGAATAAGAGAAAAAAAACGTGATACAAGAGTTATATAATGACAATAAAAACAGAATCACACGAGATGTTATATACTAAATTTAGGCCTTTTATTTTGGGAAGGTCCAATTTCACAAAAGGTAATTAGAAGGCAATTGTACGAAGTTCTCTTTATCTTTATAAAGGCTTTAACTGTGGAGAGCTTTTTAAAGGAAATATAAGAAAAGACTAATGTCTTGTGTTTTTTAAGGAAATAAAATGTAATGAAGCTCATGGGAACGATGTTTGTACAACTGAATGTTATTATTTATCCGGGCTTGTATTATGTAATGAATTTATAACAACATTGAATGAGGCATATGTTACGGGTCACAAAAACAAGTAATACTCAAACTAACAGATAAGAAAGGGAAATATTTATGTCATATTAACAATTATATCCCGCATACTAAGAATCTTGCAATCTGATTGGTCTAAACGAGGTCACATGTTTAATGATAGATAAGTACTATCTCCCTGCGATAGGACTTTTGTACAGTATTTTTTTGCTGCTGCCCCACTTGCCCATTGAATAAGCGTAGCAAAGTAGGTTACGCGAAATGTCAATGTCAATGTCAATGTCAAATGAGCGCGCATCGACTGTATTACATGTATGCGTGTTGTGCTTTGTAAAACCTAGCTGAAGCTAAACTGTCTGCAGAATCAGTTCTTTTATTTATGTAAAATTCACTTTAAAAAACCTTATTGCCGATGTGGGGTATACAAATAATATTAACCTCCTTTACTCGGGCAATGGATACAAACTATCATCGCCTCGGTGATCTCGGCGATGATAGTTTGTACCATTACCCTCGTAGTCGATTAATATTTGCTTACTATGTCGCTATGTCGCTGCTAAATGTAAGTTTTGTAAAGAAATGTTTGGCATGCACACAGTAGATAAAGATAAAAACTAGTTTTTAATAAAGTTTAAAGAGTAGACAACGATTTAAAATGGTTTATTAACAGGCTGACAAAATGTAGGTCAAGAGGTTGTTTACATTTTTGAGGGAAATTCACGCGCTAGGAAATGTAATACTTTGTATTACATTGGAAGGAAATGTATCAAGCAAGCGCGGAAAATACCGCCAGCAAATTAAAAATAGCACGAAGGGGCTTTCATTCTAGTTATGGCTTTCATTTTGAATGGACAAGAAGAAAAATTTACGGAGTCTAAAACATTATTATAGGATTTGGATTAATACTAACGTTAGCACTGCACTGGAATAATTAGTTGGATATATAACGCTGAATTATTTATTTTTTCGTGAGCGACCAGCGGGATTATATTCGGGTTTTGGGCCGGCCTTTGTCGTTGGGCCCGATTAGAAAGGAGAGTCCATATCATTAACAACTAGAACTGTTAGTGTTAGTGGCCTTGTTCGCATCTCTACTGGCAGGAGTACGTTGGCGATCATGCCAAAAGCGAAGAAGAAATCCGTGGCCGGGAGGAAGAGGGGTGGCGAGACGGCGCCCAGGGCAACGTTACCTCCAAGTCAGGCGGAGAATCCGAGAGCGGATGCAGCGTTACCCCCAAGTCAGGCGAGGAAAAGTCCGAGGGCAAGGGCGAAGGCAACGTCAACGCCTGTCGGAGTGGGCCCCAGCGGCGCCGACGATCAGGGCGAACAACTATGGATATTAGGCGACTCTATCGTTTTCTGGGCCCATCGCAGGGCGGAGCGGACTGGCTGCGCCGATATGGATTTGGGGACGGTCATCCGTTGGGCTGGAAAGCGGGGCCTTCGCTTGGACCAAACAAACGCATGGCTAGAGTCGATTACCAGTGGCCCGACGAAGCCGACCGTTTTAGTGTTACACGTGGGCACGAATGACATAAAGGGATGTTCGAAGAGGGCGATGGCGAATGCGGTGAACAGATTAATCACATCGAACACTGAGACGACAATAATATGGTCTGACATCCTAGAACGGGTAGAATATAAATGCTGTAGTCCGGAAGAGCAGACAAAATTGGACGATCGAAGGAGGGCCACGAACCGATACGCTCGCGCCTTGGCCGGCAGGAATGGGGAAAAGGTCATTCCACACCCCGACATAAGGCATAAGGATAGGGCTTTATATAGGCCGGACGGATTGCTTCTCTCCAATGAGGGTTTGGACAGGTTTATCACTGACCTGAAGGAGGGCCTGTCTTATCTCGGTTCATCCAAGTAGTTAAACAATGATAATGTTACAAAACACGTTGTTTGTTCTTATATTTCAATGTTCTTATAGTTCAGTGTTCTTATATTTCAGCGTTCTTATATTTCAATGTTTAAGTCTGTTCGGATAGCAAAGTAAATCCCGCAAAAAAGTTTGAGTCCGGCACCGCAAGATCATGTTTTTGTTGTTGGGATAAGAGTGCCTTATTTTGGGAGTAACAAAATTGTGGAGAGTAAATAATGGTTATATGGGGCAGGTTTAGGTGGACATTGGTAAATGACCAGTTTTGCGAATGCTTCATTTCGAAATGGGCATTAACGGTTTAGTCACTTCTTTGAGGGGAATGAATTAGGCATAATGATGTGCCGGTGTTGTAGAGATAAGTTTGTTATTACGATACTCTGTAGTCTGTTAGAGGGTTATAAATTAGCTAAGGGCGAAAAAGTACATGCCTGTACATGTCCATTGGTTAATTTGGCAATTGAAATGTTAATTCCACCAAAGTGTAAATAGTTAAGCATAGATATTCCCTTAGTGCACAGAAATCGTTCAAGTGATGACGACGTTGTGATTTGGCGGCCGATCATATATAAATATATTCTCGTTTGGCGGTAATTTGTCAAATTATGCCTCCAAATCACTAATCACATGGTACTGATAAGTTTATTGATCAATAATTGTCATCCGATAATTTTCGACCCCACTCAATTTTTACATGCGAGGGGGTTGCCAAGGTATATTCAGTCGAATTTGTTCGCATGTCAATTCTTAGTTTTCCGGCCCCCATTCGATTTGAATGCGGGGGGACCTAGTTGTACCTACACATTTTCAAACTCAGGGTGTCACGCTTTAATCTTAGGCATCATCCGATCTTACAGGCGGAGAGGCTGGTATATATATACATCTATATTCTATAACTTTAGGCATCACTCGATTTTATAGGCGGGGGGCTGATATAATGACTTAATGTATATAAGTTTAGCCTAGGCATCACTCGATTTCATAGGCGGGGGGCCTAGCATAACTTTAGGCATCACTCGATTTTATAGGCGGGGGGCTGATATAATGACTTAATGTATATAAGTTTAGCCTAGGCATCACTCGATTTCATAGGCGGGGGGCCTAGCATAACTTTAGGCATCACTCGATTTTATAGGCGGGGGGCTGATATAATGACTTAATGTATATAAGTTTAGCCTAGGCATCACTCGATTTCATAGGCGGGGGGCCTAGCATTGCATTTGTAAGCATTTTTTATGATTCAATATATCTGTGTTATTTTGTTATGACACCCAGAAAATCAAAATGTGCAAAATAAGCGTCCATCTCAAAATGTTAATAAAGCCACGACATAAACGCAAATTTGGTTGTTTGTTATTTTTTGTTAGCCGTGAATAATTACAAGATCTAGCACGCGATTAGTATATATTGGGTGCAAGCCAACGACTTATTAAAAACATTCAAAACTTGTTCAAAGAAGCCTAACATTAACAAGAAACTACTCAAGTCACATATATTCTGCTATGAATTACTTTATTACCAGCCTACATATACTTTACTGATCTCTGAGAAGTGTCTAACTTTTGTTTTTAAGTGGCCCAAACATCGTGGAGCTTGTGTGCAGCGCTTTGTAACTGCAAGGGAAAGGCGCTATATCAAATATCTGTTGGATTGGATTGGATATTAATAGCTACTTTCTTAAAATTAGGCTTAGAGAATAAAGGAGATTTTTGGTGATGAAGAATGTAGGATATATGAAAGACAAGAAAAATGAGAAAAAAATGATCCTTGTCTGTACACTAAAAGCCTTTTTCCCGACCCGTTCCACAGATTCAACCGATCCTACAGGCTTGTTTGAAAGGTAAATAACTAAACACCTAACACAAGAGATCAACATTTCAATCGCATTTGTTAACCAAGCATTGTAAGGAATCGCCAAATTGTATTAACGAAATACTACACATAATTGTCTTCCTTCATAAATGAGGCAACCATAAATAAGCAAGACAACCGAGTGAACGACCTCCTTAATTAAATTTAGAAGAAAACAAATAATAAATCTAATTCAAGTCAATGTCATTGAGGATTCGGGATACTTGAGTGTATTGTCAGTGATTGTAACCATTGAAAATACAAAAACAATGGAATAGGAATAAAGTTTCCATCAATACAAAGGGAGGGGAGGGGGTATTCTCCGCATTTGCAAGTAGTTCGTTTATGATTTAATGTTAATAATACGATTTTCTCTGTAATTAGTTTACATACAAATATCGAATAACATTATAACTATTAGGACACTTCCCTTCATTTAACGACTATATACTGTATAATTGTATAAACATCCTCTTTCCTTATTAAAAGTTGTTGATTTATATGTTCGGGAAGTCTAGGTCTAGGTGGGTTATCATCAATCCTAGTTTCTTTTGTAAACTCGGTTTATCATTTTGCAATAGAATTCGCATTCATTATATATATATATATATTAATGGGACGGAAGGGAGGCATATGAGTAAATATAAACACATCGTAATCGGAGCGAAATAAAGTTACTTGTGGGTATCTTCGTAATTTGAATAAGGAAATATGACGCCTACTTGAGGATAAGAAGTAGAACAAAGATTTTGAAAACACCGACATCAATGAATAATACAATAATAACAATATTAAAGACTCAGTAATATGATTAAGGAAACATGGATCCTCTCCAAAAAACATTGACAAGTACATTGACAAGGATCGCCATCCTTGCCAAGCATCGCTTATGATTGCGGTCTCCTGCACTTTTCCATAATACTTAAATTTGTGAAAATATGTTATGGAAATATTAAGTTTCGTTATTATATGTACATATTTTATGTAAAAAACTAACTATTGTTTCTAAATGTTGTATTATACCTTAAGGAAAAATGCAGAAATCAAATACAATTTATCAAAAATATCATGTCAAGGAGCCGAACGATGATTAAGGAGTTTAAATCGCCCATTTGAATCAGTTGTCTTCTTGTTGTCAATACTGTTCCTTTGTTATTGTCTGAACAAAATGTAATTATCATAACAAATTTCATTAGATGAAATAATTCCCTGTAGCTTAGTAGAATGTAAAGAAAAAAATGAATTGGCTCGGCGGGTGACCTAGACATTTAACTCGTGGGGAGTTCCTGGAATACACAAGGAACATGAAGTACAAACAAAGAGCAACATCATTCTTTTTCAGAGTGTAACATGGGCCTATGTCACGTTACGTTCTATATAGGTTTCAATGAGCAACGCAGTGTTTTATATAAATATATACAAGTAGTTTTCCCTTTGCACCTGGTCGAGAAAACATGCTTCACTCATCTTTCTATAAACTAAAAAGTCTATATTCCTTGCAATGAAATATACCTCCAAGATCCTCCTCCTCCTCCTCCTTCTTTGGGACATTGGTGTATGGCCCTACATTTTATAATCATGGTAGCATATTAATTCCCATGCCTATACCCAATACGGTTTGGGAATTATCTATAATCATTTCCATGCTCGCGATTAATTATTGATTCTGATTTGTGTACGAAGAAGTGTCAATTTGGCAAATCTTTGTTTGAGGCGCAAAAATAAGAAAAATAAACATATTCGAACATATTACTTCGAGGGTCCGGAGCGACACGAAAGGGGGGAGAGGGTTCACTTGAAAAAGCTAAACAGGATTTATGTACATTTATTTCCATGTACATCATCATACATATATATATTGTTTGCACGATTACATATAACCATTGATAGAAATAAGGGGTCATCATAATTAAAGCTTTAACTAACGTCCTTGTCATGAGTTAAAACATGTTCATACAATAAACAGTGCATAACGGAATTGCAGTTGGGCAACGACAACAACAAAAACTAAGAGAGAGAGAAAGATAGTAGCAAAAAGATTGTAATATTGTAAGATAAGAGCGTACATGTTTTTAAATAATAGATGCAAGTACATGTTATTTTCAATGCATAATGACCAATGTTACAGGTAGAGCCGTTAGTAATACAAATTGTTCTCACAATAATAAGCAAACTAGTTAAGGGCTGACCAAGCCTAATGGACAAGAACAAGGGCAGAGAATGTTATCATCAAAGACCCACCCTGAATACAACATTGGTAGGGTGTATCTCCAGTGAAATAGAAAAAATGTTATGGTATCAATATTAGTCAAGTCTGACCAGCGTTTTTTATATGTTCATATTCTAAGCAATTAGTAATATTTGTATATTGCCAGAAAGAATTGTTAACCACCTCGGCCAGCAATTCATGAAAGAAGATGGTCTTTCACGCGTTTATATCAAAATATTCTTCGTCCGCCTCGAAAGTTTGTGCCAATGGATAATGATTTCAAAGTATCGAGTCCATTGTCTATTATGGATTATTCGGCCATGGATGTTTCGAGATTGCTGAAATGTACATGTGTGGAAGTTTGGGTAGGGTATTTATGAATGGACGAATCTCATTGAAATGTGCCATTAAAGGTCACTGAAGGTTCTGAAGAATACAATGTTTGTATCAGGGAGGTCGAGTGCAATTCAAAGATCGGACATATGGGCTCTATATTCGCAAGATATACTGCATTTGTACATGAACGGTTTTCTTCTCGAGAGAGTAGTAAAATACGGTTGTTTTTAGACTTTGTTAGGGGACTGTACAGATGACGTAACAATAATTTATATGTGGCAAGATTATAGAGATAAACATAGTAAGCAACAATTTTCTAGGAAAAGTATGGCTTATTTCTTTCTCCTGTAGAATAGTTCAAAGCGATGTAGAAATGGCTACATTTCCAATCTGTGCGTTAATTGAATGTGCTGATTGATCGTTATACCCCCTAACTTTTTTTCTTTGTTTTTCGTCAGTAGATACATGTAAATTAAAAAAATACACAGTTGCCTTAGAAACGAATGTAACTGGTTTTAATCAAATCTAAAGTGAATATGTTGCATCTAAACCATATGGATACATGAGATGATTCGATAGTGATTGTTTTATCGAGCACAACATAAATGGTTAGTTTTTCCAAAAGGTTTTTTATTTGAGCAAACGTATGAAAGGCATTTCATAATTCAAGATCGTGGTCCGTGTTAGATTATTATTATCGCATGTCTGGATTGATATTTGAGGAAACAGCATTTACATGAAGTAATTTAAATAGGAACACCCATCAAAGGTACAGAGGGAATTCGTATCAATTGAAATGGGCCCTTATCAGAGGACAGGGGCATTGTGGGGTTACTTAAGTTAGTATGAGCACTGTGCCCCTATATTATTTAAATGTATATTTTGTTTACTTTTAACGCTTGCAATATTGAATTTGAATGAGGAGAGCTTAGGTATTTGTTTCTAGTTTATCGTGACTGTGCCATGGACCAGTGAAGGCCTGGTGGTAGAGTCGCTGCCCGGAAAGCAGTATATGGCAGGTTCAAATCCTGCTGGTTCCAAGATTTGTGTTCTGACTTGTTTTTAATTACAGATCGATCGATCGATCTTATTTACTATCATTACCATAAATACCATCAATAGCCACTTTATTTACTATCAAACAAATATGTTTGAACAATATTGAAATACTACATTTGTTTTGCAACTCTGCTTACGTTATAACTGCTTGTTCAGCACGTCCCTATTTAATTATATAGGCATGAATGATAAATTTATAAATATTGTTATTATTATATATAAATTTGTAATTATTATTATTATTATATATATTTACATATATTGTGGGAAGGGGGGGGGACTTATCTTCATGTTTGCTTTGCTCGGAGCTCAACATATTGATATATTACGATCTCATTGATGATTTGTTTTCTTTCTTTCTAGTGTAATCTAGTGTAAATTTAACGTTCGATTATCGTACACACAATCCCATTTTGATTGAAGTAATGTAGAATATAATGAAAGTTTCAATATTCTCTTTTCAACCTTAAAGAGGCATTGATCAAACGCCTCACCTGGTTTGTGACATGCAATGAATGCTTGGTATTTGTTCGACGTTGAAGAAAACGTGCAGCTTCGGTGGTGCGCAACACCGTAATCGCAGTTGTACACGTACGTCATAGTGATCGCGCTTCTATATTCAAAGAAATCCTAACAGTTATTATCCCCGAGACCAAGCTGACGATAAATATTCGGGATATAGGTGTAGTAAACCGACCAGGCATTATGATAATGATAATGATAAAGATTTAGTTTATCTCAATTTCAGCTCATAATAACAGACAATTTCTTATTTATGTGATACAAATATCAATGTTTATCCAAGTGTGTTCATTGCGCGTGCAGGGGTACTAGGCATCTGAATAGGGACTTTTAGATTTGCACGTCGACACCTTTGACTGCAACGTGTGACGTCATTTTAAGGCACTGCGCATGCGTTACGTCGTCTCAGCCGGCGATCGAGAATGCGTCAACCTTGATTTTCCTAAATCTAGTACATGCATATACATATTGATATATATACAGCGCCTTTACATCCTCACTGCTAGTATGCCGCGTGCGCATAAAATATACAGTTCCTCAGGTAGACAAAGGAACACTCCTTCCCTGCTATTCTGTAAAAATATGTAGAACAGGTATCACATGCATATTCACCTGTTAAACACATTTGTACATAATAGCAGTGAAGGGATGTTCTTTTGTTGAGGGTAGGATGAGGAACTTTATTATTTTGTCCTCTTTCTTTGTCCGTGATGTTCATAGTGTTACTTCCTGCATGCATGTATATCGCCGAGTGCAATCTAAAACATTTCTAATTGTAGTCAACATGGGCAGTTAAGTACGTTGACACGCATGGTCAGTCGGCGTTCGTCGTGTTCTCGTCCACTCAATCTAAAAGTCCCTAACGAAGAAAAACGTGCACTGTCGATATCAAAGGGAGTGTAGCATGGCAAATACTGGTTAACGCCATCTACGTCTCCTTTGGACAATGCACGTAAACGAATGGACTTGATTAAAGCTATGGTCACAAATCAGAGCAGCAACCGACCGATTAGTAGCCTGCTCGGTCGCCGCTGTAATTTAGGCATCGCCCAACGAATTTTTGGAGAAGTCGAGCAGGCTGTAGAGCCCCAGCGATGCCTGGGCGGTGCCCTGTTTTGTCATATTCTTTTCCTTCTTATATATTTATTTATTTCTCGTTCATTGTCACGACTGCTCAGTGGTAGCGCAAGAGTTCTGTATTTTGGTCAGAAATGAAATAAATGCGTGTCTTTTGGTGAGGCATTACTCCCGTTTACCACTTTCCTAGGAGTTAGGAATATGACTTAAATGTAGAAGCTGACCAAAAAGAATACGAATGCTTTCTTACCAGTCAGATGAAACAAACTAACTTACCTTCAGGAGGGAATTACAGATATTCATATCATAGATAGGGGTATTTGTTGGTGGTTATATATTTTCCTAATTTCCATTGGTTTATCTTAAAAATGTTAAAGATAATTTTATTTTCCTTGGAAAGATTATGTTTGAACGTTCTCCTCCGTCTATGATTAATGTAGCGCATGTCTTTGGATTACACCCAGTAAATTTGCCATTTTTGAGTTGTTCTTATTCCCTACCTAAAAAACACAGACTATTTTGACTAAAAGCTGTAACTTAAAAAAACTTCAGAAATATGAAAAGGAATATAATATTGTTGGTGCTTTAAATACAAATGTATTTGCTACAAAATAAGGGATAAGATCAACTGTTTCTGATATGAAAATAAGTTATTGCAACTGGTTGGAAAAATCTGTTGGGTAAGACAAAATATGGACCTCTATTGATCTTATATTTCCGTCTCATTCAAAAACGATTGACAGACTTGAAGCTGTAACCTTGCTTTATGATTTTACATAACACGGATGTTCATACAAAGATTAGGCAAGTAGTGAACAAATTGAATGTAAGAAATAATAATGTAACAAAACACCTGCATCTATGCCGTGATATATTGCTGACATTGGTGACAAGCCTGTGTTATTTGCGAAGTAGTTTCAATAAAGTGTATGGTGTGCATTCACAAATCAAGACAAATCCGTAGTAGCAATATAAAAACACGGCGTCTTGAGTTAATCGAGATATGCTTGAACTGTGAAGACACACTAGTTCACTTTAGACAAAGGGCCAGAAAAGTAGTGACACTGAACATTGGGCAAGAAAGGCACGCTTTACTGTGAATAACTCAGCTTTCACTCTCCATTATTATCGTATTCCTCTTTAGAAATAAACAAACCACAAATCGTTAAGCCTTACTGAAAGTTTTTTATCAGACGTAGCCATGCTAACCTAAAGGGAGGGGGGGGGGACAGGGGCTTCGCTACACTTGTCACAATGGGGGTGTAGAGGCCACCAATTACCGACAAAACTAGCCATCAATTACCGACAAATGTCCCAATGTCTACAAATTTAACCCTATAAACCCGGGACCGAAGGCTAAATTATTTTTCCTATGAAATATTGATAGTACTTTCTTATGCGCACAAGGTCATTTTCCTCGTAGACATAAATATTTGATTTATTTGGGCAACTAAGTCAGCGTCGTAGCTATATATTTACATGCAGGCGCGTAGCTAGGATCTTATTTTAGGGGGAGGCGGTAGTGAGCAAGCAAATCACTTATCACTTAGACGTTTAATTAAATTATTAGAGAAAAAAAAGACGATTCGTTGCACTGTTCTCGACTCTTAATCCTTGTCTGAATGCAGTTTTCCCTCTAAAAAAAGCTATGACGTTTCATCAAATTATTAGAGAAAGCAGACGATTGCGTTGGACCGTTCTCGACTTTTAACCCTAATTGTCTGAATTCAATTTTCCCCCTCCTGAGCGAAGCGCGAAAGCTTTGACGTTGTACTGTTCTCGACTCTAATTAATACCAACAATTTTGAAAGAAATACCATAAATTGATACACTTATTGATTGTCCATATATTATCTAATTTTCAAAATGAACAAAAAATGAAAGAAAAGGAACTTATATCTTGTATTGTGTGTGTACACTTTCCTTCTTCATGTAATATTGACATTTTTTCAGACACAATAAGAACACTAATATAATACTGTCCCTGGTATACCGACAACCCTTTAAACCGATAAAACATAAACACGCACACACAGATAGAAACACACACACACACAAACACAATCGTTATGATTCCCCCCCCCCCCCAGCAACAAAAAAATAATAATAATAATACGCCAACAAGGACAGAGGCACATATATAAGACCATTCGTCAACGACACCCTCGTTTCAGAAAATCCACATTACTTAGAGCACCGATAGGCCAACATAGGTTAGGACGCATACATTTTCCCCAGGAAGTCGACAAGACTGATAAAGAAAATTAATACACGAGATATTTTAATCCCAAAACAACAAGACCTACAGTCCGCGACTCCGCCGCGGCGAGACCGACAACCAAGAGATAAACAAAATGCATTAGGAGATTAAAATAAACGGGAGAATATTTCTAGACCAACAAAACGAAGCTGTGCATTGCCTCTTAATATGGACATGTTGTATTGACAGAAGTATGTTGCTTGCAAATCCAACCATCTACCGAGCTGCAGGAGATTGTTTTTTTTGTGTATAGTTTATACTTTGAAAATACGATTACAATTATGACTTTCGTTGAATAACTTTATGCAGAAATGGTTTAATATTCAGGATGATTAAAACGCCTCACCAGGTTTGTAGCATTCGACGTATGCTTGGTATTTGTAAGACGCTGTGTAAAACGTGCAGCCTAGTTGGTGTTAACCATAGCATATTGACAGATGTAAGTTGTGACAAGAAAATATATGCATACGTATGGAGCGCAATATCGTTCCCTCCCACTTGCAATCTCTATGGGAGGGAGTTATTCGGAGCTCCTTGAAATAACCGGCTTATCCCAAGTCACAACCGACCTCCATTCTCGGCATTTTTTCGTTAATAGATAAGCTTTTGTAGGCAAACGTTTCCCAATTTGAAATTTGTTTTTGATGTAAAATTAATAGTATATCCACAAGTTCGCTTTCATGATTTAATCAGATTGAAGTGTGCAAAATTAGTGAAGTTTTTTTTTAAAATCCATATTATCTGCAAGTGGTTACTCAACCACAGTAGTGAGTAGGCCTATGTGCATGTTAATGATTCGCCATTAACATGATTAAGGCTGTTAGTCTGCACGATGGTGTTGATTTTAGCGAAGTTTAGGGTTTATACCTAGTCGAAGGAAGTGAGTAATACATACATGCATTATGGAGAAAGAAAAATGATGTTTTGTACATACACATTTTTGTTTTTATATACGTATGTTTGTAGGATATCAGGTTTGAGACTAACAAACAAAAAATAAATACCTCTGCCATTCCCATAAATTCCAAGATCATAGGAGTCATGTATCTCTTGAAGGATTATAAACTCAATTATTCTTACCAGACATATATGAAGACCTTCGTGGCAGCACATCGAAAAATAGAGAGAGAGAGCATTGTTTATACAACGCTATGATATTGTGAAATTCGATTTGAAATTAGAAGTAAAGAAAACCATTTGAACGAGGGAGAGCGTACTGGAAATGTAACAATAGTTTATGCAACATTTGTATCTGAATAGGTGTTATTCAGGGATGTGTGGATTTATCGACGATTTATTGTTATTACACCGGTTATTGTATTTAAATGACAACCCGCATTAGAAAGTGCACATGCTCCACCTTCTCGGGAATGTAACGACCAGGCACCATTTCTGATCAGAAGAAGGCCCCTAAAGTAATGGCAGATACTGTTATCCAAGCTATCTCCTACACATAAACCTCTTTGGCTGAATACGCGAGACAAACAGGATTCTCAAAATGGGCAACGTTACTGCCAGAGTGAGTAGAGCCGTTGATGTTTGGCCCAGGAACATTGGCCGATATGCACTTGTAACAACATAATGCTACTTATTGAACTGTGCACAAAAGGAATGTGCAATAACAACACCCTCTTCCAATATTGAGCAATATCCTAGACAATTTGACGACATCTACGCCCCAAACATTGACACATCATGGACAACATCTCTGCACGACAATGATTAAATCGTGTGATGTAGTAAACATCCGTACCATGCCCAGTGTAGACTGCTACAATAACAATCGGTTTGTCAAAATAAGACGCATACTTATACGTTCAGGACACCAACAGGAAGTAATGACCACAGATTTAAAAAAAATATATAATAATAATAACAAAACATATATGCTGATATTCTATATGGAATTAAAAGGGGTATCAGAACAAATTGGGCGATTGGATAAGCAACTCGCTAGTAACCTGTCTCGAAAGATCCAGGATGCAGAGACGCAGTGGCAGAAGTTGAATTGCATCGTTCAATCGGTAACTTACCATGTCAGCAAGAAGGAAAACAAAGCAAAAAAAAAGCCCCCCAAAAAATGGTTGGGTGAAAATGACCTACAGTTTAGAAATGTTCAGCGCGATAAACGCTTTTTTAACCGACCATTGTCGAGACTTACTCCTTCCGTTGATGAAGAAAATGTACCAATAAAGCAACCAACGAAGACATCCTGCATAATTCTCTGAATACTCGTGTACCTAAGCACCTTACTATAGTTAAAGAGTTACAAGGAGGCCAGCCAAGAAACATGCAATACGACGGTGACATGTCAGAGCAATATCCACCTTCTTCAGTACCAGGGTCAAGAAGGGTCACTTAGGGCCAATCATGAGATTTGTTAAGAATCTATACACATTTCCGGACCGATGGAAGTGTATTTAACCTACGGAGACCTATGTCGTTCTTTTGTCCCCCTTCTCCCTTTATTTCTTTATTATTTTCCAATAAGTGAATTGAGTAATGATAATTATGTTTATAGTGAAGTAGACTATTAACTGAACTTGAAAATGTTTCTCTCCGGTTATCCACAAATGAAATTAGAATTGTTAGTGAAAGGGTTTAACATACCGAACTAAACAGTCGTTCTAAGTTTCGCAAATTTTCTTGGAAACCTAGTGGTCTTGTAAGGAAATAAATAAGTGGGGCTCGTGATACTTTCAGGAAATTCTACAGCGGAATATATATAACGCTGCGACAAATTTGTGAAAGAACAATGTCCAAACGTCTCACCTTTTTTGTGACATCCGACGAATGTTTGGTATGTGTATGACCCTGTACCAAACGAACAGCTTCGGTGGTGGGCAACACCGTAATTGCAGCTGTACACGTACGTCATACTGGTCGAGCTACGTTCAAAGTAATCCTAACAGTTAATCTCTTCCAGAGAAAGCTGATCATTACTTTTCTTTTTCGCAATGTACGCGTAATACTAATAATTGCCAATCAAGGTAATCAACTTAGTTTTAATTGATATTGGGTTTAATCCCTCCGCAGCTAGATTATCATATTGCAATGACATTGAATTTCTATTTTGAAAAATCCGTTTGAATTTAGAACAACCACAAATCAGCCTTGCACAGGTATTTTTAACCCGTTGCAATCTCACTATTTGAGAGTCAGGGATCCAATACAGTAGACCATTACAATAGTCCAACGTATTGGGGATACGTGCATGAACAATGTCCTTATCTAAATATTTAAAAATACGTTATAGATCATATAGTATGCTGATTTCTAAACATTTGTGATGTGTTCTCCCATATTCAAATGCGCATCGAACTGTACTCCGCGATTTTTAGACTAACAGATTCTCCAATTGATACACTGTTTAAGTTGATTTTGGATGTCTGTTTAATTGTGTACATGATAATTTCTTCTGTTTTACTACCATTAAGCATGAACCTATTTTGCAACATCCATCTACGTTCATAGTCAACACATGTTTCTAGAAGTGAGACACATCGCTCATTAGCATGCTCATTAGGTCTGAATGATACATAAAGTTGTGTGTCATCTGCATAGCAGTGGCATGATATCTCGGAAAATGAGATTAGCAGTGTACAGAGTAAATAACAAAGGACCCAGCCTGGAATCTTGTGGAACTCCAAAAGGCACTGGGAAATCATCAGAGATTACATCATCTATTTTGATCTTTTGATATCTATTTGACAAGTACAACTCAATCCATTCAAGAACAACACCATCTTTGCCGACACAGGTCTTTAAAGTTTCTGATAATGATCTATGGTGTCGAATGGAATATTTAGATTTAATAAAAGTAAAAGAGTGACTTTCTGGGAATCCATAGTCATCAATAGATCACTCTTTGTTCTTAGCAGTGCAGTTTTAGTGCTATGGAATTGGCAATATGGAGCCTGAGTACATGGCAAAAGTGAGTTATTATTGAGGTAATCCATAATTTGCCGGGTATCAGTACTTTCAACCAACTTCGATATGTAATAATAATAATAATAATAATTACAGTGCTTATATAGCGCCTAACACTTACTTTGTCAGAAGTCTCTAAGCGCTCTACAATCATGCAGCATAATTACCCTGGCTTTAGCAGTGCAGCTGTTACGCGCGTTTCAAGGAATAAATTCCTACCAGGTACCCCTTTACTTCACCTGGGTGGAGTGTGGCAAATGTAGATCAATGTCTTGCCAAAGGACATTAGTGCAGCGGCGGGACTCGAACCGCGGACCTTGTGATCGACAGTCCGGCGACGTATCTACTCGACCACAACACCTCTACATATATTTCAGATTGCTTATATGTCTTAAGTTGTTAAAATTTACGTCAAGACCAGGTTGTTGCAATAATGGTGTGATGAGGGCATTTTTCCATTGCATGGGAAAATGACCAGTCGAGAGAAAAAGATGAAATGGTGTGAACAAAGGAATTCATATTTCTATACATTGTAGAAGAAGTTTCGTGGGCATACGATCTAATGAGCATGACTCCTTACTGAGGTCAAGTATAAGTTTTTAAATTTGGTGCTCAGAAATAGATTTGAACATGCTTAAAACATCGACATCATGGTATGTGGCTAATGGAGAATAAATCCTGGGTTCATTCATTGCATTTAACCTTGTTTCAATATTCTTGTGGATTTTCACGACTTTGTCACAAAAATAATAAATAATAAATTCATTGCATTTAATCTTGTTTCAATATTCTTGTGGATTTTCACGACTTTGTCCCAAACATAATCACCTAGTTCATTCACGAACCTATGTTTATCAGTATACAAGGTATCAAAGAATGTTTATTTGACATGTTCAACAGAGACTTGACAACATTGAATAACTTCTTTTGACTATTCTTATTTTTCATGATCAGATCTCTGTGATATTTTCAACGAGTTTTGTTCAAAAGTTGCAATGTTGCTTTTCGAACGGACTAATAGTTGTCCCAATCACTATCGGCTCTGGTTTTCAACCAACGCCTTTCAGCCTTTCTCATTTTCCTTTTTCTGTCCTGACACAGTCAGTGGACCACGGTACTAGAGGACATACGTAGAACTATCTGTTTAGTAACAACGGGAGCACTTTTCTCCATGATATCACTAAGCGTAGCATCATACAACAAAGCTAGTTCAGTGAGGGTACTTGTTGTGTGCTTAAAAGCTCACTTCAGCGATGTCTAACTTTAATGTATTTACATCAAGAGCAGATACCTTTCGAGATAATATCAGTTTAGAAGGCAATGGCGATTTATAAGAGTTAAGAAAACACAAGACTGGAATGTGATCAGATAATAACAAGTTTATTCGTAGTTACGTGGTTGCAAGATTTCGGCAGGTGTGATGTGAAAGGAGCCAAACTGATAACATATATTCGAGATACTGAGACATATCCTAGTCATAGGAATAACCATAACATGTGTAACAACTTCCTCTTTAGCACCGGAATTTAGACAACAATATCAAATACAATTTGTATTGCTACTTTTTCGTCATAGCGTTTCCTAAAAAAGTTTCCTTTCCTGCAAAGTTCATTTTAATATAAATTGATCACAAGTCAGACACGGAGTATATATTCAATGTTTATGTCCAGTGTTGGGTGTCGAGTGTCTGTCTAGTCACAGCGCTTTTTTTAAAGTAACGTTAATGGTACGACCGTACCTAGAATACCGAAATCCACTAGTCAATGGTTTATTGTCTTAAAAAGGGTTGTTAGTGGTCACCTTTTGGCCTCAAGAGCCGGAGGTTTACGCTGCGGCATCAAAATCTTTTGCTGACTGAACTGGTAGGGGAAAAGTTGTCCATTTTCTTAAAAAGTTTGGTGATATTTTCAAACTGACTGCCAACGTATCGCCGATTAATAATTAGTGCTTGCCGTCTTTTTTTGGGCGATATTTGGTTGATAAAATGCCTACAAATGATCGACAAATGATAAACGATCAGCCGCCGATTGATCTCTGAACATTGATCATCAATGATTGTATAAGACAATGATTTTCACATAAAGGCTGAATAGTGCATGTCCACAACGAATTATAAATATCATCTAACCTCACATCGAAGGACTAAAAACTGCATTCACCGACAAGAAGCAAGTAATTTAACTTTGGAAAGTTTTAACAAATATATATTTAGTTTCTTTGATACTTAAAAGAAAAGAGCGACCTTTTGGTCGCCCTTTTAATACGAAACTAAACATACGAAAATCATACGAAACTATAAAATATATCATCAATATCAATAGCATTATCTACTACTATTACAAGGTTACAGTTCGATCACATTAACCCTTTTTTTAATTCAAGTCAACCATTCAATTAGCATCACCATAAGTTGCATCCTGGTCTTACCTATGGATAAGATTGTCCATGTCCATTGAGAAATAACTAAGGCTTGGGCCCAGTCGCAGATCAAGGAATTACCCTTTGAATTCATATGCATTTGTATTTGTACACAATGCATTAATGGGTTATGTGAATACCACAGTCAGTCAGCGAATTCATAATGCACTAGGAGGGGGGGGGGGGGGTGATATTTTGACAAACTTTCTTCTCTAACTTTATACTTGCACGCGATCTAGCAATAACCCAAACGCCTCACCTGGTTTGTGGCATCCGACGAAGAGTTGGTATTTGGTTGAGTATGTATTGAACGAGCAGATTCCGTGTAGAAATATCCGAAGAACAAGACAATTTAGTCATACTAAACGTGCTGCCAACGTCATATTAATCCCATCAATATCGGCACAATTTGACGACAAATGTGTGATAAATAACAATATTCAGACCAATCATAATGATAATACAGGCTACTCCAACTACCATTTACCAGCTTGATTTGTACCTTGCTTTCATATCGATTAGGTCCGTAGGTGAGACGAATATCTGCTTCATAGCAATTTTTTGACATGAATTTACGACTACTGATAGTTCATACATTAACCCATGTTCTAAACAGTGTCGTTTTGTCGTTTGTATGTACAATTTCCTTCCTTAACTTATATTAACATTATTTAGACACGATAAAAAGACATAAACTGCTTTTAGTACATCGACAGCACTTAAATCCGACGAAAACATACCCTCACACACAAACGCATTAAGACGTTTTCATGACAAAGGTATGTTTTTTGCTAGTCTAGCCATCTTCCGAACTGCGGGAAAGTGTTTCCTTTTTTTCGGGGGTGGCTGTTTTTCTCAGTTGCTATTTTGCAAACACCATTCCAATTGTGGATTCGCCATGAACATGATGACAACTTTCAGTATTCACGATGTATTTGTTTTAAGTGAAGGAAGTGAGGACTACATTCATGTATGCTGAAAAATAGAACATGATTTATTTACAAATACATTCATGTATGTATGAAACATATCAGGTTTGACATAAGAGTCCTATAATCTTTTGAAGGATAATATACTAAAGAATCATACGCAGACAGAATGAAGTTCTTTGTGGCCGCTCGTCAAAGTAACTAATAGAGAGAGTATTGCTCTGAAATGCCCATTTTATCCAAATTGGTCCTAAATAAATATATACAGCCCTATAATATAATGGAATTCGATTCGAAATTACAGGTTTAGAACCCCCCAAAAAGAAGATCGTACTAGAAGTGTAACAATATGTCCTGCCTACATGTGAAGCGCGTTAACCCTAATAAGGCCGGGCTATTTGAAGTCTTACTACGGCCGGGGGGGGGGGCATTATGGCCCCCCCCCCCCCCTAAGATCTCGGCCGTGAAACGGCTGATCTCCGCGAAAATTTGCACGCATGTCAAGTGAAGTGTATAGAACAATATGATAATTTCAATTTTTTGAAAAAAATCCCTCATTTGCATATTTATGGTAATTTATGCAAATAATGTCATAAAATCTTATTTTTACCCATAAATCCTATATTATTCATATTTAAGCATTCTTTTTCACTACATATATTCATTAGACCATTTTTTTAAAGATGCGCAAGACTCTAAAGAAAAAAGTCAGCGAGCGGCGAGGCGCCATCCATATGCGTTCTCGAACAATCAGAAAAATTGTGGAGGGGGGGGGCATAATGGACCCCCCCCCCCCCCCCCGGCCTTATTAGGGTTAAAGGATTGGATATTGAAAGGGCTAGGTTGAAGGGGAAAAAAAGAGAATTCGGAATTCGAAAGTTAATCCGTCTGGCGGGGCTTTTTGAAAAAGTAAATTTGTCCATATACAATCATATTTTCAAAATATGGGCTAAAAGCAAAACTAATATATACACAGATCATGGGTGAAAATACAAGCCATATACGATTAATTATTGAAAGCAACAGTAAATGACAGTAGCAGCGTGGCAGAATCACACGGCAGGTGAATTTAAGTTCGTTCATTTTATAAAGATCAAAAGATCTTTATATCAAGAACTTTTTCGAGGGCAGTGAACAGAAGTTTCTCTCTTTTTTCTCTCAACCGTAGATCAGCAAGATATAACAAAAAAAAACACGTTCACGCCCTGCTTATTCAAATTTTGAAGAAACAAAATTATCACAGTATTTGAAATGGAGCCAATATAGTACAAAATGTTGGAAATACATAAGGGTATTTTTAGTGTTTTACCGTTGAAAAAACAGAAACAATGGAATTGGAATAATATTTACATTTAAAGTTTAATTATGCAAGGTCTTTTAGGTTTTTATAGCAAATAGTGAAATGATTTTTCTTTTCGTTTTGGGGGAATTATTTCACGTATAATTTCACATTTATAATACTTCTGTAATTCTTCTATATGCAATGATCTAATAACATTAACAAATTTATCACAATCATCCTCTTTTAAGCGATTAGATTCTTCATTTGATAATCGTATATAAATCTTATTTCTTTATTAATCTATATGTTTGGGAAATCTAGGTACCCCTTAACACTTTAGGGGCTACACAAAGGAATATGATAACAACTAATCGCTAAAAAAAAATAGAGAGAATTATCATTTTCGCATAAATATATGTTATATGTTTATTACAGTGGTATCTGTCTAAACTTGGTGCATTACTACTTCAATAGAATGTTCAGCATTTATTAATAAAAGGCGAGTATATTAATCTTCACAAATACACCGTAATCAGAGCGAAATGATGTTACATGTGGGAACTCTTGTAATTTGAATAAGGAAATATTAAGCATACTTGAGGATGACATGTAGTACTAAGCGTTTGAAACAGATACACCCACTTCGAGAAGAAAACAAGAATAATAAAATATTCTAGAATGAGAAATATGATTAAGGAAATATGGAGCCTCTCCTATGAAATACTAATAATAACATCGTATTCAAATATCACGTCGGTGGGCCGCAAGATTAATGAGGGGCTTAATTCACCAATTTGAATAAGTTGTCTTCTTGAATATTTATCAGTGTTAGTCGGGTGATTGATTGGTGTTCATTTGTTTTCTATTTACATCATCACGAATATATTAATGTTGTGCACGATGACATAAAAACATACAATTAAATAAGGGGTCGCCATAGGCAAAGATTAATTTGACGTCCTTGTGATAAGTTGAAACAAGTTCTTATAATAAACAGAACATAATTGAAATGCAGTTGGTCAACAACAAACTAAGTAAATTAAAGGGAGAGCGCGAGAGAGAGAGAAAGTACAAATTATTCTGCTCATATTCGCAGCAACTAATAATATTTGTATACTATTTGTAAATTGCCTAACAAGTATTTAACCACCTCGACCATGAGAAAAGATGGTCTTTTAAGCGTTCCTTAAAAAATGTTTAAGATCGAACGTGTGTGTCAATAGATAGTGAATTCAAAGTATCGAGTCCAGTGTGTATTGTGGATTCATAGGGCAGGGCTGTTTTAGGATTGTTCAAATGCTCATGTGTGGAAGTTCGGGTAGGGTAATTATGAATGGATGAATTTTATTGAAACTTGCCATTAAAGGTCACTGGAGGTTCTGATGAATACAATTTGCAAGGACATGGTAATTTGGTACGGGTGACATTCAAATAGCGGAAATATGGGTTCTAAATATTCAAGATATGTTGCATTTGTACACGAAATGTTTTCTATTCGAGTATCAAAATACATGGACTGTACAGACGATTTATATAACAATAAGAGAAATGTGGCATGATTATAGCGTTTTACATAGTCAGCAACATATTCAATGAAGATATGGCTACATTTTTTCCTTCGAATTCCGGTTCAAAGTGATTTCGAATTAAACACATTTTCAATATGTGCGTTAAATTCAATCATTTATTGTTCGTAATACCCAATAAATTTGCCTTTCTTTTGTTCCGTCAATAGATACATAAAATTGTAATTTTTCAATACATTGTTGCTTCTAAAAAAGGGTTCAACTGATCTGGAGGGTCGAGAATGCTCCTTTGATGTATCAAACATTGTATGATGATATTTGAGAAACTATTTTCCAAGAATAGCGAATTCTTCTCGATTAGTTAGATTTCTTGGAATCTATTTGTAGCAATTACTCTGAAACAATAAAGTTGTAGTTTATTTAAACGTTTTGTACGATGAAACGTGTAAAGGTCTTACTGAGGTCCATAAATAATAAAAGAACTTGGTCCTTATTCAATAATAAGGTTTCAACAATAAAGCACAATTCAATAATCGCTATATCTATAGAGTAATATTTCCGAGGACAATATTGACATGAAGTAATTTAAATAGCAACACTTATCGGAGGGGCAATTTTTGCTTACTGTATAACTGTATGTGTGTCAAATTCCTTCCATGCATGGATGATTATATTTAACATGAATGGCGCCCTGGTAATGTCATATATCGTCGGCCTTATGCCAAAAGGGCCTTAACCCGATTTTGGGGGTTATTGAGTTATTAACATCACCTTGTAGATTTCATCATTCTCTTTAAAATGATGTGCTTCACTTGTTGAAATTCGATTTATTTATGAAGATAATTATGAATTTCAAAAGGGCCTTAACGCGTATCTCATCTTTTTCCTTACGCCAAAAGGGCCTTAACCTACACGGATGATCCATTTGCGTCAGGAGGGCCTTTCTGGCAAACCAAAGGTGTTGCGAAATAAGAAAATTTCCTTATGCCAAAAGGGCGCTAACTAAGCGCGCGTACGCGCGCATAGTTACGCGTACGATAACGGCAGGTTAAGGCCCTTTTGGCATAACGCCGCGTAGGTTACCCCCCTTTTGGCATAATGCCGAGTAGGTTACGGCCCTTCTGGCATAAATACGCTACATTCAAGCCTTATGCCAAAAAGGCCCTAACATGTTTTTTGCACATAGCATGTACAATTCTGAATATTTTATAACAAATTTAACACATTTCATGTAAAACTTAATAACTTATCGAAATTGGCTTCAAAAGCAAAAAAAACGACCACAAACTTTTGATTATTAGAGAGGCCAAAACCTTTAAACGCGATTATCTCGGAATGGCCAAAAGCAGTTAAGGCCCTTTTGGCATAAGGCCGACGATATTTAGTTTTCCTTGTCTAATCCAACTCTGAAAATCAATTCACTTGAATTACTGTCGAATATAACGAACGTATCAACTGTTTTATTTTCCTCTTATTTTTTTAACTTTAAAAAGGCAATAACCAAACGCCTCACCTGGTTTGTGACATACGACAAATGCTTGGTATATTGTGTTTGACAGTCTTTGGAACGTGCAGCTTTTGTGGTGAGCAACGTCGTAAGTCTAGCTGTTCATTTTGTATGAGCTGATATATTTAACGACATCCCAACATCTTTGCTTCCTGAAACTAAGCTGAAGACAGATGTTCATAATATACTGGTAGTGCCAATAAGCATAATAAATATGCAGCTTATTTCAATTTCCAATTTTCTTTACGTGTATGTACGTTTGTTTTTTTCTGGGATGAGGGAGGGGGTCATATTATTGTCATTCCTTTCATTAATAATTGTTTGCTCTCCGGCATGTAGGCTCGTTGGAAGACAGATACAAGTAGAAATTAAAGCATGTAGATTGCAATTCAGTTAAACTGAATCTTCGTCGTACTTGGAATTTGAGTGACCCTTAAAATTGCAATGTCCTTAACAATTGTGTTGGCAGCTTGGATACCTTGGTCGTGTCAGGCTGTCCCACAGCAATATAACTGAATTATTGTGATAGGCCTATGTGTTTGTATTGAGAGTCAAGAAAAAAAGACAGATGAAATGTGAAGTGAAGTTATAGGACAGACATCCGGTCACCTGATTTATAACTGATAAGCATACACATGCCCTTTTACCGGTGAGTGACAACAAACCGAAATACCATCAGATTCACAGCACATGTTCATGTATTATACGTTCATTCCAATTTTGTTTACCATTAGTTTTTCTTAATAACATGAAATATGATTTTCCAAGGGAATATGTTCCCAAGTTCTCGTTCGTATTTGATGCATGTCTGAGATTACCCCCAAATGACAGGCCTGGAAATGTCATTACTTCTTCAATAATATCAAAAAAAGGTTTCTGAAACAGAGACAAAATATGGAAAAAAAGGAAAACTTTTACAACATATATCAAATACAAGCTATACAGCTAGACAAGAGAATAAGGTTCCATTTGAAGGAGAAGATGACGAGGTAACGTGTGTTTATTGAAATCCTTCTCTCTTTTTTCAGATTACAGGACTTTAGAAACTCGGCTTCGCATTCGTGATTTGTTTGTTGGGGGATCGCAGTTTATTTCGTTCTTTTTACATTTGTATAATCTTTTGAGTTGTTTCTGAATTATTAGAAATGTTTAAATCAGCTACAGAGCATCATTTTGTTTTAAGAAAAGGATGTGATGATGATTATATCATTCTAGAAAATATATATATTAAATATTAATATCTCTCTTTATAACGATACAAATACATTTGTATTGATTAAAATTGGAAAACCTGAGAAGAAAGGGACACTTATCTCAAAGTGCACTTGGTAGAAAGCCAAATGTGAATCTTACGAAATCAACTAGAGAAACCTATTTCCTTAAAGGAACGGACACCCATTACATTTGGAAGCGGATAATTTTAACATTAACGAAAATGCGCTCATCGGAAGGGGGAAAACACTTATTAGAAAAGAAAGGGAGGCACTTGCTGAATTTGTTGTCCTTATCAGGGCAAAAGATAGGCACTTTGGGGCTACTTAAATTAGTATGAGAATTGTGCTTCCTTCCTCACCCACCCCCATGGAAAACCGCTTCTGTATTATCTCTACTTATCGTATATTTGTTAACATTTACAAAATATATATTACTCTATATTTTACAATGTCCCAACCATTTCAATGCATGTATGACTCGATTTAAAACAAACACCACCCCTTTCTGATATTTCTTCTTAACTACGCCTTCAGTTGGAATTCTTATCCTATTTGTTTGTCTCATTTTCACTTAATTGCTCGGCTCTCCAAATATATTTAGCGATTCAAAATATGAAGAGGATAATCTCTACCGTTTTTAGGATAAGAAAACTATAATGAGCGAAATGCCTGACTCTGCCTTTCCTCCTATTAAAATGTAACATTCGATTATTGAACACACAATCACATGTCCTGTTCTTCCGATACTCTCGGGTATTCCGACTCGGAAAATCAAAATGAATTATCATCGAATGAAATGAAAGTGTCAATTTTCTTTTTCCTTTTTTTGGTTTAAACTTTAAAAAGGCAATAGTCAAACGCCTCACCTGGTTTGTGGCATCCAACAAATGTTTGGTATTTTTCTGGCCATGTAAAAAACGTGCAGCTTTGGTGGTGCGCAACTTCGTAAGTGCAGCTGTACATCCACGTCATACTGTACGTGGTGCTAAATTCAAAAGCATCTAACCACTTCAGCTCTCCGAAACCAAGCTGCCAACATATGTTCATAATTAAATGCTCATTTCGATAATCATAATCACCATCCAGTTTACTCAAACTTTCAAGCGACTGTACATGTATGTAGCGACTTTCCTTTTGTCATCTTCTTCTCCTTCCTTTATATATGTTCATTTATTTCTCATACGTTAATAAACTTATAGGTACGATGGCTCATTGGCAGAGCGTTCATCCTGTATACCGGATGTTTCCATTTGCTGTACCACTTCTTTCTGACCCACCTGCCACACTTTAAAATCTGACCCATTTTTTCCCTTTCATTTTCTACACAGAGGCATTTTCATGAGACAGCTCTTCTGTGATTAAGATCGCACTATTCACGAACGCGGTCGTCTTTTCGTCGAACAGTACGATCAACTTTTAAAAAGTTCCTGAAAATAACACTTTGAGCGAGAATTTATGTCGGAAGTACGCATGTTGATTTGGTAATATTAAAATCATATGAAATTGACGTATATTTCGTCCCTATTATCACAAAGTGACGGTAGTGAATAAGTCACAGCTGCCGGGCCGCTTTCGGTACGCGCCCCGGTGATCGACCTGATGGTGCCTAATGCAATTGCTGAATGCTCCGACCAGCAGCGAATATACTACATATAGGAAGACATACAATTGACATGACTGACGAAAACGATAAATTGAGAGAATGGAGATATAAAAAACTGAATTATTCATTATCTCTTCATTGTAACCATATCTTTAACATATCTCGGACTTCTTCACGTACTTCACTAAGAAAGGAAAATTGCAGAACAACAATATCCGTGTCTGCATAGGATTATGAGTAGAATCCATACCCAGGGGGCTGGGGGCTACATTCCTTCCCCCTAAGATTTTCAAAGCAGTGATTTTCAGGCAAAAATTGAATTTCCTAGTTTTCGGACAAATTTTGGTCTGGATCTAGAGGAAACCTGTAGCTATCCATTGGTACCAAATCATGATACTCATTGCACCCCTTTTCTTGAAGGGGTGTTGCAACGCCCCCCCCCCCCCCCCCCCCCCCCCTCCGGACACTATTACAGAAAATAGCCTTGGTAGACGAGGGTTAATAGCCTTTAACCCCTTTTTGTTTTTATTTCCGTTCAAATGACAAATTCCCTTGCGAAGGAACATCCCCAATATGGACAGTAGCAGGTTGATGCCAATTCGGAACACTTGATTTCCGATGTTTTTTTTTAATTTGTCTGTCGCTTGATATAACTACTTAGATTTACGGGAAATGGCAGGTTTGTTGGTGACAATTTGGGAACCAATTAAAGAAAGGGACACTTATCTCATAGTGCGTTTGATAGGAATAAAATGCGATTCTTACAAACTTAACAATGAGAAATGATCGTATTTGTTACGGGCACTAATGACATGTATACACTATTTACATTTCAAAACGCAAACTTATTAGATTTGCGCAAATACACTTATCGGAAGGAGAAATAAAAACTCCTTAAATGAAAATGACGCAATTGCCAACGTAAAATGAGCCGTTATCAGACAAGAAAAAAAATGCACTTCGGGGGCTACTTAAAAATAACTATTAACACTGTGCCTACTTCCCCACTCTACCACCAGGATAAATGCTTCCGTTTTATTTATTGTCCATGCCTCAAATTGAGTTGGATTTAGTTTGCTCCACGTGCGGTCATATATTGTTGGTCCAGTGATAATACAAGCTTATTCTAATATAAATACGTTTCGTTGGAAAAATCCACTTTATCCCTTAAAAATATATGTTAAATAATTTTCCCTCACTGCAATTCGGCTATAGGAAACGTGTGATTGTATTCGAAGAGTAAAATACAGAACTCTCTATTCAGCGCGCAGTTTTAAATATTAATTCCAACCGGGTACTTTATCGGTTTCTTTTCATGATGAATCATGATGTTTGAATTTTATGCGTCGTTTTTGGTGTGCACATTACAGAATCGTTAATATATTTTATATTTTATAAAAAGTATTAATTATTTAATATTGACTGCCTATATCGCCTTCACCGTAGGTGATGGTGATAAATGACAAGTCGTATTACCCTGGATTAGGCAGTCAATATTAATATTATTAACCACATCAGACATCTAGAGCAAACAAAAAACTCGTAATATCTTATACCCTTAAATCATGTAAAATAAAGTAGCCTACACTGCACAGGGTTTCCTAACATGAACAGTGGCAAAACCATCGTCAAACCAGCACTGTGCATCAAGGGCTTGACAAAATGTTGGATACACTGCAAACAGTCTTGTATGTCATTATTACGTTACAATATAGTGGGCGCAAAGATCGCGGGTTTTCATATGCGTAATAGATGCGCAATGAAGATTACAAAATACCTGGATATTGGCTCTACATTATTGCTCGCTAGTTTAACACGCATTTTGCCATTGACTTTTTCGATAGGGCAATAATATTTGTTTATTGTGTATTATAATTGACTGGCAAATTACACACACAATTACACACACAATGTCATGGATTTTATTTCACCCGTAGTTTTGTTGGGTTATCAATCAAACTTTGAGGGCAACACAATCTAAAAATTGCCCTACTGAGATGTCTGATACGGTTAATAATAGTATGTATTTGTTTGTATGTATGGCAAACATTTATATATAATTGACTGGGCTTGAGGGGTACATCAGAAATATTGACCAAGCTAAGATAATATTGCCTCGAGTCTAAAATATGGTTTTGAAAGAAGCCCTGTATTATTACCTATACAAGACATTAAACAAAAAAATGATATACACATTTTGTATCAAGCACAATTTTTACTCACGTCTAATTGCCGGTCTATCTGATTTCATGCAATTCAGGCAGGTATGTAATTGTGACGTACACTTTAACGCTTACACAATACTGCGCGTGTGGACTTTAATAAAAGCGCACTGACAATAAAGAGTTGAATATGGCAGAATGTTGCCCTCTGATTTTAGTACAGTGGTCTAAGGGGGAAACCCGGAAGAGGGCAATATAGCAAATATTGCCCTCTTCAGTTTCATATTCGGAGTAGCGTGCAAAATACGACTTTATATTTAGCAGCTAGAATGCCTCGTATGGATAAAAATAGTCCTTATGTTTCAAGTAAAAGTGTGAAATATAATTAACACTGTGGTAAATGTACCGGACTACAATGTTATCAGTAAGGAAAGTATTATAAACGGTTGAGGAGTCCTGACTTATTTGTATTAAAGGTTGGTCTATGTAGTTTGAAACACAGTTCATTTCTGCGAATGGAAGTGCTAGCATTATTGATACGGCGAAGAAACGCGAGTCCCATTGTATTTTGTAATTGGTACATGCCTCTAAATTGTAAAGCGGAGATACTTTATGCCAATTTTTGTATGGGTGATGTCGATGGAATACTTTGAAAACTCCGCTAAAAGGGTCAACTAAGAAATATAATCAAACAAATGATATTGTTTAAACTAAATCAATATGGTAATGTAGTGTCATTCATAATGGTTTGAGCGCCCGTTCCATGAGTTGTTTAACATGGAAATCTCCTTAATAACATGGTTAAAATATATTACTTTGGGAAAAAAAAGGAATAATAATGATTTATCTAAGTCTGACTTTAAAACAATTTATCGGATGGTAAACTTGTGATGAATGTCTTAATCAATAACAGAAACTACAGTATAAAGCGGGGAGAATCATTTTGAAGATAAATCGGTAATCAAATATAATTATTTAATCATCAATTGCATGATATTCTTAAATGGGACACTTTGTCCATACGGCGTACTAAATAAATGAACATTTTGATGTTTAAAGTACTACATGTTTTTTTTTTAACAGCTACTAGATATACACTCCAAGGTCAATATATTCTTGTCCTTCCTAAACCAAGGACAAACTGTTGTAAAAGAACCTTTGTCTATGAATGTTCAGTGTTCTTGTGTTACTATTAACGTTAAACAATTGTGATACATTGTCTTCCTTTAAAAGACATTTGCCATAAAGCTTATACACCTATCATTGTATATATTTTTGTTGTAGCTATTATTTAAACCACATATTGAGATCTTAGTGACTTTAGAGAATGCCGAGAGATCGCATTTATTTGTAGTTTACTTCACGCTATACCGTTTCTATGATTAGTTTATTTTATCTACTGTCTGTCTTGAATATTTCGTTTCTTTGGAAACTGATTTTTTGCCATTGTCCTTTGTCGTTTGCCTATGTAAATTGAATTGTTTTACTGTACAATTTCTGGAAAAACCAGAGTCATCATAACGATACCGAAAATGGGCTTTCCAGCCGTTTATTCTTTATCGTAATTAATATTCGTTATTATTTTACCGAATGTTTTTTTGTTGTATACAGAAAATGAAACGAACAAAAAAGACAATAGTCAAACGCCTCACCTCGTTTGTGACATTCGACGAATGCTTGGTTTTTGTTTGACACTGTAGAAAACCTGCAGCTTTGGTAGTGCGCAACATCGTAAATGCAGTTGTACACGAACGTCATACTGTACGAGGTGCTATATTCAACGAAATCCCACCACTTAAGCTCCCCGAAACCAAGCTGACGACATATGTTTTAATATACAGGTAATACCAATGATCAGCATAATCAAGATACAGCTAAATCAAACTTTCAAATGACTTTAAATGTAAATAGCGACATTCTTTCTGTCATCTTCTCTTCTTCCTGTATATCAATTCGTTTATTTATCCTTCATTATTTAACTTATGGGTCAATAGATCTTTGGCAGAGCGGCCGTTCTTTTTCTCGGGTTAGAAATCAGACGGCCCTCGAAATAGACGGACGCATACGCGCGCGTCCATTGTATATTCTTGCCTTGATTCAAGGCTTAGGATTATTGGTTTTGTTGATGTAAATGACTACATGGCGATTTTCCATCGGTAATTGGATGATTTTCGCTGGACAATGTGTACCCTGCCACGGGACATACAAACATAATCTTCAATATACACCTTTTAGACGCATTTATTTAACTAAAATTATCTACATGTTACTAGGTAAATTACTATGAAACCAATTGTGCGAGACCACTTATGTTAATATACATATTATTAATTAAATTATGTTACTTTTATGATAATTGTTATAATGAAGTTGAAATAAGACATATGATTATTACGAGACTCTGTTGTAAGGCATATCGCAAGGAAGCGTCTCATAGGAGAAAACAGTTGACCTATTAGCATGTCTAACCCTAGTGCCAAAGTGAAGTACATCGCTACTCTTTCGTCACATCAATAGCTGCTGAAGCCTGGAGGTGGCCTCATTATCTACGCAGGCAGCAAAAACGTAGCAGAAAGTGCTGGCAAAGCTTCCCGGCAGATTAGAGGTGTTGCTGTTGAGTGGATATGTCGCCGGACTGTCGATCACAAGGTCCGCGGTTCGAGTCCCTCCGCGGCACTAATGTCCTTTGGCAAGACATTGATCTACATTTGCCGCACTCCACCCAGGTGAAATAAATGGGTACCTGGTAGGAATTTATTCCTTGAAATGCTAGAGCGCCGTATGGCAGCCGTGCTAAAGCCAGGGTAATAATCGGGAGAGCCAGGAGGGTCAAATCTGACTGACATGAGCGCTATACAAGAACCCACTATTATTATTATTATTACGTTCGAGTGCGAATCTGTCGTCACTGAATAGTATGGTTTCACCTTCTCCAGCATCATCCACTGCATGTTGGAGAATGATGACGAGAGGAGGAGAGTGGATGGTGTCAACCGTTTGTTTTAGAAAGTTGCCTGGCAGTTCAACTCGGGTATATACACCATTGGAACATCAGCAAGCGGCGACATATTCGTGCACGACGAAGTCCATCTTAAGAGGTCCGGTCAGCGACTCTCAGCTGCCGATTTGTATCGCCCTTTAAAAACAGGCAATATGAGGTGAGCCTTCGCCCGAAGCAGAGAGAGACACGTGCCGACACTCGCAGCGTGTGGATGAATGGTAATCCTACAAACGGCTGCAAATATCTCCTCTTCAAACAAATTTACAGGACAAATGGTTCATTGGATTTCATCATGGAACATCCGGGAACCAGAATGAAACCTGTGTTCAAGCGACCTTCTATGAATTCATGAGAATGAAAGGGCTACTTCCAATTCATACTGCTACAATAGTAAGAGACGTGATCAGAAATATAGCCAAAACCAGAACAAGGCGCCTCTTTTCCATGCACATTATTTCCAAACGTTCAAACCGAAAGGACAGACCGACCGAAAGCAAATTTTTAAAAAAAATACAACGAAGTAAACTCAACCGAGATATGAACAAAACAGTAAAGTATTACTTATTCTTTTTCCATATGTAAATGCTTTAAAATTCTTAAATTCAATTTTGTAATTGTGGGGGATGGGGTAAATGGGTACCTGGTAGGATTGTTCCTTGAAATGCACTGTGCGCCCATAACAGCTGCAGGAGCTATAGCTAGCCTAAGGGTAATCATTTCCATCAGTTATTACAACTGGTTGAAAAGAGCTCTAAGGATTGTAGCATATATATTGATCTTATATTGTTGTGTCATCCAGAAACGAGTATCAGATTCGAAGTTGTACCTCTCGGTCTTTGAATAGTCACTCAATGGTTTTACATAACATGATTGTTCAAACAAAGATTAGGCAAGTAGTGACAGTCTTAAATGTTATAACTTGCAACTTTGTTATGAAACAAAATGTAAGAATACACTGGCATTTATGCCATGACATATTATTGAATTTCTCGACAATGTCAAAAAAGCCTTTTTTTTCTTCAATAAAGCGAACGATGTGCATGCACATTTAAAAAACTTCCGCTCTAGCAATAAACACAAACGGCATCTTGAGTTTCTAGAGAGATGTTTTAACAGGAAAGACCCTTTGAATTGCTTTGGATAAAGGGCCAGAAAAGTGATGACCCTCAATACTGGGAAAGGCACGCTTTACAGCCATAACATGGCTAAAATGTAAAGAAACAAAATGATATTATTTTAATGAAATAAGATACATTTCTGACAATCTATGAATAAATATGGAGAGTTATAAAATGCATCATACTAATGGCGAAACTTAGGACCTTACCTAGGCATCGGCATACTCATTTGTTTAACCAGATGAATTTAATATCTACTTTGCGAATATAAGTTAGGAGCTTGTAACTTAGTTTAAAGATTACGAAAAGCGTTTAATAGTCGATGACAAAACTCAAAACCCAAAGCTCACCAAGGGGAAGGGACTATGCATTGACCTTTTGACCTTTCCAAGATTATCCAGACTGACGCTATAGTTGAGGTTCAACGAATTGGTTCACTTAGGAGATTTTATTTTTACTCGCAAGAGTCTAGAATCAAGCTTTAATATACTGAAGGATAATAATTGCGTGGAAATAACATCCCTAACTACGACATTAAACCATTCACCAACTCTAGATATGAAAACCAAACAAGTTTCCAATGAAAGATATGCCACTCTCAGTGAACGATTGTATAAGTAGCCCTTTAAAAGAGATGTTGTATTGCCCTTTGCGACCGACCCAAAAACCTTTAAAGCATTCAAAACTGAGAAATATCAGCCCCAAGAGGGAGTACAAAAAATATTTTTAACAGTTTTTTTATTACAGATTTCCGACCGATCGACCAATGTTTTGTAACCTAAAGGGCAATAAAACATCATTTGTAAGGCCTTAGGGCAAGGGTGGCCAACTTGCGACCCGCAGATTATATAAATAGCTCATGAATGAAATGCGCCCCGCATAGCAGCGATGAAATAGGGTAAAACATTTGCAAACAGCTATCTCTGTTTCCATAATTTGTTTCATCATTCTCAATATATTGACTCGTCACTTGGTTGAAACAAAATTTCTCAAATTTCCTTACATAGTCGAGTCGATATACCGTAAAGAAACAAACCAACCCCAAACAAATTGCAACAAAGTCCAAGATGGCCGCCAATACCTAAAAATGGCCAGACATCACTTATTATCCATCATATAAACATAATTTTGGTGTCTATCCCATGGTTAAGATGTCAGATAATCCATTTAAATAGACAAGTTAGAATGTTTTAGATGGTCTAGGAAACCCCAAAATCCAAGATGGTGTCCAAAATGCTGCCATAATATGAAAATGGCCATATGTTCATTTGACCAAATCTATGACCCCATCCCCAAACTTTGTATTATCTTTAAAGTCACTTATTATCCATCCGATATACATAATTGGGTGTCTATGCTCTGGTTTTCGGGGTCATATACTATATTAGGATAACAATTCCAATATAGCGTCCAGAGGGCAAACAAACACTGGGGGCTAGTAGTGTTTTTAAAACATAGCGTCCTCTCTACCAGGTATAGTCTAATTGTTGCTTTAAAAAAAATTGTCCCTCAATTGCAGCCCCAGAAATCACAATACAAAACTAAGTGGTGTAAGCCTGATTTTTGTTTCACTGATTTTATTGTTTGCTTGTTTGTTTTTGGCAAAAATGCATGTGTGTACACGTATTGAATGAGTGTGTGTTTATGGGGGGATAGAAGACTACCTACGGCCCGCCAAATTATGCCGATCTTTAGCTGTGGCCCGCAGCTTTAAAAGGGTGGCCACCTGTGCCTTAGGCTACATGAAATGAAATACTAGACCTGCAATCGTGGTACAACATGCGTGCAATGACGGGCGATGAGGCACTGACGGTCGTCTATACTAACATAATCATAAACAGTTTAAAATGATGTCTAAAATGCGATTAACTCACAATTTTGTTTGTGAACATATACCATACTGGGTATCATTCGAAAGGGCAGTTCATTGCGGTCATTTTGAAACTATTGTCATTTGCGCGCAATGTATTGAACGCATTAAACGCACTATTATGCAATGCATAGTACATTCATCATTTTGGGCGATAACTTTGGGCTGACATAATCGAATTTTACCAAACAAAACAGACAGTTGTCATATATGGATACATGTGTCTGCCAAGTTTCATTGACGTAGGCATAAGGATCGTAAGTTTAGAGCAAGTTGAAGTTATTTCGCAATTTTCTTGAAAACTGCATATTTGGAAGGCATTTTTCGCAAGGTCAGTCAGCGTTAGGGTATATAACTTTGCATTTGGCTGGAAAAAGAAAAAAAAAGAGTACGGGTTTGCCAAGACACAATAAAGATACGGCCACAGAAAGAAAGCCAATTTTCAGAACTTTAGAGGGCACTATTTTGACATGACTATGTGCAATTATAAGACAAAGATACTGTCAGATTAAAAAAAAAAAGGAATTTATATGAGAAAGTTGTGGCAGTTCTAGATTTTTAGGGGTCAAGTTTTCAGGAATTTGAGAAATTTCTGACGGAGTCGGTTTCAGATTTGAATTGTGGGTACAAAGATGGCATTTTGAAGGTCAAATTATGCTTTGCAGATGAAAGAACATCTCTTAGACTATCTAGAGGAATTTGTTAGAAGTTTGTAGGATCTAGGATAGTGGAGATAGGAAGGAATAAAGAAAGGCCTTAAAACTTGACCAGAAACGGACAAAATGGCGCCTGGATGGTTATGCAGGAGTGATTTTGAAAATCGAAGAATATAGTGACCTTGATGAGAGGCTAGAGACTATGCCTATGAAATTTGAAGGGAAATGGATACGAGAAAAGCACCTAACTAAGAATAACAAGCACTATGTGCAAAACGAATGCGATTTCCTGACGATAACAAGGAAGAGAAGAAGAATATTAATGGGGATGAATGTGAACGAAAACAAGACAATGACGATTTCGTCATTGCAATGAATGACGTAAAGGGGATACATATTCCGTATAAAGCGATCGTGTGTCTCGCAACTTACCCGTGCCATTCAAGATCTTCCCAGGGCACTGAAAACTGAAACAACTCAATGCCCCCTGTATTCTTTAAAGGCGTCTTTGACAAGGTGATACATGGAAAGCTTCTTCATAAGCTCGACTACTTTATCATCATAAACTCTACCCATGCATGGATAGTTCATTTTTAGTCGTGATGAGTATACGCAGCAGGTAATAATACAATTGCAAGGACAGGTCATGTTAAAAAAAGCCTCACCTGGTTTGTGGCATCCGACGTATGTTTGGTATTTTTGTGACGTTGAAGTAAACGTGCACATTTGGTGATAAGTAACCCCGTAAGTGCAATCGTACACTAACGTCATACTGATCGTGCTGCCCCAGTCAAAATTATCTTCTACAAGTTTACTAGCAACACTTTAGTTGACTAATGAAATAATTAGAGCGTGTTTTCAGTTTCCTTTTTTCTTCTTTATATTGTTATTATCATTTGCTCATGAAAAAGGGAACAAGACGGAAACTCACAGGTGACAAGGTTTTTATACTGTAAAAGTAATAAATATTTTGCTTTTCCCATTTCAAGAGGAAATTGGATTGTTATAATTTACACCGAAAAATGTCTGAGTGACCTAATTTCCGTAACATCGTGCGTCAAATTTCCTTATATTATCATGATTAATATTCATTCATTACAACGTAAAACGTAATGTAAACGCTAACGTTACTGTATAGTGTAAAAGTAAGATCACACAACGCACGGTATTCAACCCTTACAGAACTGCACAAGGCACGACAATAATAGGCTGGCAGATGAAGCTATTAGGAAGTACCTAACAATCACATTAATTTGTTTAGCATACTAGATATGGTAAGATATTGCAATTAAAGTGCTGAAAATCGAACAATAAGGATCATCTCTCTAATTCATTATTATTCCATGTATCCGAATATGAAAACATGCTAGATTATATGGGGAAATTTTGAAGCGCTTCATGTACCCTTACGTTCATATACAAACAACCATAGACGACAAACAAAATAAACGATTTACAAAACGCGATGAAAATAGAATAAGCATTTGGAAAATTTCGTTTAAAAATCATTACCATGCAAACAACGTTTATTAACATACCACCATGGGCTGATAAAATTGATTGGGTCGGGCCTACAACCACCGCTATCTTCCAATTTTACAAAAGAGCTCCTTTTATCATAATGTTACGATTGAATATGCTTTGTATTCTTAAAACTAAGAAATCGAAGTGAAGTGGCGTAAAAATGCATCCAGTACTCACAGGTCCTATACGACTTAATTTATCAAAAATGTAAATTAATCAGCCTAATCACACATTTTGTAATGAATATCTGGACAATTCTATGTAAATGTGTCGCCTATTTTACTCCAAAAGAGTCGTTAGGTCAGCATGCAAAATGTCCTTTGCCTTCCCAGATCAAACACGCTGAAGTGCCCTCAGATTATGTGATTATTTTTTCTAATTGTTATGCTCTAATGTGACGGAAAAAAATTAAAGTAATCAAACAAACATTTGTAGAAAGTATCATTTATTCAGTGTATCTCATTTAAAATGCCAAAAATAAAGGAAATATCACCACTGGCGGTAAATATATGAACAGCGTTTACCCATATCTAAAAATTGCAATGGGTATCCAACAATGTCCTTAATGTGTGATGTATGTTGTTCATATTGTGACGTCATCATTTCGCATGTAAAATAACGGCGTCAATTCACTTAGTGAGTGGGTTCAGGAAAGGGTAACAAAATTGCATTTAATTTGTTCCTCACAAGAGTGAGGGCTTCAAAAGTACTTTGCTCATGTTGTTAATGTTCTCAGCAATCTGTAGAGGTGTAATTTGCCCATTTTCCACATTTCAATGAACCATCTCTTTAATGACATTGGCACAGGCCCCTTTTTAAATTGATACCATAGGAAATGCCAACGTACGTTTTCCCAAATGGTTATAGTAAGTATTGCATACTATGTCATAGTTTGAATTACTCATATAATATTATTCAACTGCAAAAAAACAAGAAATGACCGAGTGCAGTAGCGTACGCAAGAATTTTTTCAAGGGGGGGGGGGGGGGTCATCACTTTTAAATCGGGCCGGAAATTTCGCAACGAGGACCCATTTTTCTTTTTCTTTTGGTCTCGAAATTTGAAAAATTGATACTTTGCACGGTGGGGGGGGGGGGGGGGGGTGGGTAAGAGGACCCATTTTTCTTTTTTCTTTTGGTCTCGAAATTTGAAAAATTGATACTTTGCACGGTGGGGGGGGGGGGTAAGAGGACCCATTTTTCTTTTTTCTTTTGGTCTCGAAATTTGAAAATTTGATACTTTGCACTATTGGGGGGGGGGTAAGGTCACTTTTTTAGGTCAGCCATTGGCATAATTTTTGTTTTAAATTATTTGTTTAATAAAAAAATTAAAAAAAGGGAGGGTGGTTGCTCGAAAATACACACATACAAAAAAATAAAAAGGTCACCCCCCCCCCCTCCCTTACGTACGCGCCTGACAGAATGGCTATAAAGGAAGAAAGAAAAATATAGATATATATATAGACAGAGATAAATATATATATATAGAGAGAGAGAGAGAGAAGGAGACGAAGGCAGTTGGAAAATAGATCATACTGCCTCTTCATTTCCCGCATAATAACGTGTTGCTTATAGAGAACAGGGTATGTGCAATTCACATTGGTGGATTGTACGGTAGGAGGAAGCGGGAGGGGGAACCTCGCTAAGGAAAACCAAAAAGGAAAACAGAATTAAGCAACAGACAGACCAACAGGAGGGAAATTCACGTAATCTGCTTTGTCAACTTCTCTTTTTTTTTTTTTGTGCGAGTGTGTACCTGTAAAAATTCTTTTTTTAAACAGTTTTTGAAAATGCCAATAGAAATAATTCCATATTCCTTTTAAACCTAAAAAGTGACAAATATTCGTTCAAAATTCTCTCACTGCATTTAATGAAACACGGTGGCTATTCATATTTGCAAGCAAGAGATACGTCATAATGGTATTTTGGATTGATGTTGAGTTTTTTTGATCGACCATCTCACCTGGTTTGTTGTATCCGACAAATATTTGGTATAAATAAAACGCGTTACAGCTTCGATGGCTAAACTACGTAATTGCAATCGACCACCCAAGTCATACTGATCGCGGTGCTATGTTCAAAATTATCTCACCAGTTGAGCTTCCAGAATCTAAGCTGACGACAGATATTCGAGATATAATATAAAGACATACCCCAAGCATAATAATAACAAGACAATCTACTCCAACTTCCACTTGAGCGTCCGAATTTAAACAACACTATGATATACAGTTCTGACAGTTGCTTTATCATATAGTTTTCTAAGATATTTTTGGTCTTATGCAAAGGGAGTTCATTAAGTTCAACCTATTATAGATAGAAAGCCAAATGCGAAGTATAAAATGAAAGTTTTGTTAATAGTATTTAGGTGCTGAGAGTATAGTCATATCACTTTGTTTAAAAGTCTCACTAGAGGTACGACCGACATCCATTAGTCCGTAGTTTATTTTCGGAGATCACAGAAAGGCTACGCAGTCTTAATGAGGGTTGTTGGTGGTCGGATATTGAGTTGGACTATTGAGCTGGACTTTTACACTGCGGCCATGAAAATATATTGCTGACCAAACTGGTGGTGGAAAAGTTATGTTTATATAATTGTTATTTAGTTTATATTATTTATTATTTATTTATTTATTTATTTATTCAAGTTTTAGTTTAAAAAAGGGGTATGTACATTCAGTTTAACAAAACTGCTTTCCAAGTACGCCCTCTTAAAATTATTAAAATTAACTGCCGACGTATCGCCGACTAATCACCGGTGCTTGCTTAGTATTATCGGGCGATATTATGTTGAGAAAATGTCAGCGACTGATCGACAAATTATAGACAATCAGCCGCTGATTAAAATTCAAACAATGTTTAATAACAGTTGTATACGACAATACTTTTTAGCCAAAAGCTGAATAGTGCACGTCCACAACAAAATCACAGTATACAAATGCTGCAAAGGTTTGGGTGCGTCGGTAGGAATTGTGTGCACAAGGTACCTTTGAATGGTTTGAATCAAACGAGGCGCAACCGAGTGGGTTTTAAACCAAATTTGAAAGTACACAATTCTACTGACATATGTATTAAACCTGTACATCATCTGTTTCATAAAATGGGGTAAAAACAAAATTTATTATTATTCTATTATTTAAAAAAAAAAAAAAAAAAATCGGTAGTATTGGTTCCTGATATCGCGTGCATCCAGTAAAATTATCTACACACTAATTGACCAATCAGATAGCAGGGATTCTTCTTCCCATCTTATGATATCATTTAACGTCATATGGTAGCACTTAAATTCCACTCAAGACCCTTCGCCGACCACCGACAACAAGCAAGATATTTACATTAACAAATGTACACAACGTGTATATTTGTTGATTTTACTGCTGTCTCAACAATTTTGTTTGTCTGACACTTAAAAGAAAAGAGCGACAAAAAGAACATACGAAACTATGAAAATGAATTCTTATGTTTCTTGATTTACATACCTAGATAATGTTATCTTATGTTCTTTCAGCAACATAATTAGCATAATACAATACCGGGTTTACATCAAGGTTGGAGTTTGCTCACTTATCACTCTTTGTTCTTTCAAATCAGCCAATTACTTAACATCATCTAGTCCAGAATGTGCCCGGACCGTTATCATTCCCTACACACTTGATTCAAGCCGTCGAAGATGGCGTTTTCAACAAACTCATAATAGACCAGTTCGTAGATACAATCTGCGCATGAGCCGATAAAGGTCATTTTGTGATAGCATTGCAAAACCCACCGAGATGAATACGTGCTCATGTTATGTAATAATTAGGGACTTTTAGATTTGCGTGGACTGATACGTGTGACGTCCATTCAAGGCAATGCATTAAAAGGACGCCGACCGTAGCAATCCCCGTTGTCTTCGTGCGAATCTAAAAGTCCCTAATATTCATATGTGCACCTACGGTACATTGTACAAGAGGGCAAACAAAGGATATTCATGAAGCACATACATGACTTTGGCATTGATTATTCTAAAATCGCAAAGTGGGAATTCTCCTTGAGTGAAAGATCTGTGGATATTTGGGATCATTTGACCCATGTGCTAACTACGAAATGGTTTATTATGCTCACCAGCCCTTTTTCGACGGGCGTCCTAATTTAATGATCACGCCATCATCGGCTGGTAGCAAGTAAGTAGGGAGAGGTAGCGTTGTTGTGGTGGAGATCAAAATGAAATAGGCCAAATTCTAGACTAAACATCACCACGCGTTTCATTCTGTCACTACCCATGTATACGATTTAATGTCCCTCATAGAATAACTGCGAATTGGGCACAGTCGCGGATCCAGGATTCACAGTATATCTACAAGAGCGCTTTTGTTGATATGCGTTTGTATTCGTCCATAATCCAGTAAATAGTACATGCATACCACACCCTTCCATCTTTAACTTGATACGTTCACGAGAAGTGGCAATAACCCAAACGCCTCACCTGGTTTGTGGCATCCGACGAAGAGTTGGTATTTGGTTGAGAATGTATCAAACGAGCAGATTCCGTGTACAAATATCCGAAGAACAAGACAATGTAGTTATACTGAACGTGCCACCAAGGTCAAAGTAATCCCATGAATATCGACACAATTTGACGACAAATGTGTGATAAATGACAATATACAAACTAATCATAATAACCATACAGTCTACTCCAACTGCCACTTAATAGCTTGACCTGTACCTTGCTTTTACATTGATAAGGTCCGTAGGTGAGACGAATATCTGTTTTATAGCAACACATCGGACATAAGTTTGTACCACTACAAGAAGTCGATATAATGGCCCATTTTCCAGTCCAGTTCTGCTACTAGTATACCAACAGCCCCAAAATCCAACAAAATTCACACACATATGGACACACACACAGGCGCGCCGGAAGCAGTTTGGGATAGGGGGCGGAGCAAACATTCCAGGGGTTCACCTTCCAGGGGCAGTGGCGTAATGAGGAGAAACTTTTTTTTTTTTTGGGGGGGGGGGGGGGGGCGGGCAGAAGAAAAATATGCATCACCACCACTCTTATATGTTACATGCAGGCCCTGCGGAATGTTTTTCAAAGTGGAATATTAACGATCAGGTAGAGCGCAGAGAGCGTAATTTGGCGTAGGATCCGGGGGCTTTGCCCCGGCGGGGTTCACGGGTTCGAGCCGCCGCAAACTCAGGGTTTTTAAGTATTAAATTACGGTCAGATAAGCATCCAAAGGCCCTATTTAGGGCACTTGTTGGGGTCCAGGAGGGCAGCGCCCCCGGAAGCTCGGAGGTTTTAGGTATTTCATTACGGTCAGATGAGCATCCAGGGGCCCGTCTTAGGGCCCTTCATGGCGTCTAGGGGCAGAGCCCCCCCCCCCGAAGCTTAAGGGTTTTAGGCATTTAATTACGGCCAGATGAACATAATGTGATACTTCATTTGTGACATTGGCAGGTCACTCAATTTTTCTCTCTCTCTCTTTCTTTCTTTTTATCTTAAACATTCTTTTTTCAAAAAAAGTGAGGGGGTCGAGCCCCGAACCTCGATGCCCTGCAGGCCCTGACATGAAAGTTTTTAAATAAGCATATTTTTTCGCCGGACTGTAAATTTAGAAATTAGTAGTTTTCCAACAAAGGCGTACAAAGTTACGATTTACACCAACAAACTGAGAATTAAAAAATACCGGAAAGTCATGTCATTTCAGCAAAAGTTGTAAATCACTGGTATCGAATTACGACCCCCCCCCCAAAAAAAAAAAAAGTCCGCTAGTGTTCATGGGGCTCATGTCTTATCACCTCTATAATAAAAAAAAACACACACGCTTTCCCATCCTCTCACAATATTTCAACGATATGGGTGCATCGCTTTTATAAAAGCCTCCGTCGATAAATATAGGGGAAAGTGAAATATACAGGAAATTTAATTTCTGTTAACTTTCCTTTTCTTTGAATGAAATATATACTTTGTATGTTATTCAATTCAGGTTGTATCATTTTTATGTTAAAAAAATGCTAACCATCAGCCGCTGATTAATATCCAAACAATGTTCAATAACAGTTTTATACGACGATGCTTTTCAACTAAAAGCTGAATATTACATGTTCACAACAAAATCACAATATCATTTTTCCTCATATGGTAGCACTAAAAGTTGCAGACCGCCGACTAAAATTTCGAAAGTCACAAAACGTATATATATTTTTTTTTTGGAACTAATAACACTCTTTCTTCTTTCAAATCAACCAAATACTAAACATCACCACGAGTTTCATCGTGTCCTTACTCGTTAATATGATATCTTGTCTCCTATAGAATGCCTGAGGGCCCAGTTGCGGATCTAGGATTCACAGCATATCTACAAGAGCGCTTTTGTTGATATGCATTTTGTATTTGTACATAATTCATGAATGCCACACCCTTCCATCTCTAACTTGATACGTTTACGAGAAGTGGCAATAACCCAAACGCCTCACCTGGTTTGTGGCATCCGACGAACAGTTGGTATTTGGTTGAGAATGTATTGAACGAGCAGATTTTGTGTAGAAATACCGAATAACAAGACAATGTAGTAATACTGAATGTGCCACCAATGTATAAGTGATCCCATCAATATTGACACAATTTGACGACAAATTTGTGTTTAATGTCAATATACAAACTAATCATAATAACCATACAGTCTACTCCAACTGCCATTTATCAGCTTGACGTGTACCTTGCTTTCACATTTATTAGGTCCGTAGGTGAGACGAATATCTGATTCATAGGAACATTTCCGACATAAATTTATACCACTACAAATAGTGCATGAAATGTCCCGTTTTCAAAACATTGTAATTTTTTTTTGGCGAGTCTAGTTCTTATAATTCTAATATTATATGAAAAATATTTTTGACGAGAAACATAATGCTGCTCCTAGTATACCAACAGCCCCAACATTCAACAAAATGCACACAGACATGGACACACACAAACATTACGATTTTACCCAGCAATACACAAACGAGGAAGAAAGCACATAAGGCAGTCCGCCAACGACACATTACCTACAGCACCAACATGACAACATATATATGAGGAAATATAGAACGAATAAATTCCCCAAAGAAGGTCAACGAGACTTATAAAGCAAATATGATTTTTTTTTTCTCAGCTCGCGAGACCAAAAATCAATAGAGACAAAAACAAATGGGTAAAGATATGTAAAAAGGGAGATATTTCCCCGAAACGAACACAACAGAGTTGTGCATTTCATTTTTATAATGACAAAGGTATGTTGCATGTTTTTCAAGTCATTTTCCGAACCGCGGGGATGTTTTTTTCCTCAGAAATTCAATTTGAAATTAGAGGTATATACAAAACAAACTAACAAGGTAGATCGTACTGAATGTGTAACAGTATTTTATTCCTATATGTGAAGCGCGTTGAAGGATTGACAATTGAAAGGGCTAGGTTGAAAGTACAGAAGGAAACGGAATTCGAAAGTAAATACGTCTTGTGGGAATATTTGAAGAAGTAACTTCGTCCATATATGATATTTTCAAAATTAAGGTTAAATGCAAACAAAAATGAATCAATAAATAGACAGATTATGAGTTAAATTATATTCCTCAGAAGATCAAATATTGAATGCTGCAGAAAATGATAGACGCAATATTTAGGAAACCATCGAAGGAACAAAAAGTAAATAAAGACAATTACGTGGTTGTTCCATAAAGAGACTAAATGTTTATACCCTTCTGGGGTGGGTTGATGAAGTAAAAAAAAAAACAACAACAACAACAACAAATAATTTTTCTGGACAGCTGCTGGGATTTAAAAAAAAAAGCTTAATACAAAAGTTACATAATGACAATAAGAATATAATCAAACGGCAGGTGATATTCTACATTGATTATGTTTATTTTATAAAGATCCCCATTTACGGGAAAAAAGTTATTAATAATTCGAGGACAGTGATAGGCGATGATTTAGAGAAGTTTGTGAAAGAAATATAACAACAGATGAATGCATTTAGTTTTGTATGGAAATAACCTGTACTTAAGCTCTAAGGGAAGAAAGGGAAATGTGGAATTCATATTAAAATCATATACCTATTGCACTATTAAATATAGGGTATGCGGCTCTTTATGCAGGTAACCCCTTTTAATTAGCTCAGGGAAAATCCACCTCCCCTGCCTTGCATAGATGGCATTGGAAGGTGTAGCGAGCCTCCCTTGTAGCTATACTTTGAATTTATTCTTATTAGCAAGCTAAGAAACACTGAAATGATGAGACAAACCAACAAAAACGGATACCGGCCCGGTTGTAGCCCGGGTAAACAAGAACCGCGTCCCCCAGTGACAAACCAGACTGAGGTCGGAAAATTAAATACTGGTTTCAAATCCAAATCTAGACGTAAAATCATAGATTGCAAAGCAGCAACTCTAATATCGAGTTTTAATGTCCGGTCTCTCAACTCAAAGGAGAAGATGAACAAGCTGACAGCCATCTGGAAATCAAACCTCGGTAGAAAACTGAAAGTCCGCTTCTTTAGGGCTACAGTGAAAACTGTTCTGCTCTATGGATCTGAAGCATGGACTTTGACAAGTAGCCTGGAAAAACAACTGGATGGTTTCTATACAAAACTCTTGAGAGCAGCACTAAATGTTAACTGGAAGGACCATATGACCAATATAGAATTGTATAGGGACATTACACCGATCTCAGCCAGACTGAGAGACCGCCGCCTCCGTTTCAGTGGGCACTGTTCGAGGAGCAATAGTGAAATCATTTCACAAATGCTCTTCTGGGAGCCTTCAAGGGCAAACGCACCAGAGGGCGCCCATCAATGACTTACATTGACCAGTTAGAAAAAGACACCTGTCTACAAAGGCAGGAGCTCCCACAGATCATGGGAAATAGAACTGAATGGATAAAGCTTGTCAAATCAGTGCGAGTACGCTCGACCTAGTAGTAGTAGTAAATAAATTGTTCGCTTTTACTAGTCGATAAAGATGAAAATTGATTATAATTACAAGATCAAAAAACATTAAAACTAGAATCACTAATAAAAGATACTTTCTTAAGTCTAGGCTTAGAGAATAAACGAAGTTTTAAGTGATGTTATTTACAGGTAGGTTCTATGAAGAACAAAAATATAGAAACATTTAATTATGTTTGTACAATCAAAGGCCTCGTGTTCAAAATGTTACACATATTCAACGGAGCCATAGGCTTGTTTGAAAAGCAGAGAACCAAACACCTTTCATCACAGAATTTCAACAGCATACCGAGTCAGGTCAAGAATCGCCAAATTGTACTAACGAAATAGTTATCTTTCTTTTTCTTTATAAATGTAGGAACCGCAAATAAGCAAGATATAACAAAGACAACCATGTGAACGGCCTGCCTGTTTATATTTAGAAGAAAAAATGATGATAATTTTAATGCCATCCATCGTAGGACAAGATTCTGGATGTTAAAGGTAATTTTTAGGAATTCAAACCATCAAAAATACAAAGACAATGTAATGGGAATAATATTTACATGGTTATAATATGCAAGGTCTCCTAGGTTCTATGCAAAATATAAAGTAATATACAAAAGAGAAATGGTAAAACTTGGTGGTTGCAAGTAGTTCATATAATCTGATTTTGACTTGCATGGAGGTGGACGTATAGTTTCCCTGGTCTCGTAGCCAGTGATATGTTAATGACTTTCTGTCCGATTTTTGCACAGTTATTGTTTTGTCTAAGCGACTACATCTTCGCTTCCTTATTGCTGCTACATGACTTTTGAACTGATCAAGTTTTGGTGAGATTTCCTTATTTGTTTCCGTTATTTGTCATGTTTTACTAGTAGGTTTCTATCATGACTACGCGTAGCCTCCGTTCACTGACGAAGGTTGTGGACCCTGAACACTCGGGCGCAGCCGCCCTAGTTCACGGCGCAAATTCAGTCTACTGATATTCCGCCGGCATGCAGCAATAACGAGCTCAACTGCCACGGTCTGCTCTAGATTGGACAACTTCACAACCGAAGTGTCAGCAATTAAGTCAAAGATTGAGGACCTAGAATCGTTAGTGACCTTTAACTCAGACAAGGTGGCTGCTCTAGAGAAGAAGAAAAATACCAGGACTCAAGCAAGATCTCCAAGCCCAGATAATTAACCTCAATGAAAAAATAACCTTCGTGGAGATTTACAACATGCGTTCTAACCAACGTTTCGATGGGATTCCTGAGGATGATAGTGAAATTTTAGAAGAAACTCTGCAAGAAAGTTTTATTCAGCTCGGTATTAACGAGCTGGAAGCTGCCAAAATTGTCATCGTCTACAAACATCGTCTCCCCCGTTGCACTACCCACTTGAGCCGACCCACTGCGTTAAACCCTATCATAGCTAAGTTTATAAACATGGCCGACCGGAATGAGATCTTAGCAGCCTATGAAGACCGCGGTCGCTGGCCCTGTGAGCGTCACGAACATTACACACGAGGTTCGACTCTGGAGCCCAGAATCTCATTCCGCATTGATCTCCCCTGAGCCTTCAAGGCCCGACGTTGTCTACTCGCCAACGCCGCGTACAAAATAAGGAAAGAACACGGCTTATCTGCATGCAAAGATCTTCCTTTAAAATACCACCGTGCGCCTTCAGTGGAACGAAAACAAAATTCTTACTGGAATGAATACTAGGACTAGAAGAATTAGGCGTGTGACTACATGATTATTCTCCAGTATGGCATAAATAAACATATTTAGCTAGTCCAGCTAAACGATTTTGTTTTCTCTTCTAAATCGTAAAAGAGATTCCGTTGCTCCTTTTTATGATCACCTCTAATCACCATGTCAAAGCAAGCTCTGCTATCGATTCATTATTTTTATTTTTATTTGGTAAACGTTACGACGCTTCTATAAGATCAACGTGTTGTATATACTTGATATTTTTTACTTTCACACATTTCAGTTTATGACTGAAATCACAAAAAGTCGGTTTACAGAGATTTGTAGATGGATTAGTCGTAATTCGCAAGTGCTGATACCGTTATTGAACGTTGTATATTAACAATTTTCTAAGATTGGTGGTATCTGACAGGCAATGGGCAGACTGTTTCGTCCATTGTCATGGTACTTGTTGTCGTTTTTATTGTAATTTTGCATTTGCATTGTTAATGTTCCACTTGTTTGTTACTGTATAAACCATGATTTTTCTTCTTAGTCATCCAAGAACTATTCCCCGAAATCCGATTATTGTCCTTGTTATATTCAACACCCATGTCCAGTGTTACCTGGTTCGAATTCCGTGCTTGTACCCCCATCCTAACCTTCTCTCAGCGTTGCAAAATGCCCCAATTTTACGTAATCTTAACACACACCGATCAGTACACATTTATTCATGAGGGAGTTTTCGCAAGCTCAACGCAGACGGATAATCTGCGGTTCGTGTGCTAAATCAAGATGCTACTTTAGTAACAGCGGCGTAACCGCTGAGGTACTGAAATCCGGAGCGGTTTAGAGCAAAATCTACCGGCGTTCTCAATGATACCCCGTTTTATTACGAAGGGTGACGAATTTCAACGTGAACAGCTCTTCTACTTTCCCATCTGTTCCAACATATTAAATGACTTTAATCAAATTTTACTTCAAAATTCATTGCTCAGGAGGGTTCATTCTATTTATAGGACCTATAATAATATGGTATTCATAATATATTTTGAGTAGTGCACCAAGGACAGGAAAAACAAAATGTAAAGATAATCTTTATACACGGCAAATAGGAAAGTTATCCACGTCCTACGTCGAAATCCACTGACCGAACTGCCACTTTGAGCTTCTTATAAAATCAGTCAAGTGTGTTTCAAACATTCATAACTTCTTGACTATTGGTCCGATTCATTTCAAACTTTTGCCTTTCTGTTTCTGTTGTTTTTCTGCTTTCATACAAATCAACTTATTATGAGAGTTGGATTCCCCTTTACGTTTCCTCTGCCTGCAAACGTACGTAGATGGCACTACTTATTTTGTTCAGTCGTTAACAGGACAAGAAAATGTCCTGCTAATATCCATGTCTACCCAATGAATCATTTTTTCACTACACATGTCCTCTTAATGACGTTATAAGGTGTGTATGTGTAAACGTGTGTGTGTGTGTGTGTGTGTATATATATGTATACATAATTTCAATTTGATATGTACGTCTACCTCTTTTGGTAAACATGTGGAACAAATAAACTAGAAACTTAAACCTATGATTTGACATTCATAATAGTATAAATTTATAATTATTCTAAATGTAATGTTTTAATAACGTTGAAACTATTATATAACACTTTCCCTTCTTTAAACAATTAGTTACTTCAAGTGGTAATCATATAAACATCTTGTTTCGTGATTTCAAGTTGTTTTAATGTATATGTTCGGGAAAATATATGTACCTCTAACACTGTATGGACTTTAGAAAAGAATATAATAACAGCTTGTCGTTAAAAACAATTGAAATAATTCCTATTTTCACATAAATACATGTATCATGTTAAATGTTTTATTTATTTATAATATGGCTATCATCAGTCCTGGTTTATTTGTAAACTCGTTGTAATATTATTTCAATCGAATTGTCATCATTTATTAATGAGAAGTAAAGCGCTTCGAGCAATTCGTTGGATGTTGCGCTATATAAAAGACAATTGTATGTATGTATGTAAGTGATTGTGTGCGGAGAGGTATATTAGTAGAACATATAAACGGTAATCAGAGAGAAATGAAGATACATGATGGAATTGTAATATGAATGAGGAAATACTAAACCTACTTGAGAGTGATATATGAAACAAAGCGTTTGAAAACAGATACCGCCACTTTTATACCAAATACAATAAGTAAATTGTATTCAAATGTCATGTCGTTGAGCAGGAAGGTATTAAATGCGTTGTCTTTTTGGGGTATTTATCACTGTCATTCAATATTGCTTTTTGTTTAAAATATGTTAAGAGCATGTATGTAATAGCCATCGAATAAAACAAAAATCATTCTGTAGCTTGGGTACAATGAAACAAAAAAAATTATAAGCGCGCAGCGATTCAGCCAGGCAGCAATCTCCGCTCCATCCTAAGATAAAATAGATTATGCTATTGACAAAGGTATGAAGTAGTTTTTGACGGTTGCTATTTGTGCCATTGCCTTTATCTTATTTTAAGCGTCTCACCTGGTTTGTGGCATCCGACGTATGCTTGGTGTGTGAGTGAATATGTTCCAAACGAGCAGCTTTGGTAAAGTGCAGTAAAGGTATCTTTCTTATCAAGTATGATGTTTGAATTATTGTTTTTATAAGACATCAAATGTGATCTTTATCAGCAGGTGACCCCTGTTCCACACACAAAAGACGGTCTGTGGCCGGCCCCGGGGCAATCCTCAAAAGGTGGCCGGAAAACTAGCACTTAAAACCAACAAACAAGGCGACATCGAAGGCAGAAGGCAGGGGCACTTGCCAAAGTAAAAGGTGATTGATTGGTTGATCGATGTTCACTTACTTCTATTTACATCATCATCTCAAATATATGATGTTTGGCACGGTCATGAATATAATTAAGGGGTCGGCATAGGCAAAGCTTGAATATATTTCATGTTCATAGAGATGTTCATATTTTAAGATACAAGCATGCATGCTATAAAATAATAGCCGAAGGTAAATCTAAAAGTCAACACATAAATACCAGTATTTTTTTTATTAGAAGAAAACAAGTTAAAGGGATGGTCAGACCCGATCGACAACGCCAACGAGTTTTGCAACGAAATACCTACCCTACAAACAACATTATTAGAATATACCTCTAATCGAAAAACAAACCCCCAAAAAATAAAATATTGCTATCTATAAAATCAGTCAAGTGTGTTTCAAACATTCATAACTTCTTGACTATTGGTCCGATTCATTTCAAACTTTTGCCTTTCTGTTTCGGTTGTTTTTCTGCTTTCATACAAATCAACTTATTAAAGCGAAGGTTGAGTACTGGTAAAAAAAAGAAAATTATTTCTCACAGAATCAAACGAAACTTACACTGAATGTTCAAGATTACAAATAAATGACATGTGCCAAACAATTTTGGAAGAAAATGTATACCGGCTGAGTAATGAGCATAGAAAGACAAGGAATCAAGGTAGTACCAACCCCGACACCATGCGTGTTGTCCCATACATAGCTTTCTGTGTATGTGCTTGTTACTTTACCAAGACTCGGTCAAATTTATTATGATTTTGATGACTCCAGAACCTTGCAGTGCACACCAATACTTACATGCTACATGATCAACTGTTTCTGATCCTTTCCACACCTTTTCTTTCACAATGCAATCGCATTACCAGTACTAAAGTTTATCTTTAAGAGGGTTGGATTGCCCTTTACGTTTCCTCTGCCTGCAAACGTACGTAGATGGCACTACTTATTTTGTTCAGTCGTTAACAGGACAAGAAAATGTCCTGCTAATATCCATGTCTACCCAATGAATCATTTTTTCACTACACATGTCCTCTTAATGACGTTATAAGGTGTGTATGTGTAAATGTGTGTTTGTGTGTGTGTGTATATATATGTATACATAATTTCAATTTGATATGTACGTCTACCTATTGTGGTAAACATGTGGAACAAATAAACTAGAAACTTAAACCTATGATTTGACATTCATAATAGTATAAATTTATAATTATTCTAAATGTAATGTTTTAATAACGTTGAAACTATTATATAACACTTTCCCTTCTTTAAACAATTAGTTACTTCAAGTGGTAATCATATAAACATCTTGTTTCGTGATTTCAAGTTGTTTTAATGTATATGTTCGGGAAAATATATGTACCTCTAACCAGGCGCGTACGCAGGATTTTTACAAGGGGGGGGGTTTTAACATTTATAAATCGGGCCGAAAATTTCGCAACGAATCAGCCAGCCGCTGAATAAGCGGGGGGGGGGGGGGGGGGGGGGGGGGGGGTGGGGGGGTAAGAGGACACTTTTTTTTTTTTTTTTTTAGGTCCCAAAAAAATCGCAACGACTCAGCCGACCACTGAATAAGCGGGGGGGGGGGGGGGTAAGAGGACACTTTTTTTTTTTTTTTTTGGTCCCAAAAAAATCGCAACGACTCAGCCGACCGCTGAATAAGCGGGGGGGGGGGGGGGGGGGGGGGTATGAGGACACTTTTTTTTTTTTTTGGTCTCGAAATTTGAAAATTTGACATGTTGCTCCGTTGGGGGGGGGGGGTGAGGTCACTTGTTTAGGTCATCCATGGGAATTTTTTTTTTTTTTTTTTTTTTTTTTTTAATAATAATTAAAAAAAAAAAAAAAAAAAAACAAAAATCCCAAAGGGGGGGGGGTTTTACGGTTTTTTAGGGGGGGTTTATACACATAAAAATACCAAAGGGGGGGGGTTTAACCCCCCAAACACCCCCCCTGCGTACGCGCCTGCCTCTAACACTGTATGGACTTTAGAAAAGAATATAATAACAGCTTGTCGTTAAAAACAATTGAAATAATTCCTATTTTCACATAAATACATGTATCATGTTAAATGTTTTTATCTATTTATTATATGGCTATCATCAGTCCTGGTTTATTTGTAAACTCGTTGTAATATTATTTCAATCGAATTGTCATCATTTATTAATACTAAACCTACTTGAGAGTGACATATGAAACAAAGCGTTTGAAAACAGATACAGCCACTTTTATACCAAATACAATAAGTAAATCGTATTCAAATGTCATGTCGTTGAGCAGGGAGGTATTAAATGCGTTGTCTTTTGGGGGTATTTATCACCGTCATTCAATATTGCTTTTTGTTTAAAATATGTTAAGAGCATGTATGTAATAGCCATCGAATAAAACAAAAATCATTCTGTAGCTTGGGTACAATGAAACCAAAAAAAATTATAAGCGCGCAGCGATTCAGCCAGGCAGCAATCTCCGCTCCATCCTAAGATAAAATAGATTATGCTATTGACAAAGGTATGAAGTAGTTTTTGACGGTTGCTATTTGTGCCATTGCCTTTATCTTATTTAAGCGTCTCACCTGGTTTGTGGCATCCGACGTATGCTTGGTGTGAGCGTGTCAATGTATCAAACGAGCAGTTTTGGTAAAGCGCAGTAGAGGTATCTTTCTTATCAAGTATGATGTTATAATTAATGTTCTTATAAGACATCTAATGTGATCTTTATCAGCAGGTGACCCCTGTTCCACACAAAAAAGACGGTCTGATGCCGGCCCCGGGGCAATCTTCACAAGTTGGCCGGAAAACTAGCACTTAAAACCAACAAACAAGGCGACATCGAAGGCAAAAGGCAGGGGCACTTGCCAAAGTAAGAGGTAATTGATTGGTTGATCGATGTTCACTTACTTCTATTTACATCATCATCTAAAATATATGATGTTTGGCACGGTCATAAATATAAATAAGGGGGTCGGCATAGGCAAAACTTGAATTAAGAGCCTTGAAACATGTTCATATATTACATGTTCATAGAGTTACATATTTTATTTATTTCATATTTTAAGTTACAAGCATAGATGCTATAAAATAATAGCCGAAGGTAAATCTAAATGTCCACATTTAAATACCAGTGTTTTTTTAATAAGAAAAAAACTAGTTAAAGGGGTAGTCCGACCCGATCGACAACGCCAACGAGTTTTGCAACCAAATGCTTACCCTACAAACAACATTGTTAGGGTATACCTCTAATTGAAAGAAGAAAAACATTATATTGCTATCTATAAATTCAGTCAAGTAAATCAATGTTTTCTTATGTCCGTATTGCAAGGAAGAGTATCAAACCACCCCGCCCAGCAAACTTTGGAAGAGAATTTTCTTCGTCCAGCTCGAACGTGGCAATGAATAATGTATTCAAAGTATCGGGTCCAGTGTGTCATATAGATCCATGGGCAAGGGCTGTTTTGGGATACTGCAAATGCACATTTGTAGATAGTCGGGTAGTGTATTAATGAATGGACGAATTATATTAAAAAATGACATTAAAGGTCGCTGATATGGTTTGAGGAGTCAAATATTTGCATGAATATGCTAATTTTGTACGAGTGCAATTCAACGATCAGGAAAGGGGGCTTCATACTTGCTGTGCTTCATTTGTACCAGGATTGTCTTTTTTTTAGTAGTAAAATACGTGTGATTTTAGATTCGGGAGTGGAGAGTACAGATGAAGTAACTTAAGATATAAATTACATGGTTATATAGCGTTATTAACAGTATAGAAATGTATTGAAGGGAATATCAGTTTTTGTTTTTTTTTACAAAATTCTAATTCAAAGTGGTGTAATTTATTACTGTGTGCCTTGAATTTTAAGGACTGATCGATCGTAAAACCTAACAAGTTTGTACATTCTTTGTTTTCTATGGTAATTCTATCCATATGAAAGAGTAAATTATCTATCAATGCATTGTTGCTCCTAAAATGTACGTAACTGGTTTTAATTTAAAAAAAATAAAAGAATAATCTGATACATCTAAACCATCTGGATACATTTCTAAATTCGTTAGTCAATGCTTCATTGAGTAAATCGATTTGAATTTGAATTTCAATTTCAATTTCAATTTCAATTTAAATAATCAGGAAAATAAAACAAAAGTTAGTGCAGAGGAATACTTTTCAAATATAATGCATATATAACAGGAAAAAGGGGGTCTTGAATGCCCTTTAGGGGACTTCACATTGCATTTGATAATGTACATAATTATATATTTAACATACAAATTGTTGTCGATTAGTCTTATAACTTTGGAACAAGTCGGGGAACGATTCCTCTGATACCATACATGTTTAGCTTATGATCAAAGTTACTAAAGGCCATTAATTACTCAATTCCACAAATAATTCATTAGCTAGACAATTATCGTTATTCGATAAGGAGGTTAGAATATTATCACATTATCCAATAAGCGCCATGTCTATGGAGTAATATTTGTGGAAAACGTATTGACACGTAGTAATAACAATACGAACACTTATCGGGGATGCAAAGGAAACTCGTTAAAATGGAAATACGCCCTCTTCAGAGTAAATGGGCACTGTAGGTCACTAAACTAAGTTTAAGCACAGTGCCCCCCCCCCCCCACCCACCCCTGGAAAACCACTTCTGCGATGCCTACCTAACACAATTGCACTCCAAATATTTTTTGTTTCACTGTTAACGCTTGTATTATTTAATTTCTACATTTTTCTCCAATGTGTCGCACTTTATAATTGCAAATTCGACCATTTCCTAATTATTTCCACGCATGGACGATTACAAATTAAGTAAATCGCTCCCCCCCCCCCCCCCCGTTTGTGATGATTACATGAAATCTGACTTCATACTGTTTCTAATCTTATTATATATGCTATTACTAAATTCGTGGGAAGGGGGATCGAATCTTAATATATATATATTTATAGTATTGATGATCATAATAATCATAGTATTGACTAGGCATCCGCCTCTTATAATGCAACAGTCGATTATCGTACACACAATCATACGCCCAGTTGCTACTTTTTCTTGCCTTTTCCGACTCGGAAAATCAATTCAATTTAATTATTTTCGCATAATTATACTGAAATATCAACAACAACTTCTTTTTAAAGAGGTATTAATCAAACACCTCACCTGGTTTATGACATACGACGAATGCTTGGTATTTGGTTGACCATGTAGTAAACGTGCAGATTCAGTGGTGCACAACTTTGTAAGGGCAGTTGTACACCCAGGTCATACTGTACGAGGTGCTAAATTCAAAGACATCTCACCACAATCGCTCTCCTAAACCAAGCTGACGATAATATGTTCACAATATACTAGTAATACCAATAAGGATAATAAATATGCAGCTTATTTCAATTTCCAATTTTCTTTTCTTTACGCGTAAGAAGCCATGTTTTTCGATGTCGGGGGGGGGGGGGGGGGTGGCCATATGTTTGTCTTTCCTTTATATTTGTTTAACTCTTATTTAGAGACGCCCCCCTCTCAAAAAATGAAATGGAAGCTCTTTTACCAATCATGTGTAAGAATATGTTTTGACTAATACGTGATCATACAAACTTTTGTAGAGAAACCGCAACGAATTAATATACTTGGTTAAATTATTATATCTATTTGGACCTGATATATATAAAGCACGTGTATTGCACGTGTGCGTAGTCCCATATACATATTTTCTGTGTACAGTGCTTGTAACTTTTATTATCATTTTGATGATTCCAGAACCTTGCTGTACACACCAATACTTATATGCTAGATGATAAACCTTTGTGTGATCGATTCCACAACGTTTTTTTCACAATGCAATCGCATGACCAAAACTGGCCTTTATCTTTAAGGCATGTAGGCTCATTGTCAGAAACAAGATACATCGGGGATAGACAATGATTTTAGACCGGTGGAAGATCTACTCAAGATCTACTTCAAGCAGTCTAGTGTAAACTACATCATTCAATTTTAAACTGCTCTGATCTATGTTACTGATCCTATTTTTAAAAAGCAGAGCAATGAGAAACATGGCACCGTAGAAAATTTTCCGATTGAAAATAAACAATACATTTGGAAATCGTTATTTACAAAGGTTAGTAATCCGTCTTGGTCTTTTATTATGGAAGGTCCCGAACTTAATGCCATTTAGGTGCAAATGGTAAGTGACAAAGCGTGTCAGTAGGTGTCCCGGGTTGGTGTATGTCCCATCCAAAATGTAATTGCATACATGTAATTAACATTAAACAAAGTAAAATACATATGATGTCCACTTGTGCGATTAGACAAGCCGTAGCCATGCCATAGAGGAGTTCCACGGCGACCGCACATTGGGCGTACGGTAGACTTGCGTTTTATTTATTCCAGTGATGAAACGGTAGCATCGGTCTGGCCGCACGGTCGCCGTATGGCCCCCCTTCGACAGACTTGTGGGCACCTTGCGGCTTCATTTCGTCTGCCTTAGTAATTGTCGAAAATCTACGGTCGCCTTAAGGTGACCGTACGTCATCATTTCAAAGGCCGTACGGAAATCGCAGCTTTTCTGTCTCCACAAATTCAAAATACGCCGTGCGGCTCCCAATTTGTCTGGCGTTTGGGGCTGACCGTTAGGCCGTAGATAGCCAGTAAAGGGCCCGTAGGGGACCTTATGGGCCCCTCCCGATTTTTGTTGGTCATTTCTCATGAAAAAAACTTTAAGGGCGCTTTGTGGTGCTCAAGGTTTCCGTATGTGTACCTTACGGCTCCCTCACGGGCCCCTCAAGAGCCCCGGGTGATATGCACAACACCGGGTGTCTGCCGTCTGGGGCCATTTGAAATGAATAGGGCCCGTGCGGGTCCCTCATGGTGGCATCTCAATATGTTTAACGCATCTTTAAATACAGAATACACGTTCCGGAAGCCATGGGTGCACGTGCTCATCGGACGGAGTCCGTAAGCTTAACTGCCGGCACTCGGCCGGCACCATTACGGGCGCCTTGCGTTTCACTCGACCAATTTTTACCGGGCACCTCCCGGGCGCCGCAGAATATGTGACCACACAAACCGTACAAATAAAAACCGGAAAATTTCCGTACGGTCTCGTACGAGGCCGGTTTATATGTGACCTAGGCATAAGTTTACATTTGCCCCAGACGCCAATCGATAAATTGGTCTACGATTTTTCGTGCGATTTTTGGGGGCATCGTAGGACGCTAGGGGCTACGATGTTTGCGTTTACAATATATACGAGCATCGTGACATTTCCTGTATAGGCCCTTCGTGGCAGGTTGTGGCTAGTCAGTACAGAGGCTGTACGGTAATCATGCAATTTCTAGTGCATCAACCGTGCAGAGGCTGCGCGGAGAAAGCACGATGACCGTGCAGCCGCAGTGATACACGATCAGCGCAAGGCCTACACGCGCTGCCCGAGCGGGAATCGTGGCACCTACGACAAAGGGCAAAGGGCTTACGATTTTTTTTTTCAAATTTGTATAACTTCCAGCGAAACAAACTCGTAAAGGCCGCGGATTCCTTGAATCCGTACGAAAATCTCACGGCCGCCTTTTGCCTCCGCACGGAGGCCGAATGGAAAAGGAGAAAAACGTGGGGGAAAAAGTATATTGTTTATTGTATGTAGTGAATTGTATAATCCCAGATTTTGTTTAAAGTGATTCACGGACTTTATTTTCATTGGAAGTTTGCTTTATTTTAGTTGTTAGTATTATCATTAATGTCATGAACTTTTATTTATTTCTATATAAATTTGTTATTACACCAGAATGAGTAGTAACAAATATTTGGTATGCTTTAATTCGATTTATAGTAATACTTCATTTAATTCAAATCAAACGCTCACCTGGTTTGTGGTATCCGACAAATGCTTGGTATTTGGATGTATATGAAGAAAACGTGCCGTTGCTTTGATAGTAAAACTACGTAAGTGCAGTCCAACACCCTAGTCATACTCAACGAGCTGCCATAATCAATATTATTCCACTTTTTGAGTTTCTCATATCAAAGCTGCTGACAATATTTTGGCAAATACCCAAACCGACGTAAATCATAATAATGTTAACAAAACGTGTACTTTCAGCAGTTGTTTTCTGAAAGCCTGATCCATAATGATTAACAACCAATGGTTTAACATTCATCCACAAGTAGATATAAATGTAGGTAAACAAAGCACATCAACTCGTATCTTCGTCCCTTGATCCCTCTAATTTCATCATGGGCGACTTTAACCATTGTCACCTGAACAATCTATTACCAACTAAAAACAAGGAACGACAGCAAACTCGATTTATGTTAAGGAATCATTTAGAAGGCATACACAGCGCAGTCATGCCATCAGCTGATGAAATCAGATCAAGGGTACGTACAAATACTGCCGTCATATAAACAGAACTGAAACGCCACCACGCCACCGTAATCGTCCACAGAAAGTGGTAAAGGTTAATGTTCAATCTGGTGTGAACATTCTAAACATAGAAGCACCTCAAGGATGCATCCTTTCTCCTCCAATTTTCTCTTTGTACACTAGTGATTGTCGTGTTCCTCAAGCGAGTGAAGCATCATCAAATACGCGGTTACCTCGTATCTGTTGATATTGAGTATATATTACGACGATAGATAACTTTGTAAAATAGAGTGACGATCAATTCCTAAAACTAAATATATCTAAATCAAAGGAGCTGATAATAGATTTCCGACGAAATGCTACTGACCACAGAACGGTTTCCGTTCATGGGGGAGAGGCAGAGCAATTACATAAATATAAGTATCTGGGTAAAACCATTAGCAATTCATGAGACTAGTCGAGGAATCCTCAATCAATTCAAACGAATGCAAATCAGATACTGTATTTTGTAAGGACCTTAAAATGCTAAGGGTAGACAAAACACTAATTGTCCTTTTCTACAAGCCCCTAATCCAGAATGTTCTGACGTGCAACATACTAGTGTGCGGCTTTGCTAATGCAACAAAACTTGATCAGAAATAAAAATCAATCAACCTAGGATAGATAGTTCAGCGTATTAGGGATACATTTACCAGTCCTTGGTAATCTGTATCAAGGGAGAGAGTCTCATAAACAAAATACAGCTAATGCAGAGGCCGCGGGGTGTTTCCGAAAGTGTGGGAGGTGGCTGAGCATAATGTTTCTATCAACCTCTTTTTACGGAGATTCTATGAAACGCTTATGAAAGCGGGGGATGTAGCCCCCAGCCACCCCCTCCCGGTTCCGCGGTCAATGTTATGCAGAATTCCATGTCCGTTTGCTTTCAGATTTCATAGGCATAGTTTCTAGCATCTCATCAATTTCACTACATTGTTCGATTTTCGAAATCACTCATGCATAACCGCCCGGGGACCATTTTGTTCGTTTCTGGTCCGTTTTAAGGACTTTCTTTCTTCATTCCTCTCTCCACTATCCTAGTAGATCATACAGAGTTCTAACAAATTCCTCTAAATATTCCAAGATATGTTCTTTCATCTGCGATGTTTAACCTGACCCTACAAATGCCATCTACGCACTGCACATTTAAATCCAAAACCGACACCGTGAACAATCTCTAAACATTTTGAAAAATGGACCCCTAGAAATAAAAAAAAATTGCCATAACTTTCTAATACCATTTCTGTTTCGTCTCAATTTCTGTCAGTATCTTTAACTCGTAATTGCACATAGCCACGCTAAATATCACGATCGAATGAATAGGCAAAAAATAAATAGCGCCCTCTAAATTTCTGGGTATTGGCTTTCTTTCTGTGGCCATATCTTCATCGTTTCTGACCAAACCCGTACCTTTTTTGGATTTATATACTTGAAGATATGCTTTTTTCAGCCAAATACAAAATGATATATCCTGACGCTGGCCAAATTTGAGAAAATTGCCCTCCAAATTCGCCATTTTCCAGAAAATTGCGAATTAACTTCAACTTGCTCTAAATTAAAGATCCTTATACCTACGTCAATGAAACTTGGCATACACATGTTTCCAAGCACGTGACAACTTGCTGCTAAGTTTGGTAAAATTTGATAACGTCAGCGCAAAAATATTGCCCAAAATGATGAATTTATTATGCATTACGTAACATCCCGTTAATTGCGTGCAATACATTGCACGCAGGTGGCAATGGTGTCAAACTGACCGCAGTGAAGTATTCCTTTGAATGATACCAAATACGTTATACGTTATCACACAAATATTTCAGTACATATCGTTTGAACAATGGTCATTATACAAATTCTGCCGTCAAGTTCTAACACGTATCGGCTATGACGTCATTTTTTAGACTGCTGTTCGCCCCCTTCTCGTCCGTTTTTTGTTTTTCCTTTAAAAGTTGCAGTAATATTCCGAGCTGCAATACACAGTGTACCTCGAAGCCGGATTTTTGTTTTAAAAAATCGTCAAGAGGGCATATTAAGACACCATTTTATACTCTGCATGATTGTGTTGGTATGGGCGGCTGTTTGTGCCACAGTACGCGTCACCGCATGTTCATCATGCACCAAATCAAATTGGTTTTGCACGCAGTGCTTGTGAGCCCTTCCTAGGTCCCTTCCTCTATTCAAATTCCCTTCAAACTAATAGTATGCATAGTCCCTAGCTTCCCTTTAAGGTCACTGCATTCTTCGTTATCCGGAATCCCTCATGCGTGACCGTCCAGGCACCATTATGTCCGTTTCGGGCCGTTTTGGTGGCCTTTCTTTCGCCCTTCCTATCCCCAATATCACAGAAGCTACATACTTTTTTAAAATATTGCTCTGGATAGTCCCCTAGAAACACGTGCGTCATTGCACGCTCATCGTTGTGACACGATTGCATGCCTAGTTGTAGAGTGTACTTATTATTGTATTATGAACATGTACAACGGCTGTGAAAATGGAAAATAATAATTCCTGAATGGATATATGATGTTTTGGGGGTTTTCTTTAAATTGTTTGAACCGGCTAATTTGTCTAATTGTTATATGGTGTCAAAAATGTTAACCGTAAACTGTCCTATAACCATTGGCATTCTATACGTGCTGACTTCATTCTGTTTCTAATTTGTGTATAACTGTTATTATTATTTTGGGGAAGGAGGTGGGGGGCAAATCGAATCTTAATATATATTTTGTTATAGTAATGATGATCATAGTAATCAAAGTAATGACTGGGCACCCGCCTTTTAAAGTGCAACCGTGGATTATCGTACACACAATCATTATGTCCAGTTTTTGTTCTTGCCGATTCCAACTCGGAAAAACAATTCAATTTAATTACTGTCGCATAATCATGATAAGATATCAACAACAACAAATGTTTTTATTTTAAAGAGGCAATAATCAAACGCCTCACCTGGTTTGTGACATACGACGAATGCTTGGTATTTGGATGACACTGTAGTAAACGTGCAGCTTTGGTGGTGCGCAACTTTGTAAGGGCAGTTGTACACGTACGTCATACTGTACGAGCTGGTAAATGTAATGACATCCCACCACATTAGCTCCCTAAAACCAAGCTGACGACATATGTTCACAATATACTGATAATACCAATAAGAATAATAAATATGCAGCTTATTTCAATTTCCAATTTTCTTTACGCGTATGTAGCCATGTTCTTCGGTGTCGGGGGGGGGGGGGGAGGTGAGGGCATATTTTTGACTTTCCTTTATATTTGTTTAACTATTATTTATTTATCAAGCTTGCAGGTATGTAGGCTCATTGTCAGAAACAAGATACATCGGGGATAGACAATGATGTTTGACCGGTGGAAGATCTACTCAAGATCTACTTCAAACAGTCTGGTTGTAAACTACATCATTCAATTTAAATTGCTCTGATCTATGTTACTGATCATATTTTTTAAGAGTCAGGTCAATGAAGAACATGGCACCGGAGAAATTTTCCGATTGAAAATAAGCAATAAACTTTGGAAAACGTATATTTACAAAGGTTAGTAATCCGTGCGATCTTTTATTCTGTAAGGTCGAAAACTGAATGCAAATAGGTGCAAATGGTAAGTGACAAAGCGTCCCAGTAGGTGTCATAGGTAGGTATATTTGTTATTCAGAAAGAGCAACTACATACATGTAATTAACACTTTGGAGACGACTGTCTTCTACAGAAGCCGAGCAAGAATAAGTTTGTGACGACGGGCTTCTACAGAAGCCGAGATGTATCCCTAATATTTTTATACAGTTTTCCAGCTTATTATTAGCTATTATGTGCAAGAGTTCTTTGAAGTATTATTTAGATATAATCATTCATTTCATCTATTAACAAAATAATAACGTTACGTGGAAAAAATCGAGAAAAGTGATATCAACTTTACTCTAAGTTAGTGTTCGGATCGAGAAAAAAAAAATGGTATCGAAGTACCCGTACAGCTGGAGACGGACTCGTACGCGAGCGTCCGTTCCATATGTTCTCTATAAAGCCCGTCGTCTCAAAAATGTTAACTCCACATCTATCTTTTACGTCATTGTATTTACATAACTAATTTAAATGCATAATTAGAAAGTAGAATATGAAAGACAAAAAGAGTTATTAAAAGTAAAGACTAGTTTTGGAAACGCCCCTCTCAAAAAATGAAATGGAAGCTCTTATTACCAATCATGTGAAAGAATATGTTTTGACTTATACATGATGATAACGATTTTGCCGGGAAACCGCCTACTAATTGATATATTTGATAAATTAGTTTATCAATTTGGACGTGATAGATATAACGCACATGTCGCGCCCATGTGCTTTGTCCCATATACATGTTTATGTGTACAGTGCTTGTAACTTTACCAAGACTGGGCCAAATTTGTTATCATTTTGATGATTCCAGAACCTTGCAGTGCACACCAATACTTATATGCTAGACGATCAACCTTTTCTGGTCGATTCCACAACGTTTCTTTCACAGTGCAATCACATGACCATAACTGGTCTTTATCTTTAAAACAGTGACAGATCTATGATACGAAGAAAAAGGGCATTATAAAACAGCTACATTGCATGTAATTATTTACGATTCAAGGCTTCGGATTATTAGTTTTGTTGATGATGATGATTACATGGCGATTTTCCATCGGTGATTGGATGATTTTCGCTGGGCAATATGAGAGGGCGTTGTTTTCTTCACATTTCCGTAGATATAATGTAGTTATTCATACAATAATATTATAAGGCCTGTAGTAGGATTATTCATAAAGATGTAGGACTATTCCTTTTATATAAATAACATTTGAGATACACCGCGTTTCTCTTGGCTACAAATAACCGACCTTACTCTCAACTGTGACAAGTATAAAAGTATGCATTGATAACAGGAATTGATAATTCAATACGCTTTTCATTTTTATAAACTTGACCAATTTAGCGAATCACTCATGTAAGGACCTCCTCTTTTATGAAACGCTTTTCTCAGCTGCCTGGACCGGACCCCACAAACGAATGTAAAGAAGTAACTACTCTTGAAGACTACCGTTTTGAAAGAAGAGGATGTAGGCCTAAACGTACCAAAACCACTCTAACTTATATACCTTTACTAGGGCATCGAAACATATATGTGCTTTCCACTTCTGCTTTAACGTGACTCGGTTACATTGTTGAAAGTTGATAAAAAAGAATTACTTAACTTTTGTATAAAATGTAATAACCCTTTGACATGCAAACAAATCCTGAACAAATTCTCAAACCACGAATATATTTTCCATGAAAATAAAGACATAAAACAGGCTATTAAAACAAAATTAACACTTAACCCTAATAAGATTGGGGGGGGGCCCATTTTGCCCCCCCCCCCCTCCACTATTTTTCTGATTGTTCGGGAACGCATATGGATGGCGCACCGCTGCTCGCTGACTTTTTCTCTTTCGAGTCTTGCGCATCTTTAAAAAACATCAGACCTACAGTTACAAGGTCACGCGACCTTTTGTAATTGCATTTCAGCTCGAAAATCGCTTATTTTTGTGACTTGTGTACAAAACATAAGGAGATTTCATGTTTTCCGAAAAATAGATCAAACATTGGTTATTGGGTCTTGTTTAAAGTTAGGGTGGTTGTATTGGGAGTCAAAATAGCTTAATTGTAGTAAGAAATTAAATAAAACAACAAAAATAATAAAATACATAAGAAATTATCAAAACAAGAGATAACATAAGGAATAAGCTGGCTTTTCCAAATTTGTTGTCATATTATTATTCCAAATGGTCTAATGAATATATGTAGTGAAAAAGAATGCTTATGTACGAATAATATATGATTTATTGGTAAAAATTTATATTTTTATGACCTTATTTGCATAAATTACCATAAATATGCAAATGCTTGAATTGTTTAAGAAATTGAAATTATCAAATTATTGTATACACTTCATTTGACATGTGTGCACATTTTTGCGGAAATCGGCCGTTTCACGGCCGAGATCTTAAGGGGGCCATAACGGCCATCCCCCCCCCCCCCGGCCGTACTAAGACCTCAAATAGCCCGGCTGTATTTCAGTTTAAATTTAATAACATAAGAGACAATAAGATCAAACAATATAATTTTAAATTAATTCATAGAATATTGCCATCTAAAGACAATCTCTTTATATGGAAAATCGTACAGTCTAACGAATGCGAAATTTGTCGTGAAAAGGAAACTATTGAACATTTTATATTTCGTTGCAAGAAATTAAGAGTTTTCTGGAAAATTATCTCAAGAATTATATATTTCATTTTTAAAATAGAAATAGAAATTGATATGAAAATGTTATTGATTGGATATAAAATAGATAACAGAAAATCTATTTTACTACATTTTTGGATAGATTATGCTCAACTGATTAACTACGTAAAGCGGAACTTTGGAGAAGTACCAACCAATCCAAAGAGGTTAATAAATAATTTTATTTCATCATTAAAATGTTATTTGAAATACAAAGATAATATAAAATACTTCGATATTGAGGAAGTTAAGAAAGTATTAGAAATGTTAAAATGATCAATTTAAGATATTATGTTGATCTTGTATATAATCTATGTTTCATTTTTACTTGTTATTGTAAATAATATATATGTATTTTGAAATTGAGCAATAAAGTCCCTCTGAAGAGGTAAAGAGAAGAAAAAAATCAATATCTACCTCATCAAATATATCCATCAGAATCTGGTTTGCAAAGGAAGTATACTGATTGATTCAACATACAAACTAGTATGCACCATGATGAATGTCATTGACTATCATCCAGTCTATCACTAACAGGGAGGGGTGGATACAGAATGTTTCAGGGGTTCTCTATAAATTATTGGAAACGCCTAAATTTTCATATTGGCGTCAATAAGGTGTACTTTAAACACACTCATAGCCATTTATTTAGAATTCAACAAATGCTCTCACTCTCTATTCATACTTTATCCTTGAATGTTAGCTTCGATTTTCCCTGTTAATGAGTAATTGTGTCCCTACACTTCAAATCCAATTTGATAGATTATAAATCTAAACAAAAACTTTCCACCATCCGTATCCAAGTTTGGTTTCGACGCTGCTCTCAGTGACGTAATGGATTAACATGTCTTTGATGACCTTGCATGGTGGATTATGTGTGATATATAGATATTCAATATTATTATAATTATTAATAACGAACGCGTGTGAGCTTTGCTTTGAATATATTTTGCTTTTGAACAAAATTTAAACTTTAAAAAATATGTGTTATCTTTTTAAATTTTTGTATATACTAAATAATTTTTCAATACGTAATACTATACAATTGTACAGCACTTTATTGCAAAGACACTTGAGAGGTAAATTTACGACCCCATCAAATGTAAACCCTTGCACGAGAACTATTGACATTTTTTTATTTTTTTTAAATTCAATACATTAAGACGGGTTGGTTTATAAATCAAGTTAATGGATAAAATCAAAGTCTTATATCATGCCCGTAATCGTGTTGTTTGTCGAGACTGGTCTCTTTAAGCCTTCGTGTAGATTTTCATCAGAACTAGCCTTGCTAACAATAATATCTGGATTACATTTGCCCCGTGAAGGAAACACGTGTATTGTTTATCAAAAAATTGTGGTGAAATATATAACCCAGGATTCTTTTTAGTCTGATTCCCGGACTTTGCAAATTGATTTGTTTATATTCATTGCACATTTTCTTTATTGTATTTGTTATTATTATTATTATTGTCATAAACGTATTTATTTGTATTATAATTTCTTATTTCACCAGTATGAGTAGTAAAACATATTTGGTATGCTTTAATTGGATTAGTAATACTTCATTCAATTCAAATCAAACTTTCACCTGGTTTGTGGCATCCGACAAATGCTTGGTATTTGGTTGTAGATGAATAAAATGTAACACAGCTTCAATAGTTAAACTACGTAAGTGCAGTCCCCCACCCAGGTCATACTCAACGAGCTGTCATAATCAATGCTATTTCACAATTTGATCTTCTCATATCAAAGCTGCTGACAAATATTCGGCAAATACCCATGCCGACGCAAATCATAATAATATTAATACCACAACGTCTATATTATGCAGTTTTTATCTGAAAGACTGATCTATAATAGTTTAAAACCAATGGATTAACATTTATCCCTAGTACTATATACATAAATGTAGGTAGAAAAAACACATCAACTCGCATCTTCGTCTCCGGATCCCCCACTTTTCATCATAGGCGACTTCAACCAATGTCGCCTGAACAATCTATTACCAACTAATAACAAGGAACGACAGCAAACTCGATTTATGTTATGGAAACATTCATATGGCATACAGTTCGAAGCCATTCCGTCAGCTGTGGAAATCAGATCATTGGTACGTATAATTACTGCCGTCCTATAAACAGAAACTGAAAAGCCACCGCGCCATCGTAATCGTCCATAGAAATTGGTAATGGTTAATGTTCAATCTCTTGTGAACATTCTGAACATAGGAACACCTCAAGGATGAGTCCTTTCTCCTCTAGTTTTCTCTTTGTACACCAGTGATTGTCGATATTTTTCAAGCAAGTGAAGCATCGTCAAATACGCGGATGACACAGTCATTACCGGTAACCTTGCATCCGATGATATTAAGTATATACTACGTCGATATATAGCTTTGTAAAATAGTGTGGCGATCATTTCCTACATCTTAATGATATCTAAATCAAAGGGGGCTCATAATAGATTGCCGATGAGGTCAAAGGACATGGGGCTCATTATGTATGCCTATAAAGATGAACTGAGCATCAGATATCCACGTCTTTAAATGGTCTTTAAATATAATAGAACGGTTTTCGTTCATCGGGGAGATTTAGAGTAAAAACATAAATATAAGTATCTTGCTAGGACCGTAAGCAACTTATAAAAGTGGTCGAGGAATGCTCAATTAATTTAAAAGAAGGCAAATCAGATGCTGTATTTTGGAAGGACCCTCAAAATGCAAAGGGTAGACAAAACACTTATTGTCCTTTTCTACAAGTCCCTACTCCAGAATGTTCTGACGTGCAACAAAGTGTGCGACTTTGCGAATGCAACAAAACTTGATCAAAAATAAAAATCAGCCAACCTAGGATAGATAGTTCAGCGTATATTAGGAATAGATGTATATTAGGATTCTCATCTAAATAAAAATTATGCAGATGCCGCGGGATGTTTCTGAAAGTGTGACGGGGGGGGGGGGGGGGGGCGGCTGAGCTTCATTTTTCTACTATCCCCTTTTTTTTAAAAAGATTATATTAAACGCTTATGAAAGCTGGGGCTGTAGTCCACAGCCACCTCCCCCCCCCCCCCCCCCCCCTCCCGGTCTATGCGCACCGGGACCACAGGAAACCAGTTTTTAGGCAACATATTTGGAGATCTGTAACTTAAACGTAAATTCTGGTTTCAATTTATTTTTGCTCGTAATACGAAACCTATTTAAACTTTCAAATCAAATCACAGTATAAAGCTTAAATTTCACTTAAAAACGGTTATATATATGCAGTTTATAGTTGTGTTACAATGAATGTATATGTGATTCCGTATCTAATGCTATTTTTTATAATATTATTAAATTCGTGACATTTGCTATTATTGTAATGTCTATTTATTATTGTATTATGTACATGTACAATGACTGTGAAGAAAAAAAAAAAAAAATTCCTAAATGGATGATAATTTAAGCGATCGACAATTATTGATAAATGTTGAACCGCCGATTAATCTGTGAAGAATATGGAGTACAATGTTAAAACTAAAAAGGCTATATTATTTAAAGTATAGAACTTTTGTGAATGGTAATCCTGATGAGAAAAAGTACAGGTAGTACGGACAGGACCATACCTATGCAGCGGGATACTTATTTATTCGGCAGATGAGTCTAGTGAATAATTTGGTAATGTGAAGAAGAAGCTTGCAACTAAGTTTAATGATAAGGACGAGTTCGTTATAGTCGATGACAAACCAGAAAACTATAAGAACAGCTTTAGCTTCAATCTGTTGCTATGACATTTTCGTACAAAGAATTATAACTAATAAAATCGGAAAAAGCCACCATAATTTGTGGGATATCTTTTTAAGTCTGCATGTACAGTTATACCTAAGATATCCTATTAATATTCCTCTGAAAACTAAAATAGTTCCTGCTAAATGGAAAGTTGCAAGTGTTTATCGAGTTTGTAAAAAAATGAGAAGATATCGGGAACTATGAGTAATTCCAGATGAATCTACAATGAATAATAAAGTTCATCATTTTCTGAAAAGAACACAAGTATTCACAACGGAGCAGTCTGGTTTTAGACTTCGCCATTCACTCAAACTTCTCTGATGTGCATTATAAAAACATGTAACACATTGAGAAAATATGAAATGGAAAAATTCCAGAATGATAGAAAGGGTCATAAAATCACTACAATCGATCTGCAAAGATTAAACTGAAGAGAAGAAGAAGAAAGAGAGATATATATAAATAAGAAATATCATGTTAAACTATAACACGAGAGGCGACCTTGCTTCATAAATTATTATTAACCATTTGGAATTCTTGCATACCTCTCCAGAGTCCAAAGTATTCTCATTGCTGGAGAATTATATTCGATTGGGACTCCCATAACCCGTGTGTCCCTGACTGACATCTCCCAGTTACCTACCCGTTAAAAATCTCCTTTTTCAAAAACAAAAACAAAATCGGTTATACATAGAGAAAACGTTGTTTAAAATGCCAATAGTACATTACAGCATGAACTAGACAGCTGGTTGTTTAGATATTATTGTAAACACCTGATTGCACTTTTTGGCAGGTCGTATTATTTTAAAACAACCCTTTTAAATGGTGTTTTTATTGTGTATGATCCCTAAATGAAACAATGGTAATAAGCAAGCTCGTAAATAGGTTCGGAATGCATGACGTCAAAATATCCACAGATCTTTCACACGATGGATACGTCCCACTTGTGCATTTTATAATTATCACTACCGAAGTAATGGAGGTGCTTCATGAATACCTTTTGTTTGCCTCTTGAGAAGAATACTTCCACCTGTATATCAGATAAATGTACTGTCGGTGCATAAATGAATTCTGATTACGTAACTTCCATGAGCACGATTCGAGTATTCTTCTCAATGGTTTTAGAATTTGGGAACGGATGACCTTTATCTGCCTATGCGCAAATCGTAATAACGAACTCGCTTATTCGACACGAACGCAAGCTACGCTAAAATAACCTTTACAATTTTGCCGCAGAGAGAGCTAAATAGCTATGGCGAATCTTCTAAAGGGGAGAAAGATATATTGCAGGATTCCAACAGGAAGAAGATGTCACCGTTTTTCAGACAAACACAACGCAGCTCCTGGTTGCAAAATCCCGCATTAGAGATAAGTGAGTAAAGCCTTTCCTTGTGCGTGCTTAAGTTTTTCCGCCGCGGTGGATCGTCCATGGTATTTAATCCAAGGCCCCTAAGAAGAGGGGCTATATTTAGCGTCTCTTACATGGTGTGATATCAATTATTTTCTTCTATCAGTGAGAGTAAAATTAATACTACTATAAGTGAATAGCATACTTTGTCTGATTAGTAAAACTTCATTATATTCTATTCAAACGCCTCACCTGGTTTGTGGCATCCGACAAATGCTTGGTATTTGGTTGTATATGAAGAAAACGTACCACAGCTTCGATAGTTAAAAATTACGTAATCGCAATCGTACACCGAAGTCATACTCTGCGAGTTGTCATAAATAATTTGATCCCAAACATTAAGTTTCCCATACCAAAGCTGCTGACAAATGTTCGAGACATACCCACGCCGAGGCATATAAGAATTGTAATAATACAAAGTTATTTTCCATAAGGTACCTGAAAGCTTGATCCATGACGAGTAAAATTCAATCAATGTTTGAGATTACGATTAGTTTTAGTTGTGGCAAACGTCAAGTATTATAGTAGTGGAATTATCATAAGAGATAGCGTGCATATACAGTTCAGGATACAGACAAAACCGACTGTCAACAGAAATTATAATAATTATAACAGTAAAACATGCAATTTTTTTATAGCGCCAATTCAATTTTCTAATTTAATGCTGAAGGCGCTTTAAAATATTTGGGAACAGATTGTTTCATGATAAAGGAATCGTGTTCATTTACATAGAAAAGACAAATACAAAAATTAATGATGAATGTTTTTCCTCAAAACGCAAAATTGAACCGATAGAATCTAAGGTTGCGAAACCGCAGGGCTGGTCCAGCATTAGCAAAAACTCGTTCCCCCAAGATTTCATTGAAAGCAGAATAATATAAAGACGTCCGGAGTTGGAGGATCGGATGTTACGTGTGGGTTGTTAGTCGTTAACTGAAGACATGTTGTATTCAGGAGCTGTTCTGTTTATAATGTAATGATCTTAAAGAAGGATTGTGAAGATTATGCATTTCTTTAAAAACGGGCAACCAATGGAGATTTTGTAAAATGATGCGTGTGCAGCTACATTTTTAATAGTTGTAACCGACAATTGGTGAATAAGGTTAAGTTAAGACAGTGGCGGCCGAGCGACTTTCAAAGTAGGAGGGCATCAAGAAAAAAGGGCACTTCTGTAAAAAAAAAAAAAAAAAAAAAAAGAGCACCTACAAAGGGAAATCTCAAAGCGATAACATACTATCTGTTATAAATTGGTTTTTACCCGTACATTGTGATTACATTATCAGAGATGATTTCAATATTTGTTTCACTTTATATACCATACAAGATATTTTTTAAGCATCATGCTTTGACATTAGGTGTGATGGTTTAACAAAATATTTGCGATCGAGTAATGATGTAATGATGATCATAATAATCAAAGTAATGACTGGGCACCCGCCTCTCAAAATGCAACCGTCGATTATCGTACACAGAATCATATATCCATTGTTGACTTTTTCCTGCCAATTACAGTTTGGAAAATAAATTTAATTACTGTCGTATAATTATAAAGAAATATCAACAACAACAGAGTTTTTAATTTAAAAGAGGCAATAATCAAACGCCTCACCTGGTTTGTGACATACGACAAATGCTTGGTAATTGTCTGACCCTGTAGAAAACGTGCATCTTTGGTGGTGCGCAACTTTGTAAGGGCAGTTGTACACCTACGTCATACTGTACGAGGTGCTAAGTTCAATGACATCTCACCACATTAGCTCCCTAAACCAAGCTGACGATAATATGTTCACAATATACTAGTCATCACTTCAAAGGCCGCACGGAAATCGCAGATTTTCTGTCTCCACAAATTCAAAATACGCCGTGCGGCTACCCTAACATAATATGTGACCGCTACCGTATATGATCGTGGGAATACTGTGGCGGTCCTACAATTGTTATTGGCCGTAGATATTTAAGACCGCACGGCCGCCGCGGCAAATGTGACCTAGGCTTTACGCTTAGTTTACATTTGCCCCAGGCGCCGTACGATAAATTGGTCTACAATTTTTCGTGCGATTTAAGGGGGCATCGTAGGAGGCTATGAGCTAAGATGTTTGCGTTTACATTATATACGAGCATCGTGGCATTTCTTGTATTGGCCATTCGGGGCAGGTCGGGGCTGATTAGTACAGAGGCTGTACGGTAATCGTGCAATTTCAGTGCAGTAACCGTGCAGAGGCTGCGCTGAGAAAACACGGTGACCGTGCAGCCGCAGTGATGCATGATCAGCACAAGGGCTACAAGTGCTGGACGTGCGGGGATCGTGACACATACGTCATGTCTACGGGCAAAGGGCTTACGAATTTTTTTCAAATTTGTATAACTTCCGGCGAAACAAAATCGTAGAGGCTTTGGAGCCCTTAAATCCGTACGGAAATGTCACGAAGGCCGCACGAAGGCCGCACGGAAAAAGGGGATACGGGCTTCGTTGACTTGTTGCAGGCAAAATGTAAACAAGGCATAACTTCGAGGGGGAAACGTGTATTATTTATTGCATGTGGTGAATTGTATACCCCAGATTTTTTTGATGTGATTCACGGACTTCGCTCTTTTTAAAAATAATTTTCCTTGGACATTTGTTTTTCTTTTTTGTTCGTATTATTATTATTATTGTCATGAACTTCATTCATCTATATATTAATTTTCTTATAAATTACACCAGTATGAGTAGTAACACATATTTGGTATGCTTTAATTGGATTAGTACTACTTCATTCAATTCAAATCAATGCTCACCTGGTTTGTGGCATCCGACAAATGCTTGGTATTTGGTTGTATATGAAGAAAACGTGCCACAGCTTCCATAATAAAACTACGTAAGTGCAGTCCCACACCCCAGTCATACTCCACGAGCTGCCATAATCAATTTTATTTCACAAGTTGAGTTTCTCATATCAAAGCTGCTGACAAATGTTCGGCAAATACCCAAGCCCACGCAAATCATAATAATTTTATTCACAAAACGTGTACTTTCTGCGGTTGTTATCTGAAAGCCTGAACTGAACCATAGTGATTTAAAACCAATGGTTTAAACATTCATCCATATAGAAAGCACATCAACTCGTATCTTCGCCCCCTGATCCCCCTCGTGTCATCATAGGCGACTTCAACCATTTTCGCCTGAACAATATATTACCAGCTAAAAAGAAGGAACTACAGCATACTCGATTCAAAGAAACATTCAGAAGGCATACAAAGCAGAGTCATGCCATCAGTTGAGGAAATCAGCTTTACTGTACGTACAAGTACTGCCATCCTTTAAACATAAACTGGAACGCCACCACGCCATCGTAATCGTCCACAGAAAGTGGTAAAGGTTAATGTTCAATCTATTGTGACCATTCTTAACATAGGAGGATCTCAAGAACGCATCCTTTCTCCTCTACTTTTCTCTTTGTACACCAGTGATTGTCGATGCTCCTCAAGCTAGTGAAGCATCATCAAATACGCAGATGACACAGTCATTACCGGTTACCTTGTATCTGATGATATTGAGTTTATACTACGACAATAGATAACTTTGTAAAATAGAGTGACGATCACTTCCTTAAACTAAGTATATCTAAATCAAAGGAGCTGATAATAGATTTCCGACGAAATGCTTCTGACCACAGAACGGTTTCCGTCCATGGGGGGAGAGGTAGAGCAATTACATAAATATAAGTATCTGGGTAAGACCATAAGCAATTCATAAGACTGGTGGAGGAATGCTCAATTAATTCAAACGAATGCAAATCAGATGCTTTATTATGTACGGACCTTCAAAATGCTAAGGGTAGACAAAACACTAATTATTATTTTCTACAAGCCCCTAATTCAGAATGTTCTGACGTGCATCATAGTGTACAACTTTGCTAATGCAACAAAACTTGATCAGAAATAAAAATCAATCAACCTAGGTAGATAGTTTAGCGTATAATAGGAATAGATTTGCCACTCATTGTTAATCGGTATCAAGGGAGAGAGTCTCAACTAAATAAATATAGGTTATGCAGAGACCGTGGAGTGTTTTCGAAAGTGTGTGTGTGAGGTGGGGGGGGGGTGGCTGAGCATCATTTTTCATTCAACCACTTTTTACGGAGATTCTATGAAACGCTTATGAAAGCTGTAGCCCCCATCCGCCCCCCCCCCCGGTTCCGCGGCCACTGTTATGCAGGATTCCACCCACACACCTCAACGATGCTTTAAATCTAACCGTTCAGGTACACTCTGTGCGCACCGGCATCACAGGAAACCCGTTACAGGCGATATGTTTGGAGGTCTGTAACTTAAACGTAAATTCTGCTTTCAATTTATTATTGCTTCTAATACTAAACCTATTCTATTTGTTTAATGAACTCACAATATAAACCTTAAATTTCACATTCAAACGGTTATATAAATGTATTGCACTCAATGTAGATGTGATTTCGTATCTATGCAATAATTATTATTAAATGTTATTACGTTTGTGACATTTGCTTTAATTGTATTGTGCATTTCTCATTGTATTATTTACATGTGCAACGGCTGTAAAAACAATTATTACAAAATTCCTAAATGATAATAAAAGGCACTTCAAGCGATCGACAATTGATAAACGATGAGCCTCCGATTAATCTGTAAAGATTATGGCTAACAATGTCAAAAGGCAATATTATTTAAAGAATAAAACTTTTATGAATGGTAATCTTGATGAGAAAAAGTACAGGTAGTATGGACAGGACCATACCTATGACACGGAATCCTTTGTGTTTGGCAGATGAGTTCAGTGAATCTATTGGTAATATGAAGAAGGACCGAGCTCGCAGCTAAGTTTAATAATATGGACGAGTTTTTTTATAGTCGATGACAAGCCTGAAAATTATTTAAACAGCTTTAGCTTCAATCTGTCACTATGACATTTTTGTATAGAGAATTACAACTAATACAATCGGACATAGCCACGATAAATGGTGGGATATCTTTTTAAGTCTGCTGTACATGCAGACTTAAGAAGATATCCCACCATTTCTTGTGGCGTTATAACTAATATATCCTATTAATATTTGTTTGAAAACTAAAATATTTCCTGCTAAATAGAAAGTTGCAAGTGTTTATCCAGTTTGTAAAAAAAAAATGAGAAGATATCGGAAAATATGAATCCATATCAGTAATTTTCGTTGAATCTACAATAAATAATAAAGTTCATAATTTTCTGCAAAGAACACAAGTATTCACAACGGAGCAGTCTGGTTTTAGACTTCGCCATTCACTCAAACTGCTCTGATCTATGTTATTACATATATCTCTGGTAAGTGATAAAGCGTGTAAGTAGGTGTAATGGGTAGGTAAATGGATTATTAAGAAAGCGCAATGCAATTATTTACTAAATAAATTAAATACTTTCATACGTGTAACTAACATCGCACAACATAAATATATTAAATGTAATTTGAAAGATCCGTTTCAAGTGATAGTTCTATGGCCTTTTAATGTTCCATTTTTCTAAACTAATGAATGCTGTATTATTTTCCCTTCCCGCATATCTTTAAGAAAGTGTTTAGAATATCAAGCTTTCTAAAAGAGTAATGCAGTTTAGAGCAAAATGAGAATGGAAGGGGTGGAAAATGAATATGTCCCTCACCGAATTCCTCTCTCAGAAACTATTATTTACATAATGTGTAATGGTCAAATGCACCATGATGGATGTCATTCACATTCTTCCACTCTTCAGGGTGGGGTGGATATATGCTGTTCTGAGGTTCTCTTGAAAGTATTGGAGCCGACTTAGTTGTATAATTGTTATTTGGTTGAGGAATATTAACATTAAATTTTTCTATAACCCTTGGCATTCTATAAATGCTAGAATGAGTTTCTTTGGGATCAAAATGTGTCTAAATGCGTCCATAAATCAAAGTTATTAGGCCTCCGTTTTTATTAAAAGTGGCCATGCTAGCGTTGTTGGTAAATTCGTATTGTCATAACCATTATTTGTTAATTGAATTGAATTGAATTCAACTCAATTCATTTTCTCCTCCACAACAATTCAAATTGCATTTCAACAATACAACAAATACAAAATATAACATTAGGTTCGTGTATACACAATATAATAGTAGTAGATATCTTGACATTAAAACAAATGTTTCTGATAAAACACGATCAAAAGTTAACCATTTATAAATTTGCAATGAAAAAGAATGACAAGACACCGCTTGCCAGGTTTCCAACTTAAAAGCAGGCTTTACTACTTCAGCTAGAATGGATAAGACCACCCAGTGAGCCAGCGAGGTCATTGTGACAGGTGGCTATCTCATTAACTCAGCTCTCATTTAACATAAAAAAAGAGGATCATGGGGGACCAACAGGCACCGATTGGGAAGGATTTGTTGTATAGAGGGAGCAAGTAGCTACAAGTAGGACAGTGTGCCTTTAAAACATTAAATAGACTCCGCTGGAATTCTCACTTCTAAATCCACAATCAAGTTTTAACCAGGATGGTTCCTAAACTTTAAACACAGCACATATTGCTCCGGTTGTCTCATTTTCGCCAGCACAAACGTAGCTAGTTAGCGTTTATAGCAGACGGCAATCGGCGGATCAGACGACACTTGTTAGTGATTTTTTTTTATGTGAGATTGCTTTACTAAATATAAAATACAAGAATCTTGTCCATATCTTTAAACTATCATTGATAGCTGATAATTGAACAGTTAGTAAACTAAACCTACCAAACTACATAATACAATGAAATACTTGACTGAAAGTAGGGGAGTTTGATGTTGTGCACAATTGCCCCCCTCTGTTAATGATCGAATAGTCCATGGTGTTCATGAATATTCATTTTTTCGCTTACCTCGGCAAAATGCTTGCCTATACTAAATGGAAATATTACGGTGGGGGATTGGATGAAATGGACATAATGAACATATCAGAACTGATCTATGATAATTCATGCTTCTTATCCTTCGTGTGCTTGACTTATAGTCTTACAATCGCGTGGTAAATTGAGTCCAAAGTTCGACTTGTTGTACAAGTGTTCTATAGTGAGCTTGCGACCTATTTTGATCAAATTACGGTGGGTGAACTTTCAAAAGTCAATGGGACATGAGGGTTCCAAGGAAAGAGCTAGTGATAACGTACGTCGGGTGGATGTGCTTTTCGTTTAAACAAAAAATGATTTTACCTATTTTTTTTTTTTTTTTTTTTTTTTTTTTTTGGGGGGGGGGGGGGTAAAGTACATGTTAGGCTGCTGGACTCTGCCTATAGGGGGCGTTGTCAAATGAGTCTAAATGGAGCTATATGTGGCGATGCTGAGTAAAAACGATAATTTTGACAACAATTATACACATTTAGAAAATGAAGCAACATGGTAATGTAGAAATAGAAGGGCTGTGAAAATAAAATGGTTGTACATGGAACAATTTGACCATTCCATACATTGATAGTTATTGAAAGAATCTCAGATCACGGCTATGCATTTAACTTTCATATGCTCTCTGTTTATCCTTTCCCTCCCCCCCCCCCCCCTCTCTCTCCCTCTCTCTCTCTTTCTCTCCCTTTATCAGTATTTATGAATTATTGAAACTAATAATACTTACATATTTACATTAATTTGTCGAATATTTCCGAATAACTACTTTTTACTTTCAGTCCCTCATTCTACTTTTTATTTGCCTTTTCTGTTTTTTTATCAAGTGCTTTGTAATTCTGCCTTGATCAAATGATGCTCTTTTCTTTTTCCAATTTCTTCTTTTACTCTCCCTTTCTGTTTTTTCCCCTCTACCTCTTTTATTTTTATTCCATCAAACTGAAGCTCAACCAACTGTTTATTAAATTTCATTCATACGAATTATTTGAAGGGCAAAGTTGTATTATTGATCATTTATTCCTCATGAGTATATTGTTTTGTAGTACTTTCATTCTACATTAAGTTTTGATATGTTTTATTTTGCTTTTATATTTGTACAATTCAGCCTATGCTGAGAGTTGTTTAGATATTATTATAAACAACTGATTGCATTTTTAGCCAGGTCGTATTATTGTTTAAACAACCCATTTAAACGGTGTTTTTATTATGTATGATGAATTCCCTAAATGATACAATGCTAATTCGACACGAACTCAAGCTACGCTAAACAACCTTTAACATTTAGCCGCAGAGGGAGCTAAATAGCTATGGCGAATCTTTTAAATGGGAGAAAGTTATTGTAGGATTCCGACAGGAAAAAAGATGTCATTGTCTTTCAAACAAACACAATGCGATCCCTGGTTGGAAAATCCCGCATCCGAGATAAGTGAGTAAAGCCTTTCCTTTTGCGTGCTTAAGTTATTCCTAAGGATCGTCCATGGTATTTAATCCAAGGCCCCTAAGAAGAGGGCTATACAAATAAGCTTCTCTTACATAGTATGATATATATTTTTTTTTTTATATCAATGAGTGTAAGATTAATACTACTATGAGTGAATATAATATTTTGTCTGATTAGTAACACTTCATTCTATTCTATTCAAACGCCTCACCTGGTTTGTGGCATCCGATAAATGCTTGGTATTTGGTTGTATATGTAGAAAACGTACCACAGCTTCAATAGTTAAACTACGTAAGTGCAGTCCCACACTGAAGTCATACTCAACGAGCTGTCATATATAATTTGATCCCAAACATTAAGTTTCCCATTTCAAAGCTGCTGACAAATGTTCGACACATACCCACGCGAAGGCAAAATAGAACCATAATCATACAAAGTTGTTTTCCATGAGGTATCTGAAAGCCTGATCCATGACGAGTACAATTCAATCAATGTTTGAGATTTCGATTAATTTTAGTTGCGGCAAACGTCAAGTATTATATAAGTGGAATCATCATTAGAGATAGCGTGCATATACAGTTCAGGATACAGACAAAACCGACTGTCAACAGAAATTGTAATAATTATAATAGTACAAAATGCGAATTTTTAGAGCTCCATTATCCATTTTCTAATCTAATGCTCAAGGCGCTTTAAAATACAAGGAAACAGATTGTATCAAGACAAAAGAATCGTGTTTATTTACATAAGAAAGACAAATACAAAAATTAAAGATGAATGTTTTTCTTCAAAAAAGCAAAATGTAACCGATGGAATATAAGGTTGCATTTCAAAAGACGTTGAAAAATCGGAGTTCTTCGGCTCCTGTGGAAGCGAAAACCGCAGGGCTGGTCCGACATGAGCAAAAACTCGTTCCTCAAAGATTTCTTTGAAAGCGGTATAATATATATGTAGACGTCCGGAGTTGGTGGGTCGGATGTTATGTGTGGGTTGTTAGTGGTTAACTGAAGACAGGTTGTATTCAGGAGCTGTTCTGTTTATAATGCAATGATCTTAAAGAAGGATGGTGAAGATTACGCATTTCTTTCAAACGGGCTACCAATGGAGATTTGGTGAAATGATGCGTGTGCAGCTGCGTTTTTAATATTTGTAACCGACAATTGGTGAATAAGGTTAAGTTAAGACAGTGACGGCCGAGCGACTTTCAAAGTGGGAGGGCACTAAGAAAAAAGGGCCCTTTCTGTAAAAAGAGCACCTACAAAGGGGAATCTCAAAGCGAAAACATACAATCTTTTATACATTGGTTTATACCCGTACATCGTGATTACATTATCAGAGATGATTTCAATATTTCTTTCACTTTATACACCGTACAATATATTCCTTAAGCATCATGCTTTGCAGTTGGGTGTGATGGTTTGAAAAATTATTTGCGAGCGAGTAATGATTGATGTAATGATAATCATAATAATCAAAGTGATGACTGGGCACCCGCCTCCTAAAATGCAACCGTCGATTATCGTACACATATCAAGTTTTTTTCCTTTTTCTTGCGTATTCCAATTTGGAAAATCAATTTAATTACTGTCGTATAATTATTATGAAATATCAACAACAACAAATGATTTAATTTAAAAGAGGCAATAATCAAACGCCTCACCTGGTTTGTGATATACGACGAATGCTTGGTATTTGGTTGACTCTGTAGTAAACGTGCAGCTTTGGTGGTGCGTAACTTCGTAAGGGCAGGTGTACACCCACGTCATACTGTACGAGCTGCTAAATGTAATGACATCCCACCACATTATCTCCCTAAAACCAAGCTGACGACATATATTCACAATATACTGATAATACCAATAAGGATAATAAATATGCAGCTTATTTCAATTTCCAATTTTCTTTACGCGTTTGTTCTTCGCTGTCGGGGGGAGGGATGTGAGAGCATATTTTTGTCTTTCATTTAAGGCATTTAGGTTCGGGGATAAACAATGATTCTGGACCGGTGGAAGATCTAATTCTAGATCTAATGGAAGCAGGCTGGTTGTAGACTACATCAATTTTTTCAAACTGCTCTGATCTATGTTACTGATCATATTTTAAGAGGCAGATCAATGAAGAACATGGCACCGAAGCAAATTTCCGATTGAAAATAAGCATTATAATTTGATGAACGTATATTTACAAATATTGACAATCCCTGCAGGTCTTTTATTTTGGATGTTCAAAAACTGAATGCAAGCTAGGTGCAAATGGTAAGTGACAAAGCGTTCCAGTAGGTGTCTTAGCTGTGTATATGTCTCATATAGAAAACGCAATTACAAGAACCACATTGCCAACACAAAGGCAAAGGTCGGAGCCCGCAATATCATCCTCGAGAAGCTGGCCAACACCAACTGGGGGACTGATGCCAGAACAATCCGAACGACAGCCCTGGTGCTTTGCTTCTCTGCTGCGGAGTATGCATCACCAGTATGGAGTAGGTCGGCCCACGCACCCAATATCGACCCAGCTCTAAAAATTATCTTGCAGAGCGATCACTGGTTGCATTAGGCCAACTAAAGTAGAAAACATCTACCTGCTCTTCGGTATTGCCCCACCACATGTCAGAAGGTTGATCTTGTCCCATAAAGAAAAGGACAAACAAGAAAAACAATCCATTCCACCCAATCTTCGAACAACAGCCAGTGGGCAAGCGGCTCAAATCCAGACACAGCTTTCTGCACTATGTAGAGCCCCTTAATACCAGACCCCATAACCAAAGGATGACTTTGTGGTCTAACCACCTCCAGACGGAGGCGGTACTCACCACGTACGGATTCCCATATTTTACCCACGCTTTTGCAGGTAGACAGCACGCACTTGCAAGTAACGCGGGTTGTGACCACCGCGTTGTCTCAACCGCCTAATAACTGGCTACGGACGATGCAGAGTCCTAATGCAGAGGTGGGGTCTAGCTTCCTGCCAGAGCCATGCACCCAAGATGGATGCTGTACTTGTTTGTTTTTATCTATTCGCTGATTTTTAAGAAAGTTTAAAAACATAGAACTGTTTGAATGAGTAATGAAGACTTCCGCAAAAAGTGAAATGGAAAAGGCAATCAAAAAAAAAATATCTACCTCTTCAAATTTATCCCTCAGAAACTGGTTTGCAAATGAAGTGAAACTATGTAAAGAATATGTAGTGGTGAAATGCACCATGATGGTGAATATCGTTCACTGTCATCCATTCTAACGCTAACGGGGAGGGGCGGATACAAAATGTTTTAGAGGTTCTCTATAAATTATTGAAAAACGCCTAAATTTTCAGATTGGGGTCAATAAGCTGTACTTCAAGGTAAATACCAGTTTTGGAAACGCCCTCCCCCCCCACCCTTTAAAAGAATGAAATAGAAGCTCTTATTACCAATCATGTGAAAGAATATGTTTTGACTAATTCATGATGATACACATTTTGCCGGGAAACCACCTACTAATTAATATATCTGATAAATGATCATATTTATCCGGCCTGAATAGATAGCGTAGTCCCATATACATCTGTCTGTGTACAGTACTTGTAACTTTACCAAGACTGGGCAATATTTCTTATGATTTTGATGATTCCAGAATCTTGCAGTATACACCAATACTTATATGCTAGATGATCAAACTTTTCTGATTGATTCCAAAACGTTTTTTTTTCACAGGGAAATCGCATGAACAGAACTGGTCTATACCTTAAAACACGCTCATAGCCCTTTATTGAGAAGGGAAAGAATGCTCTCACTCTCTATTCTTACCTAATATCCACCTTGAATTTTGCCATGATTATCCATGTTTATGAGTGAATGTGTCCCTACCCCGCAAATCCCTAAAAGGGACCAGTCCTCACGTTTTTGTTGTAAAAAGGCTGTTATATATTACATTTTAGTGAACTATACCATGTCCGTTGAAGCTGAGATTGCCTGGCTTATGCCGTGTGTAACGCTCAGGGTTTCCGGCGGGAAGTCATCTTCGCTCACCCATGCCTCTTGTCTGTGCAAAAAGCCACAAGAGATGGGGGAAGCCCGTTCACATGGCCAGGCGAATGGAAGAATTGTTACGGCTAGTCAATTGATATTACTTTGTCGCCCGGCCGGGTCCCTATTGGTTCCTTACAGATCGCTCTCGACATAATTTGCTCGAAGTAATGAGTTACATTCATTGTTGTTTGTTTTGTTTTAATTATATTTACTTTGCTGACCAGTTTGATAGAGAAAGAGTTCATTTATGATAATCAGCTCTCAATAAAGACCATGCATGGTCAATCGCACATACAAATACAAAATTGTTGACTTCTTCATTTGTCTCAGAGTGGGAATAATCTATTCAGACCTTAGTGGTGGAAAACGAATTTTATTTCAGTCCTATTTGAAAGAGTACACCCTAAAATATAATGGTACAAATTTGCACCCTATAGGGTGCAGACCGCTGCTACGATACCAGCCACCTATAGGGTGCAATTTTGCAGACTTGCACCCTTATGGGGGAAGCCCGTTCGCATGGCCAGGCGAATGGAAGAATTGTTACGGCTAGTCAATTGATATTACTTTGTCGCCCGGCCGGGCCCCTATTGGTTCCTTACAGATCGCTATCGACATAATTTGCTCGAAGTAATGAGTTACATTCATTGTTGTTTGTTTTGTTTTAATTATATTTACTTTGCTGACCAGTTTGATTGAGAAAGAGTTAATTATGATAATCAGCTCTCAATAAAGACCATGGTCAATCGCACATACAAATACATAATTGTTGACTTCTTCATTTGTCTCAGAGTTGGAATAATCTGCTCAGTGGCTGCCGGGCTCACGATCAATTGGGCAAAAAGAATTTCCGTTTCGGTTTAATAAAATTTGGAGTGGACTATTAGGCTATTATTATTATTATTATTATTATTATCTATTCAGACCTTAGTTGTGGAAAACGAATCTAATGTCAGTACTATTTGAAAGAGTACACCCTAAAATATAATGGTACAAATGTGCACCCTATAGGGTGCAGACCGCTACTACGATACCAGCCACCTATAGGGTGCAATTTTGCAGACTTGCACCCTTAGGGGTGCAAACGAGCACCCCTGGGGGTGCAGACCGCTTCTACAATAGCAGCCACGTATTGCAGACTTGCACCCTATAGGTGGTTGCTATTGTAGCAGCGATCTGCACCCCAAATGTACCCCTATTTCTTAGTGTGTATAAGTCAAAAGAAAAACACGATTTTTCCACCGTCCGTATGCATAGTTGGTTTCGACGCCGTTCTCGGTGACGTCATGGATCAAGTTGTCTTTGATGTCCTTGCATGGTGGATATGTGCGATATATAAATATCCAATATTATTATAATTAATGATGAACGCGTATGAGCTTTGCTTTAATTTTTTGAACAAAATTTTAACTTATGAACAAAATATGAGTTTTCATTTTTTTATTTATTCAATACTATATTATTTTTTAATACGTAATGCTGTACAATTGAACAGCACGGTATTGATAAGACACTTGAGAGGTGAATCAATGACGTCATCAAAATGTAAGTCCTTGTACGAGAACTATTGACATTATTTGTTGTTGAAAATTCAATATATTATGACGGAGTGGTTTACAAATCCAGCTAATGGGTAAAATTTAAGTATTATATCATGTCTGTATTAACAGAATAGTGTTGTTTGTCGAGGCTGGTCCCTAAATGCCTTCGTGTTCATTTTCATCAGACCTAGCCTTGCTAACGTAGGAAAAAACGTGTAGTGTTAATCAAAAAATGTGGTGACTTATATAATCCCGGATTATTTTTACCGTAATTTCACGGACTACGCACATTTTTTTGTTTATTTTTATTGCACATTTTCTTTATTTTATTTAAAATGTTTATTGTCATGCCTTTTATTTATTTATGTATTCATTTCTTATTTCACCAGTATGAGTAGTTGAAGATATTTGGTATGCTTTAATTATACTAGTGAGACTTCATTTTATTCAAATCAAACGCTCACCTGGTTTGTGGCATCCGACGAATGCTTGGTATTTGGTTGAATGTGAAGAAAACGTGCCACAGCTTCGATAGTAAAACTACGTAAGTGCAATCCCTCACCAAAGTCATACTCAACGAGCTGTCATAATCAATGCTATTTCAGAAGTTGAGTTTCTCATATTAAAGCTGCTGACAAATGTTCGGCAAATACCCAAACCGATAATAATAACATTAACAACACAACGTCTATTCTATGCAGTTGTTATCTGAAAGCCTGATCTATAATAATTTAAAACCTATGTATTAATATTCATCCCTAGTACTATAGTCATAATTGTAGGTAGAAAAAACACATCAACTCGCATCTTCGTCTCCGGATCCCCCACTTTTCATCATAGGCGACTTCAACCAATGTCGCCTGAACAATCTATTTACTAATAACAAGGAACGACAGCAGACTCGAGTTATGCTATGGAAACATTCAGACGGCATACACATCGAAGCCATGCCGTCAGCTGAGGAAATCAGATCATCGGTACGTCAAATTACTGCCGTACTGCTTATAAACCGAAACTGAAACGCCACCGCGCCATCGTTATCGTCCACAGAAAATGGTAATGGTTAATGTTCAATATGATGTGAACATTCTGAAAATATGAGCACCTCAAGGATGCGACCTTTCTCCTCTACTTTTCCCGTTGTACACCAGTGATTTTCGATGTTCCTCAAGCGAGTAAAGCATCATCAAATACGCAGATGACACAGTCATTACCCGTTACCTTGCATCTGATGATATTGAGTATATACTACGACGATAGATAACTTTGTTAAACAGTGTGACGACGACTTCCTAAAATAGATATATCCAAATCAAAGGAGCTGATAACAGATTTTTGACGAAATGGGGGAGATGTAGAGCAAATACGTAAATATAAGTAACTGGATCAGACCATAAGCAATTCATAAAACTGGTCGAGGAATGCCCAACTAATTCATGAATAAGGCAAATCAGATGCTGTATTTTGTAGGACCTTCAAAATGATAAGGGTAGACAAAACACTAATTGTCCTTTCCTACAAGCCCCTTATCCAGATTGTTCTGCCGTGCAACATAGTGTGTGTCTTTGCTTATGCAATAAAACATGATCAGAAACCAAAAAATCATGAAATCATGAATCTATGAAACGCTTATGAAAGGGGGGCTGCAGCACCAAGCACCCCCCCCCCCCCGTCCCCCCTCCGGTTCCGCGGCCACTGATTACTATGCAGTATATTTTGGAGGTCTGTAACTTAAACTTAAATTCTGGTTTTAATTAATAAAGGCTTATAATACTAAACCTATTTAAATGTTCAAATAAACCCACAGTATAAATCTTTAATTTCACTTAAAATGGAAATATTAATGCAGTTTAAGATTGATTTGAAATCAATGTATATGTGATTTCTTATCTAATGCAATAATTATTTCTAGAATAGTATTATGTTTGTGACGATGTACACACATTTGGTATATTGTAATGTGTATTTCTTCTTGTAATATAGACATTATGACTGTAAAAAAAAAGAAAAAAGAAAATAATAATTCCTGAATGGATATTAAATCGCGATTCAAGCGATCGACAAATGGTGGGATATCACTAAAATATTTCCTGCTAAATGGAAAGCTGCAAGTGTTTATCGAGTATGTAAAAAACTGAGAATATATCGGAAACAATGAATCCATATCAGTAATTCCCGTTGAATCTACGATCAATAGTAAAGTTCATAATTTTCTGCAAAGAAAACAAGTATTCACGACGGAGCAGTCTGGTTTTAGACTACGCCATTCACTTAAAGATAAACTCTAGTTCTGGTAAAAAAATAAAAATTCTCACAGAATCCAACGAAACTTACACTGAATGTTCAAGATTACAAATAAATGACATGTGCCAAATAATGTTGGAAGAAAATGTATACTGGCTGAGTAATGGGCATAGAAAGACAAGGAAATCAACTTGAAGTAGTACTAGCCCCGACACCATGTGTGTTGTCCCATATGTAGCTTTCTGTGTACAGTGCTTGTTACTTTACAAAGACTCGGTCAAATTTATTATGACTTTGATGACTCCAGAACCTTGCAGTGCACACCAATACTTACATGCTACATGATGAACTGTTTCTGATCCTGTTCACACCTTTTCATGCAATCGCATTACCAGTACTAAAGTTTATCTTTAAACTGCTGATTAAAAACAATAATTTTGACCAAAAATAGATACATTTAGGAAATGAAGACACAGGGTAAAGTGGGAATAGAAAGGGCTGTGGAGTAGAAAGGTTGTACATGGTACAACTTAACTAAACCACATTACATACCTTGATAGTCATTGAACGAATCTTAGAACACGGCTATACATTTAAGTTTATGATGCTATCTTTTTACCTCCCCCTCCTTATATCTCTCTCTCTCTCTCTCTCTTTCTCTCTTTGTCTCCCTTTATCAGTATTTATGAATTATTGAAACGAATAATACTTAAATATTCACATTAATTTCTCGAATTTTTCCGAATAACAACTTTTTACTTTCAGTCCCTCATTATAATTTTTATTTGTCTTTTTTTTTTCTTCAATCAAGTACTTTGTTATTCTGCCTTGATCAAATGATGCTCTTTTCTTTTTCTAAGAGCTTCTTTTACTCTCCCTTTTTGTATTTTCCCCTGTACCTGTTTTATTTTTTATTCCATCAGACTGACGCTTAACCAACTGTTTATTAAATTTCATTAAAGCGAATCATTTAAAGTGCAAAGTTGTATTATTGAAAATTTTATTCCTCATGAGTAAATTGTTTTGTTTTATTTGCATTCTACATTAAGTTTTGATATTATTTATTTTGCTGATATAATTGTACTTTGTCTGATTAGTAACACTTCATTCTATTCTATTCAAACGCCTCACCTGGTTTGTGGCATCCGATAAATGCTTGGTATTTGGTTGTATATGTAGAAAACGTACCACAGCTTTGATAGTTAAAATTACGTAATCGCAATCGTACACCGAAGTCATACTCTGCGAGTTGTCATAAATAATTTGATCCCAAACATTAAGTTTCCCATACCAAAGCTGCTGACAAATGTTCGACACATACCCACGCCGAGGCAAATTAGAATCATAATAATACAAAGTTGTTTCCATGTGGTACCTGAAAGCTTGATCCATGACGAGTAACGTTCAATCAATGTTTGAGATTCCGATTAATTTTAGTTGCGGCAAACGTCAAGTATTATAGAAGTGGAATCATCATTAGAGACAGCGTGCATATACAGTTCAGGATACAGACAAAATCGACTGTCAACAGAAATTGTAATACTTATAACAGTAAAACATGCAATGTTTTTAGCGCCAATTCAATTTTTAATTTAATGCTCAAGGCGCTTTAAAATATAGGGGAACAGATTGTTTTTATGACAAAAGAATCGTTTTCATTTACATACGAAAGACAAATACAAAAATTAAACATGAATGTCTTTCTTCAAAACGCAAAATTGAACAGACAGGATATAGGGTTGCAAATCAAAGACGTTGAAGAATCGGAGTTCTTCAGCAGTTCAGCTCTTGTGGAGGCGAATACTGGAGGGCTGGTCCGGTATGAGCAAAAGTGTTCCCCAAGATTTTGTTGAAAGCGGTATATTATGTTGACGTCCAGAGTTAAAGGATCGGAGGTTACGTGTCGGTTGTTAGTGGTTAACTGAAGACAGGTTGTATTCAGGAGCTGTGCTGTTTATAATGTAATGATCTTAATAAAGAAGGATTGTGAAGATTATGCAGCCAACGGAGATTTTGTAAAATGATGCGTGTTCAGCTGCGTTTTTAATTTGTGTAACCGACAATAGGTGAATTGGGTTAAGTTTAGACAGTGGCGGCCGAGAGACTTTCAAAGTGGGAGGGCACCAAGAAAAAAGGACACTTTCTGTAAAAAAAAAAAAAAAAAGAGCACCTACAAAGGGAAATCTCAATGCGAAACATACGATCTTTTATACATTGGTATATACCCGTATACTTTGGGATTACACTAAATATTTGTTATCGAGTAATGATGTAATGATGATCATAATAATCAAAGTAATGACTGGTCACCCGCCTCTCAAAATGCGACCGTCGATTAATTTACGAGGTTTTACATGGTGCACTTTAACCTAACCCCATTCCATACCTCGATAGTTATTGAACGAATCTTAGATCACGTCTATGCATTTAACTTTATAATGCTCTCTTTTCCCCTCTATAATAAAAATAACAATAGCTAGTTCTTAAATAGCCCTTTTCAGGACCGAAGGCCCTCTCAAAGCGCTTTACAGGCTATATACATCTGATCTACCCCTCTTTTTTTTCTCTCTCTCTCCCTTTATCAGTCTTAATGAATTATTGAAACTAATATTACTTACATATTCACATGATTTTCTCGAATCTTTCCGAAAAGCAACTTTTTATTTTCAGTCCCTCCTAATACTTTTTATTCGTCTTTTCTTCTTTGTGTCATCAAGGACTTTGTAATTCTTCTTTGATCAAATGATGCTCTCTTTTTTTTTCTTCTCAAATTTCTTCTTTTACTCACCCTATTTGTCTCTTCCCCTCTACCTCTTTGTTTTCTATTCCATCAGACTGAAGCTTAACTAACTGTTTATTAAATCTCATGCGAGTCATTTAAAGTGCAAAGTTGTATCAGGATTTGAATGGATTTAATCTGAATTTTGAATTGAATTGATCTGAATTATAAATTGTACTTAATCTAAATTGTGAATCTATTTAACCTGAATTGTCAATTTAATTTAATCTGAATTATGAATTGTACGTGATCGAGATCTGAATCGAATTATTTTCTGAAATATGAATTGAATTTGTCTGAATCATGAATTGTATTGAATCTGAATTGTGAACTTAATTTAACCCGAATTATGAATTTAATCTTATTACTTAGTCTGAATTATAAATTGAATGTGATTTGATTTTGTTATTTTTATTTTAATCTGAATTACTAATTGAATGTGATCGGGATTTGAAATGGATTTTATCTGAATTACGAATTGAATTGGTCTGAATCTTTGATTGTATTTAATCTGAATTGCGAATTGAATTTAATCCGAACTATAAATTTAATCTAACTACTTAGTCTGAATTATGAATCGAATTTTAGTCTGCATGTTGAACTATCGCATTTGTTGTTACCTATGTTCAAGTTAAATGTTCTACTCTGTACCCATCTGTATCTTATTGATGTTTATAATTTGTAATCTAGTACTGACATGCAAATGAAACAAATTTCCAATCATTGGACAATAAATTTGAATATGAATATGAATATTATTGATCATTTATTCCTCATGAGTATATTGTTTTTTAGTATTTTCATTCTACATTAGGTCTTTATATTATTTATTTTGCTTTTATATTTTTACAATTCAGCCTATGCTGAGACACACATTTTGAACGAATACACAATTATAACTAGTATTATCATAAAAGCCTTTTTATAAAAAGATGAATTTTAGAAATAAATATAACAACATGTAAAGCATTGAGAAAAAATGAAATAGAAGGATTCCAGAATGATAGAAAGTGTGATAAAATAACTACAAACGATCTGCAAAGAGTAAACTGAACGGAAGTAGAAGAAGAGAGAGAGATTTATAGGAAATATCATTTTAAACTAAAAACACAAGAGGCAAACTTGCTCCATGAATTAATATCAATCATTTGGAATTCCAGCCTACCTCTCCAGAGTCCAATTGCTGGAGAATTAAATTCGTTTGGGACTCCCATAACCCGTGTGTCCCCGACTGACATGTCCCAGTTACCTACCCGTAAAAAAGCCCATTTTATAAATTCCGTTAAACACAGAGAAAACGTTGTTTAAAATGCCAACAGGTCGTTACAGCATGAACTAGACAGCAAGTTGTTTAGATATTATTGTAAACAACTGATTGCAATTTTTTCCAGGTTGTATTATTTTTTAAACATCCCTTTTAAACGGTGTTTTTATTGTGCATTATCCATTCCCTAAAGGATACAATGCTAATTTGACACGAACTCAAGCTCCGTTAAAACAACCTTTATAATTTAGCCGTAGAGGGAGCAAAATATGTAAGGCGAATTTTCTAATGGAGGATTCCAGCAGGGAAAAGATGTTACTGTCTTTCAGACAAACACGATGCGGCTCCTGGTTGGAAAATCTCGCATCCGGGATTAGTGAAGTAAAGCCTTTCTTTGTGCGTGCTTAAGTTATTCCACCGCGACAGATCGTCCATGGTATTTAATCCAGAGCGCGTAAAAGAGGGACTCTAACAATAAGCGTCTTTTACAAAGTGTGATATTAATTCATTTTGTTCTATCAGTGAGTGCAAGATTAATACTACTGTGAGTGAATATCATACATTGTCTGATTAATAACACTTAATTCTATTCCATTCAAACGCCTCACCTGGTTTATGGCATCCGACAAATGCTTGGTATTTGGTTGTATATGAAGAAAACGTACCACAGCTTCGATAGTTAAAATGACGTAATCGCAATCTAACACCAAAGTTATACTCTGCGAGCTGTCATAAATAATTTTATCCTAAACATTAAGTTTCCCATATCAAAGCTGCTGACAAATGTTCGACACATACCCACGCCGAGTCAAAGAAGAACTATAATAATACAAAGTTGATTTCCATGAGGTATCTGAAAGCCTGATCCATGACGAGTAACATTCAATCAATGTTTGAGATTCCGAATATTTTTAGTTGCGGCAAACGTCAAGTAATAGAAGTGGCAGGCGCGTACGCAGGGGGGGGGGGGGTTCCCCTTGAGTTGTTTTATGTGTATGTTTTTTGGGAAACCCCCCCCCCCCCCCCCCCTCCCGCTTCCTGTGGAAGCGAATACCGCAGGGCTGGTCCGGCATGAGCAAAAACTGGTTCCCCCAAGATATGTTTGAAAACGGTATAATATGTAGACGTCCGGAGTGGAAGGATCGGATGTTGCGTGTGAGCTGTTAGTGGTAAACTGAAGACAGGTTGTAATTCAGGAGCTGTTCTGTTTATAATATATGATCTTAAAAGGATTGTGAAGATTATGCATTTATATAGTACGGGCAACTGATGGGGATTTTGTAAAATGATGCGTGTCCAGCTGCGTTTAAATTTTTGTAACCGACAATCGGTGAATTAGTTAAATTATAGACAGGGGTGGCCGAGCGACTTTCAAAGTGGGAGGTCACCAAGAAAAAAGGGCACTTTCTGGAAAAAAGGGCACCTACAAAGGTAAATCTCAAAGCGAAAACATACAATGTTATATAAGTTGGTAAATACCCCTACATTGTGATTACATTTTCAGAGATGATTTCAATATTGTTTCACTTTATACACCATAAAATATATTGCTTAAGCATCATGCTTTGCAGTTGGGTCTGATAGTTTGAAAAATTATTAGCGAGCGAGCAAAGCGAGCAAGGAAAATGTTTATATATTTGTGAGATCGTAGTGCGAAAATTGTTATCTTATAAAGAGGAAACACCCAATCCTGATGGGATTATAAGCGCATTCTCATAACGGAAGACTTAAAAGACCTTTAATAAGTAACATAACTATATCATCCATAGATGCGTGCGAGCGTAACGAGTGAGCTTTGGGAGAAATTGCTCTTAGTCTCTTTAAATGTGGGCCGCGTTTAATGATGAGAGGAAAAGGGGAAACTTATCAGAAAAGAAAAGGAGCATGTGTCAGAGTACAAAAAGTAATTATGAGAGGTGAAAATGGGGCACTTCTTACACCTTCTAATGGAGGCACTTACTAGGGATGAAAACAAATCAGTCATGAGAATAGGAAATGGACATTTGTCGACGGAAAACGGTGCCCCAATCACATTTTGATAGGGGCATTTACAAGAGGTGAAAGGGGAATTTATGACAAGGGGATAGGTATCTTATGAGATAGGAAAAAAGGCACGTACCATAGTTAAAAAAGGAAATTCGAAGAGGTGAACATAGGAACTTATCGCACCTGAAAAGGGGCATTAATGTGAATAAAAAATGGGCACTTTAACAAAAAAAGGGAAAAAGACATAAAATTTAGTTGAAAGAAAACGGTCACCGATCAGATTTTAAAGGGGCATTTATCGGAGGTTAAGGAGTAACTTCTCGTACCTGAAAAGGGTCATTGACCAGAGAAGGGGCACTTATGAGAAGGGGAAGGAGCTCTTTGTTTAATTGGGCACTTATCATTAGGAAAAGGGGCATTCATTATAAAGGAAAAGGGGCACCTCTCACATTTGAATAGGGCAATTATCAGAGGTGAAGGGGGCACCAATCACAAGTGAAAAGAGGCACCTCTCGTACCTGAACAGGGGCACTAAAAAGAGATTAAAAGGGGCACTAATGAGAATGGAAAATTGACACTTATTGCAAAGGAAAAGAGGCGCGTGTCCAAATAAAATGGGCTCTTATCAGAGTTGAAAAGGGAAAGAGGCACTTTTACAAAAAATAGGAACACTTGTCAAAGTAAAAGAGGCACAATTCCTATGTAAAAGGGGGCACTTTTAACACAATTAAAGGGGCCCTTTTTCTATGTAAAAAGGGGCTACGTTTCGGGTGCTTGAAAAAGTGGGGGGGGGGGGGGGGCGCTTCTGATTATAGAGCAAACTGTTGCCAAAATCCAAAGTACAAGCTTTCTGTTGCGGCAAGAGTCAGATATTACCGTGTGAAGCCAATATTGTGCAATTGATATCGTGCTGATCTGGAAGTGCTGGTGATTTGTTTAGATCAAAACATTTGAGAATCAAACGTGAAGCCAATATTGCCCCCCCCCCCTACTCAGTGTTATTTAGGGTACGCGTGTTCCCAGCACCCCCCCCCCCCCCTTTTATTTTTTTTTTATTTTTTTTTTGCATGAGTCGGTGTGTAAAGTCAATACGGGTAGATCTTTTTTCTTTGTTATACGAGCCTTTTCAGCACAATACGGACGATCTTTGACTTTGTTACGAGCCGGAGATTTTAGGGACACACATGCGGTCCCTCCGTTCCCGGAGTGGGGGTCTGGGCAATATTGCGACATGAATAACCGTACCTTCGCGGTTGTTTAATCGCAAAGCATGCCGGGACATATTTCTAATACGGAAGTAGATTTTCACGTTCGCCGCGATCAGCTGTTCCCATCGCCTACAGCGGGATCTAAATCCTATCGAATCAACTCTACAATCTTGTACAGATCCAATTTTCTGCAGTGATTTTCTTTCATTCCAGTATCATTTAAAACAGAGTCTATAAGTAATTTTTCCGACTGATATTTTGAGCCGAAGAGAATGAACTCGCATTTACTGTGGTTTAATAGCAATAAATGTGACTTTATCCAGGTGTCAATATCAGCGATGAAGTTCTCTAAATTGCGCAAAGTTTGGGAAGCTTGAATCTGATGCGGCAGAAAAGAAAGACGAATTTGTATCTGCATATAAAATATAATGAACAGAGTGACGTTTGAAAACATTACTTAGACAAGTTAGATAAATTGAAAATAAGGTGTACCTGCCCACAGAGCATTGTGGTGCTCTACAGTCAAGTGGCGTGGGGTAGGATGTAAAACCATTCAAAAGACAGACTGTGAATGGCATGAAAGATAAGATTCAAACCATTCGAGAGCCTGGTCGTGGATACCTAGACTTGCGAGAGTATTAACAAGTATGTTGTGGTCTACAGTGTCGAAGGCCGAGGGAAAATAAAAAAGGACCAGGCGGCTGACAAATCCGGTGTCTATTTTTCGTACGATAGAGCTTGAAACATCGATTGGAAGGGTCTCGACACTTGAGGCTGGTAAGCGGACTGTAAAGGGTCAAATAAATTGTGTTTCAGTAAATAATCCGAGAGTCTAGAGAACACGACTCTCTCCAGAAATTTAACACAAATTACAGATGACAGACAGGACGGTAATTTTTCAGGTATTCATGGTTCAAAGAGGATTTTTTCAACAAGGGACAAATACGAGATGTTTTAAGACTGAGGGTTTAGTGGCTTGATTGATACTGAAATTAACAATCCGAGAAACACTCGTGGCAAAAATCGGAGCGCAATCTTGTAATGATATTATGTCCCTTTCGAAGCCAACATCAAATTATGTATAACTTAGCAGGCATTGTAAATGTGTCAAGTATGTCCTATTTGTGAGATTTAACCATCAGCAGTGTCCTAATATTCAAATTATGCAAGGAAGCCCGTTTTCCTTCTAGACTTCACTGTCAGACGCTGTTAAGTGACGGAGTCATTGACTTACATATTTTGTCTTTGTCATAGAATGAGCTGTAACAGATACATGATCATTTGTAACATCAATAACCCACTACTTGTAATGTTCAAAGTTAAACTGATTAGTGGTGGTTATTTTACCTGACTGCTAAGAAAGGATAAATGCTTGTTATTAAGCAACCAGATGACCGACAGCTTTGGTCCTCTCCGAGGGACTTGGTAATGATGACTAAGGCCTTACTAAAGGGCACTAGAGAGTCGACTTGGTTTCGAACCCTGGTCGCCGAATTACAAGACCACTCCTCTGCCAACTAAGCTATTGCGTGTCCTAAACTCAAATGATGCAGATTCAGTTAAATCTAACTGCCATGTGAAAACTTACATTCTACTACAATGTCATCGTCTTATGAAACGATCATAATACTCATCACTGAAATAAATAATGGTGTAGTCATTGTTATCGAATTTCAATTTTAAAAAATATCACAGTATGGATGCAAGACGCGTCAGAGTGGAAATGTTATATGAATACGTTTTCTCTTTAAGTCGACCAAGGAATATCCCTACAAAAAAACGTTAAACAATATGTATGTCCTCTTTGTGTTTACCCGAGTAATACACTGTGCCAACCAAAATTCCTCCCTTTGTAATGTAATCTTTCGATACGTATGATATTTCTAAAGGTGTAAAAAAAAGTTATGGAAAGTCCCATTAATTTTCCATCGATAGCATTAACATGATTATGAACAATTTACATGATAGTACACTATGTGAATGTATATATATATAGCATTGAATTGAGATCAGAAATATTTAAATCCTCACAATCAATTTAATATGTTGTTTATACTTAATATGTGGTATGAGTAGCAAAGTTTATGTGTTCCCGTGCGTATTTAAAAGCCACCTCTCAAAAAAACCACTGGTCTATAGTGGTCATGTATTTCGGTTCTCTCGAGAAAGAAATATTCGTTGTAGAACCTCTCTATGAAAACCCTTTGTCTTCAGTGGCCATTTTCTCTGTTTTCCTTGGAAAAAATGACGATGTGGTGCTTATCAAATACCTGGTTTGTGTTATCAAATGCATAGTAGATGAAAGCTTCCTTAGCCGCTTATTAATCAAATCCATATTCGCAACTCGTCAACTCCGTCATAATGTACGTATTGATGTTATCATCACATACTTCAAATTTAGCTTGCTGTATCCAAGCTGCCAACACAATTGTTAAGAACATTGGCATTTTAAGGGTCACTCAAATCCGAAGTACGACGTAGATTCAGTTTAATTCAACTGCAATCTACACGCTTTAATTTCTACTTGTATCCGTCTAATGATGATAATAATATTGCTAGTGGAGTGTTGTATAGCGTTTATTGTTTATACATTGCCACTCCTGGCGCTCCGTTGTTATTAACCTGGCTTTTTACACGACTGCCATTACAGCGCCCGAGCATTTGGAGAAATTAATTCCTGCCAGATAGCTATTTGCTTGACCTGGGTGGGGTATGGCAAATTAGTACCTTGGCAATGGACGTTATTCCTGAGATAGGGAGTCTAACCGTGTACCTTGAGGTTCACAGTTCCTAGACGTATTCGCAAGAACTAAGCAACTACACATGGTATAAGGTCTGATTATGGTCAACACTATATCTAGGTACTCCCTGTCACACCCAAGCATTTCTATATAACCTTTACTTTACATGCGACGGATTTAAATAATTGCACAAAATATAGACGTTCTTTAAAAGCTAGTTATTCATGTTTCCCCTCACCTGATTTGTGGCATCTAACGAATGTTTGGTATTTGTCTGAATATGTAGAAAACGAGCAGCTTCGGTGGTGCGCAACACCGTAACTACAGCTGTACACATGCGTCATACTGATAGAGCTGGTATATTCAAACACATCCTAACAGTTAAAATCCCCGAGACCATACTGACGACAAATATTCGGAACATACTGCTCGTCGGAAAAATCAAGGTCATAATAAGTCACTTAACCTTAATTTCAACTTGTGAAAAGAGAAAATTACGTATCTTTGTGATACAAATGACATTGTTTATGACAGTGCATGCATTGCACGTAAATAATTACTATGCATCCAAATGAACGAGTTGCACAATTGATATTAACATAATTTGACATGAGAGGTAGTGGTTGAACTTTCGGATATGGCTTTAAAGTTTCATTACAGATTCAAATAAAGCAGCGAAAATGTGTTAAGTCTTAAAATAATACTAGATCTACTTTATTTTTTGTTTAATGAAATAAAAATATGATGTGTGGATATTTTTATATTTTAATCAAATAGACTGTATCCAAAACATCCACCTAAACTTTAAACAAGACCCAATAACCAATGTTTGATCTATTTTGAGGAAAAATGACATTTCCTTATATGTTTTGTACACAAATCACAAAAATGAGCGATTTTCGGGCTGACATGCAGAAACAAAAGGTCACGTGACCTTGTAACTGTAGGTCCGATTTTCATTTTTATTCTTTTTTTAATGATGCGCAAGACTCAAAAGAAAAAAGTCAGCGAGCGGCGGGTCGCCATCCATATGCGTTCCCTTATTAATGTTAAGGGTGTCCTTTTTGTTCTGCATCATATCGTCATTGTTTAACAAATTGAGATATTGAGACATGGTAAACCTTTTTGTTTTGATAAAAACAAATGTTATTATGATTTGTATCATATCATATTTTATCACATCATAATGGTGCAAGTCATGATATAATACATACCCCGGACAGAAAAGAAAAGGCTCGGAAATAGCCAGTGCTTACTTTAAAAAGAAAATGGGAAAACATAATATAACAAATGCATAACATTCCACATGTAACCATTTCAAGTAGAAGATTATGAGGCTATATTTGAGCTTAATAATTGCATTTATATACCGTAAACATGTTGAATAACAAATTGTGTGTTTTAAGATTAAGAAATAACTCGAACACAATCTGTATTTTTTATGTACATTATTCCCTTCATATGATTGAAATTTTAGTGTGCATACGATTGGATTAGTTGAATCATAGGTGGAAAAGGTCTTGAAATAAAACATTGAGAGATCAGAGAGAGAGAGAGAGAGCAACAGAGAAAGGGGAATAAATGAGAGAGAACTGCTTAATGGTGAGAGATGTTTTCATGAAAATGAGAAATTTGCAATAATGTGAGATAGTGAGAGAGCGAGAGCGAGAGTGAGAGAGAGAGAGAGATGGAGATAGGGAAACTGAAATGGTTTCGAAGGGCTTATAAAGCGACACTTGTTTTGAGTTATCAAAGAATGTGTGTGTTCGGGGGGGGGGGGCAAAACAAGTTGAAAGTAAAGTGTACAACCCTAACTCACCTTCTAAATGTCCTACATAATACATAACTGCGCTTTTGCCCCCCCCCCCCCCCCTGGCTCTGCTACGAATATCCCCCATCCCCTTATTTTACTTTTTATTTTTTATTTTTATTTTAAGCTTGGGACACCATAAAGATAACATCAGATTATATCAATCCGTTTAAAGATTACTACCTGTAAATGTTCCAGTCCCCTCTGTGATTCTTATTTTGTTAGAACAAAAATAATGCATAATTATGTAGTAAACACCACTAACACCAATATCTGTACGACACCAACTATCCCCACTCTCCAAATAATCAGCATTCATGAGAATTGTATTCATATTTATATTGGAGTAGACCATATTGCTTTGTGGACCTAGATGGGTGTTTTTCGTCCGTGCACACAAATTTTTAAAAAAATTTCAGGTAGGCCTTAGAATCTTTCTTGTTATTCCAACAATATTCAAGATCGGTGAGAATGAAATTGGGTTATTATTATTATATAGGTACTTAAGGGAAACTGGTTCACCAATACCGCTGTCCCGTTATTAACCACGATGAATACATTACAATTCAAGAATACATAAGGCAGAGATGACCTCTCCCAATGCGCATTGTCGAAGCTGATCCGCGTTTTTTGCTGCTGTCGCATGAAGAGCATTTACGAATGTAGGAGCATCGAGGAGAGAATAAATAATTCACGAGGCTTCAGGCGCGTTCAAATCATGTTAAAACTTCTTAGTACACACACACACACACATAGAGAAATAAAACGTGTTCTTGGGGAGTAAAATGAAATTGGAACATAAGGGCGCCCCTATTACACCTTTTAGGGAGTAATACACGGAAATATGCAAGAGTGCACATAATAGTAATTTGAGGGGTGTAATTGTACACCCTATTTTAGTCAGACGAGCTCTGATTGGTCAATATATTGTGAAAAATCAGGGATTTGGTATTAGGAGGTTAAGCATTTTTATTTGTGAGTGCATATGCGCATGCGCTACAGCAATGGCGTATCGTGTCGATATAGGTACTGCCAAACGAAGGAAAATTAGCATAATTTACATATTTTAGTCATGTTGGGAAAATTATCGGGTTTCATTTGGGCATATTATTTGTGTGAAAGTTATCTGATCAAAAATAAGGGGTAGTGCCGAAGGTTATATTTGATAATTTAATGAAATTAGAAGAAGTGTTGTTTTTAATAACTAGTACAATTACCTTCTTATACGTGCAACTAAAGGGAAGATATTCGGAATGGCAGAATTTTTTTGGGGGTGCTTATTTGAACCCCGTAAGTGATGTTTTCCTGGCATCTATTAACACAATGGAGACCATAAAAACAGTGCATGATAACGTCTTTTTAATCAAGTAACAGTTAAATACACAGTTATATCCAGAGTTATCATGTGTTTTTTTTTTTTTTTTTTTTTTGAGCCGCCCAAGGGGGGGGGGGGGTTTAAACACCCTAAACCCCCCCCCCCCCCCCGTAGATCCGCGCCTGGTGAGAACCAGTGACTGTTACGTGATTACGAAGTATGGATGATTGATTGATCAAGGGATGATCAATTGGTTGATGCTGTGCATTAGAAGGGTGTAGATTGACTTCCCACAGGGAGTGGAATCGATCATATAGGGTATAACATTCAACCCCACGGATGTAAATTTGAACCCATCTTTCATAAAAATGGAACCTCGTTTTCTCTGTGTGCATGGCGGACTGTGAGGGTCTAGATGTGAGCCCGAGTCCGCGCGTAAAACACTTAACTGGGCAAAATGACCTAAATGTACTTTAAATTGAATAGGAAGTGACTTTGAGCATTTTTTACATTTGACAATAAATACGATTTTGCAAAATGACGCATTTGTGACGTTACGATTCAGTGTTCCCAATAGAAGGAGAGATTTTATTTTCCTGGTCGAAGGGATTTAACGGGAAAACTTAAATTGGAAAGTGCGTTTTTAGGAATGCTGACATAAAGGGAAAGAAAGAAAGAATACGTAAAGGAGAAAATAAAGAACAAAATTTGAGACGAAAGCGAGATGTAATCTATAGATCTTCTGCAGATCACCTCATAACTAAAGATTTTCACGACACCAAATTGTGATCTGCAGAACTGCTGTAGAGCGTCAACGCTATCACACCTCATATCTCTCAAGTACACATCCACGATGAGTCTTTATTTGCAATTGATTTGAATATTGCAAACTTGAATATAAATCATCTAAAAAAAACGTGCATTTTTTATAATATCCTGAGACCGGTCAAAGAATTAAAATTATCGTACCTGTAATGCATCCATACCGCTCCCTATGTCAGCCAATTTAATTGAACTAGACCTTTGGTTAGCTGCCATCAGAAGTTATTGATAGAAGTACAATTCATTCACCTGTCACGCTTTATCATATCTGGGTTGTGACGCCCGAATAAAACCTGTCCTGTACTCAAAGACTACTTATAGTACTTTTGCAAAACACTCTAGATTATAGAAAATAATATCGAGTTCTTGTTATTCTAGTTAAATATGTTTTCCCTAACCTGGTTTGTGGCATGCAACGAATGTTTGGTATTTTAAGGACCCTGTAGAAAACGTGCAGCTTTAGTGGTGAGCCACACTGTAATTACAGCTGTACACTTCCGTCATACTGATCGAGCTGCTATATTAAAAAATATCCTATTAACAGTAAATATCCCCGAGACCAAGCTAACGACAGATATTTTAAACATACTGCTTGTCGGACAAATCATAATTAGGATAATAATAATGATAAGTAGTTTTGCCTCAATTTAAACCCCAGATATAAGAGACAATTTCCTATTTATATTGTTCACATAATACTCTTTATGAACTTGTGCTCATTGTATGTACCGGGATACTTTGCATTGAATTGAGCGAGTTGCACAATTAGTATTAACGCACTCAAACGAAGCATTGTTGGAATTACGGGAATTTTATTAGCTACAGAGCTTTAAAGGGATCCGGTAACTTTGTCTCAGAATCTAAAACAAAATTCTGAATTTAGCTCAGGCTGCAATGATAATTATAAACCTTTAGGTCAGCCAAGAATCCTATGACCTAAACAAGCCGATCGCCTGTCTGATTATTCAGATATTTATGATTGGATGATTTAAAAACCGTTTGGCAAACGGTTTTCATAAAACTACAGTATATAGGGGGAAAAGTGTATGGTAATACCGGTCACTCTAAGAATTTTACTCTTTTGAGGCACTTCTTGGTCATTTTGAAGAGCGTTTTATTTTAGGGCCTCAATATTACACCATATCACAGACACTGAAAACACGTAGGGCCATGCATCTCATATTTAACATTGTTAAACGATGCCTTTAATACAGATTCGAATGAAGCAGTGAAAGTGTGTTGAGTCTTGAAAAGATGATAGCCCTAGTTGAATCCAATAAAAGTACATAAAATTCATATGTGATAATTATTTTTTTTCGATACCCAAAGATCAACGGCGTTGAACTCTTTGGTCTAGAACTCTCTATCAACTTATAATGCATGCATAAAATCATTAACTTTGCAAATCTTGAGGTCAATAGATGGGCAAAATAGACAAAATCTAAGGCTCAATTCAATAAATTATTGGCAAAAAAAAATAAAAAAAATAATTGTTTCTCTTTCAAAATCGGGTGATGACCAGCTCATAGCTTTTTATAGGTAAATGCTAAATATAAAAATACAACTGTTGTTATCAACAACTACAAGATCAATGAAGATGCTCTACGGTCTGTTAAGGTTTTAAAACGCGAGGAATAAAATTAGAAGCTAATGTTGATTCAGTTCAGTCATATGGCTGTCACCCAATGTGGCCCGTGACCACAGAACTATAAATATACCTAGAAGGCTCATAGTTGTTTAAAAAATGTGGCCAGCGCTCGTACGTGATCACGTGATATCCGCCATCTTCGTTTGTCCTCTGTTGTGTTCAGGGGCGGCGATCCCGGGGGACGAGGGGGGAACGTCCCCCCCGCCCAGAAATTTGAAAAAGTGTATAAAGAAAATGTATAGCAGATACCGACTAAAGACTGCAACAAACTTTAAGGTTCTGGAAGGCCCTGGAAGGCAGCGTTTAGACAAATTAAAATGCAAAAATCTTTTCGCTTGGTAGCTACGCTCCCTTGCATAATATTCTTCAGAATGTACAAGTAAATATTGCAGAAAAGTGAAGTGTGAAAAAGGTATATTGCTCGTTTGTATACTATTGTTTTGTTAAGGAATGTAATTGGTTAATACATCAAAGCTTCAAAAACCTGTGAGGGAATAGTCACTTTCGTCACCGTCAACCCTCTCGTTCACTATGCTCCCTAGCACTTGTGTAATGATGGGGGGGGGGGAGAGCTTGGGGCAGTCCCCCCCCCCCCCCGAAAAAATATAAGAGCAGTTTATTTCTAATTCGATACCAGTGATATACAAATGTTGCTGAAATATCATGGTTTTTCCCTGAACTTCCGGGGGCTCTGCCCCTTGGGCCCCACCAAGGGCCCTAAGGCGTGCCCCTGGTTGCTCATCTGACCGTAATTATATGCCTAAAGACCTTGAGCTTCCGCCCGCTGGACCCCAACATAGGCCCTAAGGCGGGCCCCGGATGCTCATCTATCCGTTATTAAATGCCTAAAACCCTGCCCATTGACCGCCGTCGGGGCTTTGCCCCTTGACCTCAAGCCAATTAACGCTCCATTTATTTCGCTCGCTTTTCTCTACCTGACCGAAAGCATTTTAGCTCCCCCCTCCTTCCCCCCCCCCCCCCCCTTTTGAAAAACTTTCGGCGGGGCTTGCATGTACCATGTAAAAGTGGGGGTGATGCAGATTTTTTTCTCCCCCCCCCCCCCCGAAAAACACATTTTTTGCTCATTGCTACACTGCTCCCCGTCCCTAGCATTTCGTCCCCCCCCCCGGTAATGAAAAGAAATCGCCGCCCCTGCTTATAGATCACATGTTGACGAATGAACAAAACAAGATAAAGGCGTCTGATGTTTTTGATGTGTGGATAGGCTATTATTAAATTAATTACCAGATATGGAAATCGCCCCATTTACTCATTAATGCTCATACTCTTGTAACTTTCAGGAGGTCAAAGTGTGTTGGTACGGATGCTTTTCGAAATGATTTTAAAATTGTAAATTGGAGCGACGTTCACATTTTTTTTTATATTGAAGATTCCGCTAAGAATTTGGAAGCTATGATATTATCTGTGATAAACAAGCATATGCCTTTGAGAACTAAACGGATGAGGAAGCAATGCTCTCTTTGGTTAAATGAATCAATTTTTAATTTCAATTTAAAAATAAAGCTATTGTTAAGCAAAGAAATGAGCTATGGTCTGAGTATAGACGTTTAAGAAAAAAGGTTACATTTGCGATTAAAACAAAACAAAAAAGGAACACTGTATGAATAAATTATTGCAATGTACAAATCGGAACGATACATGGAATGTTCTGAAATAATTTGTACTGAAAAATAAAATCTCCCCAAGTCATGCATGTATGGATTTGTTTAATAAAGCATCTCGAGTTGTTGAAAATACATCAGAAAAGTATTTTCATTCAACTATTAGTGATACACCTCGTGCCAACAGGTTGACATTATTTGTCGTTCCTGAATCTGTCTTGAATGATGAAATTCAAGTTCTTGATAAATGGATGTCTCGCAAAAAGTTATTGATTAATTAAACCAAAACTGTTACCATGCTCCTTGGCACCCGTAATATTTTATTAAAGTGTAATGTACTTAATTTTAAAAAAAGAGATACGAATATTGTCAAGGTTGAGAGTACAAAATACCTTGTTATTAATATAGACATTGCATTGAATTGAGATGCTCATATGAATATAATGTGTACGAAAAATAGAAAACTTATAGGCTTCCTTGGTAGATTGAGACACTTTTTAAATGAATTTGGTTTGAATATTAGTTACAAAACTATAATTCTTCCACATTTTGACTATGGAGACATGATTTGGCAGTCCGCTACTAAATCCTCCCTTTCACTTTTACAAAACTTTTTAAAAAAGGCGGGTCGTGTAATAATGAAAGTCAATTCTTATGTTCATACATCTAATCAACATGTTCATGATACTCAAAATTGGGACCTTCTAGACTGCCGTTACCAACAATATTCATGTACTATGATTTTTGATATAAAAAGATATGCTGATGAAATCAAGAGGTTATCTACAAATCTTAATTATACAGTCGTGATTAATTTTAAGTTACGATTGCTTTTAAAATACCGCCACTGTGGTTACATAATATGTCACACACGTGTCTTTTTTATCGTATCATGCAAAATACCTGAGAATTGAATATAATTACTGTATTTGTTTTTCTCAATACCACACCTTAATAACGGCTATAAAATAGAGCTACACCTTTGGTTAGTTGTCATCAGATGTCCGTATATTGCATAAATCTACCAATTATTAATGAAAGTAACATTCATTAACCTACCACGCTTTATCTTATATTGTTGTGACACCCGAATGATACTTCTCTTCACATTTAAGACTACTCAAATTACTTTTTCAAGAGTTATTTTCCCAAAGTTTTTTAATATTCACACCTTTTATTCGTTTATGAATAATGATTGATAAGATATCCTCTGGTGGATAAAACAATGTTATATCTAGTACAGCTGTAATATGTGTGCCATCGTGTTGAATCAGGTACATGTTTACCTTTTTGTTGATTGATGATCTCGATATTATTAAAAGTAAAATATTTCGTTAATACCTGAATATATGAGATGTAAACAAGATTTAAAAAAAACATTTATCCTAACCTGGTTTGTGGCATCAAACGAATGCTTGGTATTTTAAGGACTCTGTAGAAAACGTGCAGCCTTGGTGGTGCGCAACACCGTAATTGCAGCTGTACACGAACGTCATACTGATCGCGCTGCTATATTCAAAGAAATCCTTATAGTTAATTTCCCCAAGACCAAGCTGACGATAAATATTTGAAAAATACTGCATGTTGGACAAATCATATTGATAATAATAAGTTACTTTACCACAATTTCAACAGACTCCAGATAAGAGACATTTTTCTATATCTATATGGTGCAAATAAATACTGTTTATGAACGTGTGGTCATTGTATGTACCAGGATACTAGGCATTTGAAAGTACCAGTTGCACCATTAACATCGATATATTTTTATATGCGATTCACCGATTGACTTTTTGATAATATCCTGCCACCAATGGCTTTAGAGTTTTATACAGATTCGATTTTTTTTTGTTTTTTTTTGTTTGGGGGGGGGTTGCTATTTTCAACCCCTGTAAGTGATGTTTTCCTGACATCTACTAACACAATGGAGGCCATAAAAAGCAATGCATGATAATGTTTTTGTGCATGATAATGTCTTTGTATTAATAATCAAGTACAGTTACATGCCGAACCGCGTAGCGGCGATGCAATTTTTGTCTTTTGCTATTTTGAACCCCCGACGTAAGTAATGTTTTTTCCTGGCTTCTACAACACAATGGAGACCATAAAAAACAGTGCATAATAACGTCTTTTTACATAAACTAACAGTAACATGCACATCATATTTTCACTTGGCAGCCCGGGGAGGGGGGTTCAACCCCCTACCCCCCGTATATCCGCTGCTGATGCTTGTACTTGAAACCTGACTTCATGAATTGACTTGGTATTTTTTGTATGTCTAGGTCAAGTAAAATATCATTTAAGGAAAACAAATTACTTATTTGCCAACTTTCGCCATAGCAGCTGCCATCGCTTTATATCAATCACTACTTGAAACTGGAATTCGTCACTGCTGACGAAAAAGGTAATTTGCAGTAGATCTGAAACGACGAGTAATGTCTAGGTCATATTTGACATGGCAGCCGTGCGGTCTAAGTTATCTACGGCTATAGCAATTATAGGACCGCCGCAGCATTCCCACGGTCACATACGGTAGCGGTCACATGTGTTAGGGTAGCCGCACGGCGTATTTTGAATTTGTGGAATCTGCGACTGCCGTACGCCTTTGAAGTGATGACGCACGGTCACCTTAGGGCGTCCATGCGACGGCCGTAGCGTTTTGACAAATACTAAGGCAGACGCAAGGTAGCCGGAGGGTGCCCGCAAGGCGACCGAAGGGGGACCATACGGTGACCGTGCGGTCAGACTTATGCTATCGCTTCACCCCTGGAGTATATAAAACGCGATGCTACCGTACGCCGTGGAACCGCTCTTCGTCATGGCTACGGCATGGCTACGGCGTGTCTAATCGCTACGGCGAACCTAGAAATATAAACAGTTATATCTCCGCGTTGTAATTCCACGGCGACCTGTACGGCCTGTAAATATAGGGATACGCCCTAGGGTTTCCCTCAGGCCGCCGCAAGTATCTCTCGACTCCGGGGGCGTACGACAGTCGTATCCAAGCCGTAGAGCAAATGTGATTTAGGCATAAGCGATTGCCAGATGTTATTTGACGTACGTTCGACAATCGCTCAGAGAAAGAGGATATGTAGTTCACCTCTATTTGAATGACTTAACTTCCATTTACGTTTCGGACATGAAATCTGGGGCTCAATATTTCAATGAAATAATGAGTGTTTCAAAAGGATACTAGCAGCAGAGAAAAGACTATTTCATATCGGCGTTGAAAAACGGCAATACGGTCCGAAGAACACCAACAAAATATTAAAAACAAAACATATAGTGAAATAACATGTAATCAATTGCAATCTAGACATATATAATTACGTTACAGAGTAAAGTATGGTCAAATGAGACACGAACTCCTACTCCACCCGGCTTATAACAATCAACTTGCAGGATCAAAGACTCGTTTAAGAGCTTTGATGAATTAAACATAAGCATATTTTTGTCAATTGTTTTAGATTTTGGCAAAGTTCGGAACGCGCAGATTTGTAAATGTAAAGTGCATGTGTACGTCATTAAAGGTGAAAATGAACTGATCTGGAGGAAAAAATAGGGATCACGTACCAGAAAATGGTTCAATGCAACAAAAATGCATTTCTACATTCCATTAACAAGCTGCGCGCATTGAAATGCGCAACATGGCCTCGAATTTACTATTAAATGATCAGGAAATGAGTGTGACGCGCTCTTCATAATGCACGCGCGTATACAAATATGCCTGGATATTGACCCTTGACCTGACGTTAATGTGTACAAGTTTGTGTTGATTTGACATGCCTAATCAAATTACGCCTTTATGATGTCGGGGTTGAGTGATCAAACTTAAGCGATTTTTTAAAGCTAGAATCACAAACATGAATCACAAATCAAAACGCCACTAAAAAAACACGGTTACTGCGGGAGAGCATTCAAGCGATTTTTCATCAACGCTGATTCTCGCTCATTTCAAGCCCAACCACTGCTTATCACACGCGCAGTATAGATCAACTTCGCCACGTGCTTTCTGAATTCATAAACAGTCGACTGTCGGCCAAAACGGAAGCAGGCCATGGTAATGACGTTCAAGAATCATGATCGAGATCTCCGTTACAACCGCGATTCTGCAGAATCGCGATAAAAAACGCTTTTTTTTTTTCAGCATTTCATGTTTGCCTTTTGAAACACGATATTATTCAATGTTAGATATTTCATTAATATCTGGATATATGAAATGTACAAAAATAATGAACACCTAAAATTAAAATAGATGTAGTTTTAACTCTAATTGTTATGTTTTCCCTAACCTGGTTTGTGGCATCCAACGAATGCTTGATGTTTTACTGACCATGTAGAAAACGAGCAGCTTCAGTGGTGCGCAACACCGTAATTGCATACACTTCCGTCATACTGATCGAGCTGCTATATTCAAACACATCCTAACATTTAATATCCCCGAGTCCAAGTTGACAAAAATATTCGAAACATAAAGTTAGTACGACAAATAATCGGTATAATAGAAATTCAGTTGATCTCAATTTCAACTTAGATTACAAACAATTTTGTATCTTTGTGATGCAATAATATTGTTCATTATATGTATCGGGATACCATACATCTGATTGAACATGTTGCACCATTATTATTAACATAATTATACTGGCATGAGTGCAACGCTTTACATTTAGGAAATTTCGTGTCGCCATCAAGAGTCTCCAAAGTTTTACTTCAGATTTGAATACAGCCGTAAAACCGTTTTGAGTATGGAAAATATTGAAGAGCTTGTTTAAAATCCAATTAAGGGAAATAAAGCGTAATGTGTGACAATAATTTGAAGAAAATATGGACCGTATCAAAATGCCAGCCAATTGTACGAGTAATCCTTTATACGCCTGTGACCCAGCGCAACAAACAAAGAACAGACAAGTTAAAGATAAAAGGACAGTTTCAGATCAAAGCGTGTTCATTGCAATTAGTATAACTAAAGGGAAATTAGCTGGAAGACGGTACATGAAATCATACAAATTGGCATTTGTTAGGTCAATATACGAGCTAAATAGATAAAGTGCAAAGTTCAAAACAAGAAATTATGGAGAATTTTGTATTAAATGTTTGTTTTTCCTAATTCCGATGGTAATGAACACATATATAATTTTCAAGGAACATGTTGAATGTCTAGATACACCTTTAATCCTTAACAGCTAGTGATTCTTGATTAACGATGTGTTCGGGTTGTGAATCGTACAAAATATAACTAATGATATTTTTCGCTCGTTTTCGTATTCCGTCAATTCCCTTTGTTTTTGTTTTCCGACCCCGCCCCTTTTTCTTATGTTTTTATTTGTTGTTATTTGTTCTTCTTTACTTGTTTTTAAATTACAAATAAAGAGAGTGAGCAGCAGTCGCTCAGGGCACTTGTCCAATCGCGTCTTCGTATATGAGTAGATGAGATGAGATCACCTGTCACTTAATCATAAACATCATGCAGTCTTGGCTTTAGACAAATATATCACGAAGATATCATAAAATGGAAACTTAATAATAACATAAAAGTCATGAGGCGCGAAATATATATTTTATTATGAGTTTAGAAAATTAAAATAAGCCAACGGTTTGTACAGGCGTGCGCGTTCTTGCCACAAACTATAATAATAGTAAGTCAGTTTATCTCAATTCCACCTCATAAGAAGACACCATTCACCATCTATGTCATGAAAATATTAATGTTTATGAAAGTGTGAGCATTGTACGTATAGAAATACTATCCATCTGATTAAACAAGTTTAGAGGCTCCGGTAGAAATTTGGGAAATTTCGTGCAGCCAATGGCTCCAGAGTTTCACTGCAGATTCGAATAAAGTAACGAAATCATGTTCGGCCGTGCAATAATTATAGAAAAATCAACAGACTTGCACAAGGTGATTTATTTGCGCAACCTATATTGCTATCTCAAAACTTGATGTCCGATCGGGATGTGCTACAACTGACAAAAAGGAAATTTAGAAAAACGAGACCTTTATTCGCGCACGGAAGTTTACAGCTGATTTAATACATTAATCCATCAACTATAAGATAAATTCATAGCTTGCGAGGAAAAATATTACCCAATTAGTTGGTATCACTTTTTATCTCATAATTTTGATGATATGTACTTTCGATATAAAGTTGATCCTTGTTTGCAATATTAAAACATATCAGAAAGAACTATACCTAGGGTGATCACACTGCAATAGCAATTTTTGTATTAAATGTATTTTTTTTTAATCTAAACTATATTTTTAAATTTGTATTACACATATATTTCAAGCATACCTTTAACTACAAACTAACTGTGTAGTTTCATTGTTATAGGCATGTGGGAAATATGTTGATTATTGAATTAGAATATTGTCTTTTCAGCCATGTGTGACATGGCCCGCTGATCGCCCATTGACTCGCGCTGCTATTCTGCGTGGTGAAAAAATGCACCTCAATGTATAAAACTCCCCTACAAAAATGCAATATCCTCACGTGTTTCACTCATTGAATCAATTTGTTATTTACACTCAAAGGTAGCCACAACTGTATTGGGATCACCAAAATTTGTTTTTCTCTGAAATTCAATCCTTGTGGAATGTTGTTGCCTGTTGAATGGTTTCTCGGAAAATCGTCATGAATCCTCCAATCTGACATTTTTTTTAAAATAAAAATATACTGTGATGTAGCTGAAAATCTACAAATTCTTATCATAAGATCAGTTTTTCTGAATAATTTGTGAAACACATGAGGAAATAGCTGTGACGGTGATCCAAGTAATTTCCATCGCCATATTGTATTGGCATTGCAAAAATATTAGGAACTTAAGGTAAATATTTGGTGTAAATATGATCTATGAATATATGATTAAAAAAATGCCCCCAAAATGAACAGTTTGACTTTCCTAATTTGCATAATGAGTGCGGGAATATATAATTAGCTGAAATGACCTAATTTGCATATTTAATGAATATTCATGATTTTATTTTATTTCAAATGAAATATATTTCCATACCTGTCTGATATACATAGGTTTCACTGATGTATCATGTTCGGTTTTGATTTGATTACATTTGCGCATATTAATTAGACGGACTTAGTTATTTTCACAACTTTTTTATATCTGCAAATTCGCAAAAATTGCAAAAATGACTTATTTTGTTGGCTTCTGTTTTCAAAAAGGTAATACATATATGAATTTTCTTTTTTTGCATTTTTTACCACAAAGATGATATTTTAGTGTCTGATAATTTAAATTATTATTTGTGTCCAAGAAAGTGATGAATTAAGTTGTCAACTTTGTCGAATTATGCCATTTTTGATAATTTGACCATTTCTTGGAGATTCTTCGGTAATTTTGCGATATCAAAGAAAGTGGTATAAAATCACAACACAACACAGTGTAAAATGGTAACGGAACACTGACAAAAGAAAATGTTGAGTGTAGGTAACTTCTGGTTCCCGTTTTCATTGATTTTACCGTATTTTCGAAATCTTACCGAATTTATGAGATAGTGAACTGAGGTCACGCACGAATTACGGTCGCACAAACATTTTTGAATTGAACAGAAAGTAATTTTGAGCATTTGTATATTAGACCAAAATTTATTATTTGTTTATGGCTAGTAAGGAAGATATGATCAATAATGCATTTTCTCAAAATGGCACGTAGATGGCGTTACTGTAAATGATCACATTTCGTGACTGAGGGTAATTAGTGGTGAAAATTGAATTGATAGTGTGTATTTCGAAATTCTGACAAAACAGGAAAGAAAGAAAGAATAAAGATATAATAGAAAAAGAAAAAAAAGTTCAGACAAAATTTAGATGTGATCAAGATTTGCTGCAGATCACGTAATAAATAACCAATGACAGAGGACAGATGGGTAGAGGTCGTCCACCAATATCTTGGACTGATGATATCAAGAAAATGTCTGGACAAGGAATAAAAGGTGCAACACAAATGGCAGGTGAAAGAGTTGCATGGTGTGCTCTCGTGAGGACCACAGCAGCGCTTTACAGCGCCACCTGATGTTGATGATGATGATGATGATGACAGAGTTTCTGACAAATTCGAGATGTAAACTGCAGATATCCTGCAGCGCATCAAAGTAAACGCAACTCCTTCTTCTTAAAGGCTGGCTCACATAGTAGCGGCAAAAGGCGACGAACGTGAAAATCACAAAATTTTAGCGGATTCGCTGACGTGTGGGAATGACCTTCAGATTTGTCATCGACAATTTGAACGCAACACACGATGATTAAATTCAAAATTGCTATTCACAGCTTAACGTGGCTAGCGGTACCCCCACCCCCTCCCACTTTTCGTCATAATGTGAACCTGTCTTAAAGGTATTAGGTAACTTTGCCTGTGATTTTAAAACAAAATTTTGGATTTAGCTCATGCTGCAATCAATTATAAATCTTTAGGTCAGAAATGCATCCCATGACTTTCACTAGCAATTCGCATGTTTGATTATAAAGATGTTTATGGTTGGAATTTGAAATGTTAAAACATTTTCTCCAACAGTTTTATAACACTACAGTCTATTAACTCTTATCATGCCATAGGGCTAATCCCCATTGTGCCAAGCCCCAAATCCCCCCGTGCCAGGTTGTTTTGGAGATAATCTGATTAACGCGACAAGACATGCTTCATGATTTTCGGAACACCGCAGTAATTGCTGAACTTGCAATACACACCAATCGCAATAAAAGTTTCTAATGTACCAATCAAGCAAGTTCAAAGTGTAAAATATCTGGGAGTTTGTCTACACCAGCACATGACGTGGCAGGATCATGTGAAATACACTTCAAATAAAATTGCCTCTAGGTTAGCCCAACTTCGTAGAGTCAGGAAATATCTCACAATTGATAGTGCCAAACTACTTGCCAATTATCTTATCCTTCCTTACTATGACTATTGTAGTGTCTCATGGAGTACTTTTAATAAAAGAACAAAAGATATCTTGATTAAGCAACACAAGCAGATAGCAAGAATTGTCCTGAAAATTAATACTTTGATTCCCACATCCGAAATGTTTGATACCTTAAGATGGATTGACATGGAAAAAAGATGAGATTCAATAAAACTAAATTAATGTATGATATTATGAATAATAGTGCCCCATCATATTTATATGATATGTTCACCCTGTCGGCCCATACTCATAGATACTCAACAAGGAATGCTGACAATTTGGGCGTTATCATTCCAAGGATTAAAACACAATGTGGAAAACATGCCTTCTCAGTTGATGGTGCTCTTCAGTGGAATAGCCTACCCCACTCAGTTCGAAATGCCCCGACCAAGAATATTTAATGTTTTTTCCATTTTAAGCAGCGATGATAAAGATAAATTTGCCTTTCTATATTGATTTCGTTCATGAATAACTGCTATTACGAAAGCTGCATCGCATGCACATGGCACTCAAGCGATAGCTCTCTCGCACGTACGAAGCAGTATAACGATAGCGTGCATGTAGCCTCATGGCAGGCTATGAGTTAAAGAAATGAGTATGGTGAAACCGGTCACTCAAAAAAGAATTTACTTTTTTGAAGCACTTCATGATTATTTAGAATCGCAATTTCTTTAAGGCTTCAATACAAAACCATATCACAGACACTGATAACACGATCCGCCATGAATCTTAGATTGGTGAAACTGGAAACATTGTTTTAAAATTCCGATTTTTACACTGTATATTCCGCGACACTCCATCCATTCATCAAGATGTTTGGTCATTCTAAGACGCGTCATGACGAAATCGGAAAGTTTGGGCTGTAGAATTAATAATGATTAATAATGGTACGGTATATTTCGCGAGCGATCGAATTCGGAATAGTATGCATGCAACTAACTCAAGCCATGATCCAGGGAGCTTTCCCGCACCGCCGAATCGCGAAGGCTTCGGCGGCGGAGCTCCCTGGAGTTACCATGCAACGTGCTTCAATCATAACAAATAGTGCGGTGTGCAAAGAGCCGCTCGATATCGCTCGCTCGCGATCATATCACACACGTGTAGTTTATGTAATACCAAAGGATAGGAAAATGGAATTAAATGACTCTACTTGTTTATACCCATACCCCTTATCAATATAACATATAGAAGAGACCTATACCTTTGGTAGGTTTTCATCAAAAGTCCGTATATTGTTTTAATGTATCAATTATTAATGGAAAGTAAAATTCATTCTCCTGTCAAGTTTTATCTTACCAGGCTTGTGACACCAGAAAATACTTTTCTTGCTCCCAAAGACTTCTTATATTATTTCTACAAGAGCTATATACCCACAGTTTCATTTGATCATGAACAATGAATATATTTCCAATGGTGGCTAATACATTTGTATAATTAAATAAAACAGGTGTAACTATATGTTTATCAGAAGAGTTGATCAGATACAATTTACTTTTGTATTGATTGCTAATCTTGGTATTATTCAAAGTAAGATATTTCATTTATACCTGAATATATGAAATGAAAAAAGATAATATTAATTATATAGATAAACATTATTAAACAAATTGTAGTTGCCTTTTAAATTTAGTAAATATTTTCCCTAACCTGGTTTATGGCATCCAACGAATGTTTGGTATTTTAAGGACTGTGTAGAAAACGAGCAGCTTTGCTGGTGCGCAACACCGTAATTGCAGCTGTACACGTACGTCATACTGATCGCGCTGCTATATTCAAAGAAATCCTTATAGTTAATTTCCCCGAGACCAAGCTGACGATAATTATTTGAAAAATACTGCATGTCGGACAAATCATAATAATGATTAAGTTTACCACAATTTCAACACACTCCAGATAAGACAATTTCCTATCTATATGGTGCAAATATATGCTGTTTATGAAAGTGTGGTCATTGTATGTACCAGGATACTAGGCATCTGAAAGAACCAGTTGCACCATTAACATCAATATATTTTTATATGAGATACACCGATTGACTTTTCGATAATATCCTGCCGCAAATGACTCATTTTTTTTTGCTATTTTGAACCCCCGTAAGTGATGTTTTCCTGGCATGTACTAACATAATGGAGGCCATAAAAAGCAGTGCATGATAATGCATTTGTCAATCAAGTAACAGTTACATGCCGAACCGCGCAGCGGCGAGGCGATTTTTTTCTTTTGCTATTTTGAACCCCCGTAAGTGATGTTTTCCTGGCATCTACTAACACAATGTAGACCATAAAAAGCAGTGCATGGTAACGTCTTTTTACATAAAGTAACAGTAACATACACATCATATTTTCACTTGGCAGCCGGGGGGGGGGGGGTTAAACTCCCTACCCCTTGTAGATCCGCCACTGATACTTGTACTGGAAACCTGACTTCATGACGTGCCTTGGTATTTCTTGTATGCCTAGGTCAAGTATAATATCATTTAAGAAAAAAGTATTTGTTTGCCAACTTTCGCCATAATGGCTGCTATCGCTGTATATCAATCACTACTTGAAACTAGACTGGAAAAAGGTAATCTGCAGTAGATCTGAAACGACGAGTGATGTCTAGGTCACATTTGCCATGGTGGCTGTGCGGTCTAAGTTATCTACGGCTATAGCAATGATAGGACCGCCGCAGCATTCACACGGTCACATAAGGTAGCGGTCACATATGTTAGGGTAGCCGCACGGCGTATTTTGAATTTGTGGAATCTGCGACTGCCGTACGCCTTTGAAGTGATGACGCACGGTCACCTTAGGGTTTCCCTGCGACGGCCGTAGCGTTTTGACAAATACTATGGCAGACGCGAGGTAGCCGGAGGATGCCCGCAAGGCGGCCGAAGGGGGACCATACGGTGACCGTGCGGTCAGACTGATGTCACCGCTTCACCTCTTGAGTATAAAAAACGCAATGCTACCGTACGCCCAACGTACGGTCGCCGTATAACCGCTCTACGGCATGGTTTCGGCGTGTCTAATCGCTACGGCGAACCTAGAAATGGAAACAGTTTAATATCCGCGTTATAATCCCACGGCGACCCGTACGGCCTGTAAAGATAGGGATACGCACTAGGGTCACCCTGAGGCCGCCACAAATATCTCTCGACTTCGTGGGCGTACGACCGTCGTGACCTAGGCATATTTGACGTACGTTTGACAATCGCTCAGAGAAAGAGGAGCTGTAGTTTACCTTTATTTGAATGACTTAATTTCTATTTACGTGTTGGATATGAAAGCTGTGGCTCAATATTTCATAACAATAATGAATGTCTCAGAAGGATACTAGCAGCAGAGAAAAAGACTATTTCATATCGGCGGTGAAAAACGGCAAAACGGTCCGAAGAACATCCAACAAAGTATTTAAAAAAGAACATATATAGTGCAATAACATGTAATCAATTGAAATCTAGAAATCTATAATGACGTTACAGAGTAAAGTATGGTCAAATGAGACAGGAGATCGTATCTCCGACCATACTCTACCTGAATATGAAAATGAATGTTAGGGTTCGTGGACTACTCTGAGGGCTTTAATAAACTAAACTTAAGCATATCTTTTAACTAACTGCATGGTTTTGGCAAATTGAACACCTTGCACGGTGGATATGTACGCTATATAAATGTCCAATATAATTACGCTGTGAAGCACACGAGCGCATAAAATCTTCAAATGCGTAAAGTAGCCTGACATGTAAAATGGGGCGACCAAAGTTCGCAGGTCCTTTTTGTTTGGGGGGGGGGGTTTGATTTTCTACCCAGATATTTGTTTGCCAATTATTACTAAATGTACCGCAACATTTTAGACTAGACGCTGGTGCAACTAGAAAATTTACCGTCAAAGAATACCGGAGATATCGCGATTTCAAAATGCGATATCTTATCGGAATGCGCTACAAATGACGACAGGATACTTTAAAAACGAGACTTTAATTCACTCACGAAAATTTACAGCCGATTAAACAATCAGATTTATCAATCAACTTTAGGATAATTTCATACTTTGCAAGGAAAAATATCGCCCAATCACTTAGTATCCCTTTTTAATTATAGTTTTGATGACATCTTATCTCGATATTAAAGTTTCTTGACCCTTCTTGGCTATATCAAAACATTTCAGAACGAACTTCCAAAAAAGAGGAAAATTTGCTGGCCAGTGTTTTCATAATTTCACACTCAATTCGAAATGATATTGGGAGTGTGGGTTATTTTTAGTACATCTTTCCATTGATAGAATCATACTTTTCGAAATCTTAATTTGTGAGATAGAGGACTAAGGTTACGCGCGAACTTTCGTCACACAACCATACCTTAAATTAAGTATTTATATATTTGACACAATTTATTCAATTTCCTATGGGTAGTACGGAAGATATGATAGGTAGTTCGATTTCTCAAAACGGTGCCTAAATGACGTCACGGTATATATTCACTCTTAAATTCAAATTATTCATGTTTTCCCTAACCTAGTTTGTGGCATCCAACGAATGCTTGATATTTCTCGGAAGGATACGTAGAAAACGTGCATCTTCAGTGGTGCGCAACACCGTAATTGCAGCTGTACACGTACGTCATACTGGTCGAACTACGTTCAAAGAAATCCTAAAAACTAATATTCCCGAGACCAAGCTGATGACAAATATTCGAAATATAATGATAGTCATACCGATCATAATAACAGTATTTAGTTTACCTCAATGTCAGCTCCTAATAAGAGACAATGTCGTATCTATGTGAAACAAATTTTAATGTTCATCAAAGTATGTTCCTTGCATACACAGTAAGCACATGATTAAAACAATTACACCATTAATATCAACATAATACACGAGATATGGCGGTCAAAACTACTAGACTTTAGTGCCGCCAATGGTTGCAAAGTTTCACTGCACATTTGAATATTTTGCTTAAATATAAATTGGATCGTATTCATAGGCCAACGGGGAATCGTTGAATATTCTATAATGTTTAACCTATGTTATGTTTTACTCAATCATTGAATAATTAATGTAAATATGTATTAAAATTATGGAATTAAAAACCTCGCTTGAGTTTAAGAGAAAAAGAAATAGACCAACGGAGTTGTACGGGTGGTCCTATATATGCTTGCTTTTCAGCTTTTCAGCGCAACAAACGAGAGAGCAGACATAGAGCGAAAGTTTCAGATCAAATCATCGTTCATTGCAATTAATATATGAGTAAAGGGAAATAGGGTGCTATCCCATCATTTACGCATGAAATCATAACATTGGCAGTGGGGAAGTCAACACAAGGTCAAAATAGAAAAAGTACAAGTTTGAATACAACAAATGATTTGCCAAAAAAATAAAACAATGTTTTGAAAGGTCTAGTGAAGATGAACACATAGCATTAATAAGGAACATACTGAATGTCAAAATACACTTTTCTTGATCAACAGCTCGTGATCCATGATCCACGATGTGTTCGGGTTCTAGACCCGAGGAGTAGAAACACTACAGTTTAGTCATGTGTCAGTCAGCCACTTCCCTACACACATACTTCTTAAAGCTCTCTATTTTTGTTTTGCTCATTTTCTTATTCCGTTAATTCCATTTGCTGAATTTCAACTGAGACCGCTGTTTTGTTTGTATGCGTTGAGTGAAGTGGGTAATTTACTTTACTGTATTAAAGATGTGTTTTTAAAGTTTTGTTTTGCGATTTTCAACGTCATTCCTTCATTTGTATTAGGTAAACAAGACCCATTATTTGTGTCGACAATTTGATTTTATTAGAAAGAAAGAAGAGTTTTGTTCGTCACTTTCGTCAAAATGGCACTCATTAGTATTAGTGGGAAGGCTACGGGCGGGCATGGGAGGGGCGCACTTGCCCCAAATAATTTGTTTTGTTTAAAGGTGTGAGTGAGGGGAGAGATGAAGGATAAGGAAAAAGAACTTGAGATAATGACAAAATTAGATCGATTGCTCGAAAACGCTCGTCAATGATTATAATATCATACAAATCAGTAACGTGGGCTCAACATAATAAGTCTTAAATGAAATTTATTATACAAGGTGCATTAAAAGATTATTTGGTATTGCTTTGGGGTGATCCGATCGACGTCATTGATGAAGCGTACAACAGAGAAGACAAAGGAATAGAGATAGGAGTGACAGATAGACGAAATACGGGAAAAGAGACAGAGGAAATTTGCCGCTACTGACGAATTAGATGATCTGCACTCAAAGCTGGAATGACGAGGAAACGATCACCAAAGAGCATCTGACGTGCGATTGGCAATCGCTCACATAAAGAGGGGCAGTAGTTTACCCGTGTATTTGAAAGACGTAATTTCCCTATAGATTTTGTACTCAAAATCCCTGGCTCAAGAACTCAATTAAACGAATGTTGTAGCATCACAGAAAGAGACAATTCCATATCGCAGTACCTACGGATAACAATTTTCTAAGTAATACAATATTTGGGGTTTTACGCGAACTTCGGAGCATAATTTCTGGATAGAGTATGGGAGCCTTGGAATAAGAATAATAAACTTTAAAAAAAAAAATTATACGATGGTGTGATAGATAAAGTATGTTTTTGAACAGCTTTAATAACCACACTGTTTATATGCAGTTTCAAAACGAACTTCCGCTTAGGCTTTCTACACCAACTTTAGAATGCAATAACTCATAACCCAACAATGGTCTGAGCATGAGATCAATATATCAGGAGCATATACCTAATAGGACACTCAATATAAATGTTAAAAATCATCTGGCAAGAAATAAATTTGACGTGAATTTAAAAAAAAAATATTCACAGTCGTACTTGTTCTTGATACACAGCGGGATTTTGTTTTCAAGTTCAATTAAAATAATTATTATGCTCTCGTCGTCCGACTAGAAAATATATGTAATTTCTCTTCTAAATTTACCGCCAGCTGCAACATACCAAATTTGAGGAAGAATTCAGCTAGAATTCCGATTTTTTCATAATATAAAGTATGGTCAAATGAGACACGAACTCCTACTCCACCCGGCATATAACAATCAACTTGCAGGATCAAAGACTCGTTTATGAGCTTTGATAAATTAAACATAAGCATATTTTTGTCAATTGTTTTAGATTTTGGCAAAGTTCGGGACGCGCAGATTTGTAAATGTAAAGTGCATGTGTACGTCATTAATGGGGCTACACAAAGAAAATTCACTAACAACTGAAAATTAGAACAATTTGCTGAGAAATCATATAGATATCATGGAAAGGCGTAAAATGCAATTTTTCAAGACCCTTCTTGGACCCCCAAGCGCCCCCGAACGTAAGCCAAACACACGAGCGTAGCGAGTTCTGAATAGTGATGTCACACACTGGACAAACTGCTCGGTACCGGAGTCGCGCGTGTATTAGCCTGCAGCTAGCCAGCCGTGTCCCGTGTGTGACGTCACAAATAGTGACGCTCTACATAGGACCGCTGAAGGCAGAAAATCATTTCTACATTCCATTAACAAGCTGCGCGTATTGAAATGCACAACATGGCCTCGAATTTACTATTAATTGATCAGGAAATGATTGTGACGCGCTCGTCATAATGCATGCGCGTACACAAATATGCCTGGATATTGACCCTTGACCTGACGTTAATAGGCGGTGTTACACAAAAAAATCCCTTGAAAAATCCCTTGAAAAATCCTTTCAAAAGAGAATTTTCTTGCTTCGTTAGAGGATTTTTCATGGGATAATTGATGACAGACAGCAATTAAGAGGATAACCAAAATCCGGATTTTTGGCCTCTGTGTGACACCGCCTGATGTGTACAAGTTTTGTGTTGAATTGAAATGCCTAATCAAATTACGCCTTTATGATGTAGGGATTGAGTAATCACACTTAAGCAATTTTTTAAAGCTAGAATCACAAACATGAATAAAAAATCCAAACGCCACTAACAAACACGGTTACTGCGGGAGAGCATTCAAGTGATTTTTCATCAACGCTGATTCTCGCTCATTTCAAGCCCAGCCACTGCTCATCACACTGCGCAGTATAGAATAACGTCGCTACGTGCTTTCTGAATTTATCAACAGTCGACTGTCGGCCAAACCGGAAGCAGGCCATGATAATGACGTTCAAGAATCATGATCGAGATCTCGCGTTCAAGCGATTTCTTAATCTTGAGTTGCGATTAATATAAATAAAGCGAACCCTGATTACACATTATTTTACACACATGTATTCTGTGAAATATCATAGAAAAGCATCCAAAGTCTAAATGTCGTTTCTCAAACATTGCTTATATTACTTTTAAAGATGTATATTTACCACACGGTTTCCTTATATTCACACATTCCATTCCATCATGAACAAGGAATAAATATCCTATGGTGGCTAATACATTTGTATATATGGTACAAGTATTAATTTGTCAACCATGATAGTTGAATTAAATACATGTATACCTTTGTGTAAATTATCTCGATATAATTCAAAGTTAGATATCTATTTGATATCTGAACATATGAAATGTACGAACATAATGAACCGTTAACAAAAAATAGAAGTCTTTTTAACTCTAGATAGTATGTCTAGTTATTTATGTTTTCCCTAACCTGGTTTGTGGCATCCAACGAATGTTTGGTATATTACTGTCTCTGTAGAAAACGAGCAACTTCAGTGATGCGCAACATCGTAATTGTAGCTGTACACTGCCGTCATACTGATCGAGCTGCTATATTCAATTCTATCCTAACATTTAATATCCCCGAGTCCAAGTTGACGACAAATATTCGAAACATAAAGTTAGTACGACAAATAATCAGTATAATAATAGAAAGTCAGTTGATCCCAATTTTAAATCCAAATTAGAGACAATCTAGTATTTTTGTGATGCAATAAAATTGTTCATTATATGTATCGGGATACCAAATCTGACGCTTAAAAAAATAGGGAATTTCGTGTCGCCATCAATGGCTCCAGAGTTTCACTACAGATTTGAATACAGCCGTAAAATCATTTTAAAGTCTTGACATTATTGAAGAGCTAGTTTGGAATCCAATAAAGGGGAATTACAAAGTAATATGTGACAATTAATTCCAAAAAATAGACCGTATCAAAATGCCAGTGAAATTGTACGAGTACTTCTTTAGGCGCTTGTTACCCAGTGCAACACACTAAGAACAGACAAGGTAAAGATAGAAGGACGGTTTCAGATCAAGGCAGTGTTCATTGCAATTAGTATAAAAGTATATGGAAATTAGCTGAAAGGGGACGATTTGTATCATTACTGCATGAAATCAAACAAATTGGCATTTGTGAGGTCAATATATGGGCAACATAGACAAAATGCAAAGCTCAAATGAGCACATGGTAATGAGCACATATATATTTTTAAGGAACATGTTATATATCTAGATACACCTTTTATCCTCAAAAGCTAGTGATTTTTTATCAACGATGTGTTTGGGTTCCCAAGTTGGACGATCGATTTGCACGTCAGAATCGCTGCGGACCTCCACCAGAGTTTCCTCCGCCACACCGAACGGAGCGGATATGGCTGGTGCGATGGTGCGCCCCCCCCCCCCCCCGTATTCCCTCAATTCCCTTTCCTTTTTTCTTCTGACCCCGCCCCTTTTGATTATTTTTGTATTTGTTTGTGTTTTGTTCTTCTTTATTTGTTTTCGAATTACAAATCAAGAGAGTGAGCAGCAGTCGCTCGGGACACTTGTTCAATCGTTTATGAGTAGATGAGATGAGATCAAGTTCTTAAACAAATATAAAGAAAATAAGGATCCCTAAAAATTGTTCCTTTTTATATAGGATAAGTACCCTTTCTACTTCGTAATAATTGCCCCTTGCTCTTCCGATAAGTTTTCATTTTCATCTGTAATGAGTGCCCCTTTTATTTTGTCACGTGCCCTTCTCCTTCCTAATAAGTGCCTCTTTCCCTTCTTATGAATACCCCCCTCTCCTCTTTTCACCTCTGATACCTGTTTAAAAGCTGATAGGAGCCATTTTTCATTTCTCAGCCAATTTTGATTGTTATCTCCGATTTTTTAGTTTTCTAAACTTTATTTCATGTCCAAAAAGGTTAAAAACGGCTGAAGCCACTCTTCCTGGATTTGAACTTCTTGATGATGATCAATAGCAATACTTAATTAATTCTGCGGATAGGAAGAACACCGAAAATTCCATGACATTCTCCGTAAAAGTATTCGAATCCTACTTGCAAGTTATCAATACAGACCTCGTTTCAAGCCAGCAGGTCCAAGCCCCTACATTCAATATCAAGACCGGCGTTGTAAACATCTACAACAAGTAATGCAGACTCTCTCATTATATGTAAATATGTTGCGAATTTGGAGTTTCATGGAGTTGTATGTAGTTTTATGACAAAAGTTAACAATTCATTACTTTTGCTTTTCCTGTTCTACTGGAGCACAAGTCTGCTTTCCCTGTTCTACTGGAGCACAGTGTGATGCTGATTTGTAAATGTGAGTACCCCATTATTAAGTATTCATTACTCCTGCTTTCCCTATTCTACTGAAGCACAGTTTGATAATGATTCTTAAACGTGAGTACCCCCATGATAAAGTATTCATTACTCTGCTTTTCCTATTCTACCGGAGCACAGTTTGATGCTGATTTTTAAATAATAATAATAAATAATAATACATTTATATAGCACAGCTTTTATACAAAATATATTTAGCTGCGCTGGTTAAAGAAGCTTGGCGAATAAATTTCACATAATCACTAAAAATGGGCAAATTATACAAGTCCGGATAGCGTAGACCAATTTGAACACGAACATTCTGCTCTAAAGTCTCGTAAATGTAATTGAAACGCGGTAAGAAGCTTTTCAAAGAACCTTCTCAAAAGTTCTATTCCTGGCTTGAACAGTTTGTTCGCGCAGTAGGCCGATTATGACGTCACTGGTTGGGCACGATCGCAATTCTAGGCCTCAAGCTCGCCTGTCGCACAGCTCGCGTGCGGTATTTTGCATAGGCCTATACGTATACATTATCCAGACTCTGCATGTTTCATATCCTGACCAGAAAGTGGAATAACAATCTCTAGAAATCATGTAATTACATATAATATTAAGCAAATTTATGTTATATAATACAAGGGGTGAATCGTGTCTCGCCCAGTCACTCCAGTGACAAAGTGCATGGCAAATCGATCGCCAGTTGAGCGGGGCCTGGGGAGCTGAGCGGCAGCTGGCAGCTCAGCCAGCTCGCGCGCTGAAATACTATCACTTGACCTGCACCAGCATCGACGCCGTCTTCTCCGAGTTGTTCTCTTTTTTCCATCCCTCCTACACCCTCACCATCATCGTCACTATCACTACCAGTACCACTATCACTAGTTGTGGAGCTGTGCTCATCAACTTCGAATTCTAAATCGAGTAAAACCTCTCCTTCGAGCTCGGACATTTTGATCAGATATTTAGCGTTCGAGTGGCGTTTGTATACGTACAATGCATGAAGGGTAGGCGAGAGTTGTGTGAGAGCTCTTGGGAGCACTCTCGCGCTCATACTATGAACATGACGGACAAAGAAAGAGGACAAAATATACAGTTCCTCATTCTACCCTCAACAATTGCTGTGGTAGACAAAAGAACATCCCTTCACTGCTATTATGTAAAAATGTGTAGAACAGGTGAATATGCATGTGACACCTGTTCTATACATTTTTACATAATAGCAGGGAAGGGATTTTCCTTTGTCTACCTGACGAACTGTATATTTTGTCCGCTTTCTTTGTCAGTCATGTTCATAGTGTCATGTGCCCAACCTCATACGTCACAAATCGTACGTCACAATAGCGGGCCGATCAAGGGCGGAATAATCGGGTAGTAATTTCACCACTTTTAATAGTAGATAAGTCAATTCTGTAACAATTTTTGATAACTAAATATGAACCATTAGAAAGATTGTAACATTAACTTTGCAATGATACCAACATTATTTAAGGTTTAAAGCCTTTTGAAACCTTCGCTCAGCTACTTTAAGAGCTCCTTTTTACTAAATGCTACAAGGATTGCTTCTAATTTAAGCAGGGCGTGATCTTCTAGAACGTTATAATCAATATCGTTTAGTATGTAAATGGTCACCCCCACCATTTCGATTACGATCTTTCCGTATAAGTGAATAACCAAATATCGAGACTTTAGTATCATGATTTTCAGCATCAAGCCCTGTTTCATGTAAAGACTGCAACTCGTCAAAATTTGTCAATAAACTCACAATATTCAATTGCACACATAATAGTCCCTTTTCACGTCAAACATCGAATTTTCCCTTATTACCAAATTTACATACTCCAGCTTGACAAACTGTAGAGGGTGCATCTCCATACATATCATTATCATCGTGCTCATACAATGGCAATTGGTTCATAAGGCACCTCGGACATTTCCTATCGAAAAAAATGTTCAGAAAGATCTCTACCGTTCGTATCACGTGCATAGTCTTCATTGCTCTTAACACATTTAGAACATAAACCACTAGGATATTTCGTAACCATGAAGGGGGGGGGGGGTTGCTTAAAAGTTGTATAAAAGTGATCACTCTTCCTAACAAAATAACACGAAATATTATAATGGACATAATGTCTGCTATAAGAGGAATATCTTACCTTGTTTGTGACACCCGAATGAAACTTCTCTTCCCCTTAAAGACTGCTTAAATTACTTTTCCCCACAGTTTTTTAATAGTCACACCTTTTATTTGATCATGAATAATGACAAGATATCCTTTGGTGTAAAATACAATTTGATATCTGTTACAAGTGTAAATATGTGTGCCAGAAGAGTTGAATCAGGTACATGATTACCTGTTTGTTGATTGTGACTCGATATTATTAAAAGTAAAATATGTTATTAGTACCTGAATATATGAGATATAAAAAAATATTTAAAAAAACATTGATCCTAACCTGGTTTGTGGCATCAAACGAATGTTTGGTAATTGTACGACACTGAACCAGACGAACAGCTTCGGTGGTGCGCAACACCGTAATTGCAGCTGTACACGTACGTCATAGTGATCGCGCTGCTATATTCAAAGAAATCCTTATAGTTAATTTCCCCGAGACCAAGCTGACGATAATTATTTGAAAAATACTGCATGTCGGACAAATTATAATAATGATTAAGTTTACCACAATTTCAACACACCCCAGATAAGAGACAATTTCCTATCTATATGGTGCAAATGTATGCTGTTTATGAAAGTGTGGTCATTGTATGTACCAGGATACTAGGCATCTGAAAGAACCAGTTGCACCAATAACATCAATATATTTTTATATGAGATACACCGATTGACTTTTCGATAATATCCTGCCACCGATGGCTTATTTTGGGGCTATTTTGAACCCCCGTAAGAGATGTTTTCCTGAAATGTACTAACATAATGGAGGCCATAAAAAGCAGTGCATGATAATGCATTTGTCAATCAAGGAACAGTTACATGCCGATTCGCGTAGCGGCGAGGCCATTTTTTTTTTTTTTTGCTATTTTGAACCCCCGTAAGTGATGTTTTCCTGGCATCTACTAACACAATGTAGACCATAAAAAGCAGTGCATGATAACCGACGTCTTTTTAAATCAAGTAACAGTAACATGCACATCATGATTTCACTTGGCAGCCCGGGGGGGGGGGGGGGTTATACCCCCTACCCCCGCCCCCTGTAGATCCACCACTGATACTTGTACTTGAAACCTGACTTCATGACGTCACTTGGTATTTTGTTGTATGTCTAGGTCAAGTATAATATCATTTAAGAAAAAAATATTTGTTTGCCAACTTTCGCCATAGTGGCTGCCATCGCTGTATATCAATCACTACTTGAAACTAGACTGGAAAAAGGTAATCTGCAGTAGATCTGAAACAATGAGTAATGTCTAGGTCACATTTGCCATGGTGGCCATGCGGTCTAAGTTATATACGGCTAAAGCAATTATAGGACCGCCGCAGCATTCCCACGGTCACATATTAGGTAGCGGTCACATATGTTAGGGTAGGTGCACGGCGTATTTTGAATTTGTGGAGACAGAAAATCTGCGACTGCCGTACGGCCTTTGAAATGTTGACGCACGGTCACCTTAGGGCGTCCCTGCGACGGCCAAAGCGTTTTGACAAATACTAAGGCAGACGCAAGGTAGCCGGAGGGTGCCCGTAAGGTGACCGAAGGGGGATAATACGGTGACTGTGCGGTGAGACTGATGCTACCGCTTCACCCCTGGATTATATAAAAACGCAATGCTACCGTACGGCCGACGCATAGTCGCCTTAGAACTGCTCTACGGCATGGCTACGGTGTGTCTAATCGCTATGGCGAACCTAGAAATGGAAACAGTTATATCTCCGCGTTATAATCCCACGGCGACCCGTACGGCCTGTAAAGATAGGAATACGCACTATGGTGACCCTGAGGCCGCCGCAAGTATCTCTCGACTTCGGGGGCGTACGACCGTCGTACCCTAGCCGTAGAGCAAATATGACCTAGGCATAAGCGATCGCCAGATGTTATTTGACGTACGTTTGACAATCGCTCAGAGAAAGATGAGCTGTAGTTTACCTCTATTTTAATGACTTAATTTCCATTTACGTTTTGGATATGAAATCTGTGGCTCAATATTTCAATAAAATAATGAATGTCTCAGAAGGATACTAGCAGCAGAGAAAAAGACAATTTCATATCGGCGGTGAAAAACGGCAATACGGTCCGAGGAACACCAACAGAGTATTAAAAAAAAAACGTTTAGTGCAATAACATGTAATCAATTGCAATCTAGACATCTATAATTACGGTACAGAGTAAAGTATTGTCAAATGAGACACGAATTCCTACTCCACCCGGCATATAACAATCAACTTGCAGGATCAAAGACTTGTTTAAGAGCTTTGATAAATTAAACATAAGTATATTCTTGTCAATTGTTTTATATTTTGGCAAATTTCGGGACGCGCAGATTTGTAAATGTAAAGGAACTGATCTGGAGGTAAAAATAGGGACGTACCAGAAAACGGTTAAATGCAACAAAATGCATTTCTATATTCCTTTAACAAGCTGCGCGTATTAAAATGCGCAACATGGCCTCGAATTTACTATTAATTGATCATGAATGATTGTGACGCGCTCATCATAATGCATGCGCGTACACAAATATGCCTGGATATTGACCCTTGACCTGACGTGTAATGTGTACAGGTTTTATGTTGATTTTACATGCCTAATCAAATTACGCCTTTATGATGTCGGGGTTGAGTGATTACACTTAAGCGATTTTTTAAAGCTAGAACCACAAACATGAATCACAAATCCAAACGCCACTAAAAAACACGGTTACTTCGGGAGTGCATTCAAGCGATTTTTCATCAACGCTGATTCTCGCTCATTTCAAGCCCAGTCACTGCTCATCACACTGCGCAGTATAGATTAACTTCGCCACGTGCTTTCTGAATTTATCTACAGTCGACTGTCGGCCAAACCGGAAGCAGGCCATGATACTGACGTTCAACAATCATGATCGGGATCTCCCTTGCGTTCAAGCGATTTTTAACGACCGCGATTCTGCAGAATCACGATACAAAACGCATCTTTTTCAGCGTTTCATGTTTGCGTTTTGAAATACGTTTATTTTACGACCGACGAAAAATCGCTTGAAAACAACCGTGTTTTAAAGTAAACGCTTTGAAAAACGTGTTTCTAGGGCGAAAAGGTATCGCTTGAACGCACCATTATAGAGGAAGAGGTTTCCTAGTTGTGACCAAGGAAGGGTATATAGTGCCCCCAATTTAAGTTGTATGATGCGGATATATTTTGTATATAAATTCTTACCCAAAAACAAAATGTAAAGAATAAAGAAAAAAGAAATAAAGAAGACATATTCTGGCGAAATCAAGTGGTAATCTGCATATCTGATGCTGATCGACTAATCAATAATAACTCGTATCAATTAAAGTAGACATTGCATGCCAAAAAAAAGCTTTTATACAACACCTACGTGGATCCTTGTCATTTGATTGGGGGATTGTTGGTCACATGATATTCAATAGATGATATATTGCACGGTCGTGCATTTTTGGTTATATGCGCCGTGCATTTTTGGTTATATGCAGACTGCGTACCTCTCTGCCGTGCGCGCGCGTATCCCTGCGTGTATCTGACGCGACGGCAATCTGAATTTTTATTGAGAAGGCTCGACTCCAACTTTGATTTATCGTTAATATGAGGAGTAAAGCATAATTTGTTGATTAACGTTCTATGAGATCTTCTTCTATGTTGTATAAAACAAATAATGAATGCTTTTCATTCGTTCAATGGTGCGAATATTTTCATTCGTTGGAAGATTAACGTTAATTCTATTCAACTCGGCTGACGCCTCGTTGAATAGAATGTTAATCTTTCAACTCATGAAAATATTCGCACTATTGAACTCATAACCATTCATTATTTGTATAATGATGTAAAGAAAGTGAAATATACATATGTGACGACAATCAGGCATTAAGAAACCTATGTATGCATATCCCCATACAAACTGGGCGCTTCGATGGTACGTCATTAATTTTGATAGTTTGTTAATTTATTATGAATTAAATGATTGAGATTAGGCCTGACGGTAACTTGGATCTGCAGTATTCATCGTCTGAATCCAGTGACAATAATATTGATGGTATCAATGGGCCAGTTTTCAAATTATTGTAATTTCTGCATTTAAAAAAGGGTCGCATATCAAATATGTTTAATCATGAGTGGATAGATTCCACCGATGTAATGTACAATCGCGAATTACGAACTTGGTTACCAGACTAGACAGCAAAGACTGCATTCGAAAGGCGGTGGATAAGACAAGATTTAGGTGTAATTTCCATCGAGAAAAGGCTAAAATATGCCATATTTACAACGAGGAATGTTGCAAAATTTGTTCCAAGAAGCCTCCACTGACCAATATACGAAACAAACAATGAGCGATGCTTCATTGAATGTGATATTGCTACTCAGTGTGATATTGCTTACATATTGTGTTATTTTTCATAGATTATTTGTCATCCGTATAATTTCTGTTGACATTTAATGTCAAGTGTAACATTTTCCTTTTTTTGTTGTGTTATAGTTTATTTGTATTCAATTCAAAAAACATACATGGAAAACTATTAAAACATGCAGTACTTATCGATCAAAAGCCATAGACACAATGTGAATATAGTGGTTAAAAGCTTTTGTTTTATGTTTCGGGGACATGCTACAATCGCCTACATTAAATTATTTCGGGCGTTTTATTGATTTGATTTGGGTTGGAAAATGCATGATTACAAGTGTATATTTTTCTTTTTGTTTTAAGTACATTAAGTATTTTAAAGATGCAATTTGTCCTCCAAATTTGCAAGTTCTTAAGCTTTCCATTGTTATATCGTTAAATGTTTGTAGAACGGCTGCTTTAAGAAAGTATAATGTTAATTCTTAATCTTTAGTTGCGATTAATATAAATAAAGCGAACCCTGATTACACCTTATTTTACACACATGTATTCTGTGAAATATCATAGGACAGCAGAAAAAAAATCTTCTTTGGTGTTACCATACAAATCCTTCAAGTACAAATATATACCTAGACCTGTAGTTAGCTGCTAATAGAGGTGCTAACCTATCATGCTTTTCTTTGCTGTTATGTTTACATCGACAAAATAATTGTCGTTTCTCAAATATTACTGATATTACTTTTAAAGATGTATATTTACCACACGGTTTCCTTATGTCCTCACGTTACATTCCATCATGAATAACGAATAAATATCCTATGGTGGCTAGTACATTTGTATGTTTTATACAAGTGTTAATTTGTTAACCATGATAGTTGAATCAGATACATGTATACCTTTTTGTAGATAATCTCGATATTATTAATATCTTGAAATGTACACAAATAATGAACACTTAAAATTAAAATAGATGTAGTTTTAACTCAAATTGTTATGTCTAGTTATTTATGTTTTCCCTAACCTGATTTGTGGCATCCAACAAATGTTTGGTATTTAACTGACCATGTAGAAAAAGAGCAGCTTCGGTGGTGCGCAACATCGTAACTACAGCTGTACACGTTTGTCATACTGATCGAGCTGCTATATTCAATCCTATCCTAACATTTAATATCCCCGAGTCCAAGTTGACGAAAATATTCGAAACATAAAGTTAGTAAGACAAGTAATCAGTATAATAAATATTCAGTTGATCTCAATTTCAACTCAGATTACAGGCAATTTAGTATCTTTGTGATGCGATGATATTGTTCATTATATGTATCGGGATACCATACATCTGATTGAACAAGTTGCACCATTTATATTAACATAATTATACTGGCATGAGTGCACCGCTTAAAAATTAGGGAATTTCGTGTCGCCATCAACGGCTCCAGTGTTTCACTACAGATTTGAATACAGCCGTAAAATCATTTTAAAGGGGGAAAGGATCCCACTATAACCAAAGTTTACTAATGATATTTTCCGCTCATTGTCGTATTCCCTCAATTTCCTTTCCTTTTTTCTTCTGACCCCGCCCCTTTTGCTTATTTTGTTATTTGTTTGTGGTTTGTTCTTCTTTATTTGTTTTCGAATTAAAAATCAAGAGAGTGAGCAGCAGACGCTCGGGACACTTGTTCAATCGTTTATGAGTAGATGAGATGAGATCAAGTTCTTAAACAAATATAAAGAAAATAAGTATCCCTTAAAAATTGTCCCTTTTTATATAGGATAAGTACCCTTTCTACTTCGTTATAATTGCCCCTTGCTCTTCCAATAAGTTTTCACTTTCATCTGTGATGGGTACCCCTTTTATTTTGTCACGTGCCCTTTTCCTTCCTAATAAGTGCCCCTTTCCCTTCTTATGAATACTTCCCTACCCTCTTTTCACCTCTGATACCTGTTTAAAACCTGATGGGAGCCATTTTTCATTTCTCAGCCGATTTTGATTGTTATCTCCAATTTTTTAGTTTTCTAAACTTTATTTCATGTCCAAAAAATGTAAAAACGGCTGAAACCACTCTTCCTAGAATTGAACTTCTTGATTTTGATCAATGGCAATACTTAATTAATTAGCGAGATAGCGAGAACACCAACAATTCCATTACATTCTCTGTAAAAATATTCGAATACTACTTGCAAGTTATCAACACAGACCTCGTTTCGAGCCAGCAGGTCCAAGCCCTTACATTCAATATCAAGACAGGCGTTGTAAACATCTTCACCATTTCGATTACGATCTTTCCGTATAAGTGAATAAACAGATATCGAGACTTCAGTATCATAACTTTCAGCATCAAGCCCTGTTTCATTTAAAGACTTCAACTTGTCGAAATTCGTCAACAAACTCACAATATACACATAGTAGTCCCTTTTCACGTCAAACATAGAATTTTCCCTCATTACCAAATTTACATGCTTCAGCTTGACATACTGTGCATCTCCACACAAATCATTATCATCGTGCTCATATAAAATTGCAATTGTTTCAAAAGACAACCCTGACATTTCCAGAAAGATTATTACACATCTCTACCGGGACACGAGGCTAGCAAACATGAATCCACCGTTCGCAACACGTGCATAGCCTTTATTGCTCTAAATATTTTTAGAACATAAACCACGAGGATATTTCTTAACCACGAAGGGTAGGGGGGTTGCTTAAAAGATTAATAAAAGAGAGCACTGTTCCTAAAAAAGAACATGAAAAATTAGTATAGATATAATGACCGCATTGAGAGGAATGGTTGTTCTATAGGCTCAAGGGACGCTACATCCTGATTTCACCCCAAGGCATGTCGAGGGGTGATAGCAAGATGCAACATCCCCGAGAGCCTATAAAACAACTACTCCTTGAATATTAAAGCAGTCATTATTATGTTATATGCCAGTAATATATCAAAACGTGTATTTTATATTGTGTCATACGACATACCTGAGATTTCAATATAATTACTGTATGTGTTTCTCTCCATACCACTCCTTAATAAATCCTATAAAATAGGAATAGAACTTTGGTTAGTTGTCATCAGATGTTCATATATTGCACAAATCTAACAATTATTAATGAAAGTAACATTCAGTATTAACCAATCACGCTTTATCGTCCCTTGTTTGCGACACCCGAATAATACTTGTTTTGCTCTCAAATACTACTCAAATTACTTTTACAAGATGTATATTCCCACAGTTTACTTATATTCACACCTTTTATTTGATCATGAATAATGACAAGATATCATCTGGTGAATAATACATTGTTATATCTAGTACAGCTGTAATATGTGTGCCATAAGAGTTGAATCAGGTACATGTTTACCTTTTTGTTGATTGATGATCTCAATATTATTAAAAGTAAAATATTTCATTAATATCTGAATATATGAGATGTAAAAAGATTTAAAACAAACATTGATCCTAACCTGGTTTGTGGCATCAAACGAATGCTTGGTATTTTAAGGACTCTGTAGAAAACGTGCATCCTCGGTGGTGCGCAACACCGTAATTACAGCTGTACACGTACGTCATACTGGTCGTGCTGCTATATTCAAAGAAATCCTTATAATTAATTTCCCCGAGACCAAGCTGACGATAAATATTTGAAAAATACTGCATGTCGGACAAATCATAAGGATAATTAAGTTTACCACAATTTCAATACACTCCAGATAAGAGACAATATCCTATCTATGTGGTGCAAATATATGCTGTTTATGAAAGTGTGGTCATTGTATGTACCAGGATACTTGGCATCTGAAAGAACCAGTTGCACCAATAACATCAATTTTTTTTTTAAATGAAATTCACCGATTGACTTTTCAATAATATCCTGCCACCAATGTCTTTAGAGTTTTACTTCAGATCCGATTTTTGTTGTTGTGTTGCTATTTTCAACCCCTGTAAGGGATGTTTTCCTTGCATCTACTTACACAGTGGAGGCCATAAAAAGCAGTGCATGATAATGTCCCTGTGCATGATAATGTCTTTGTATTAAATCAAGTAACAGTTACATGCCGAACCTCGTAGCGGCGATGCAAATTTTCTTTTGCTATTTTGAATCTCCAACGTAAGTAATGTTTTCCTGGCTTCTACAACACAATGGAGACCATTAAAATCAGTGAATGATAACGTATTTTTTAAATAAAGTAACAGTTACATGCTAAACCGCAAAGCAGCGAGGCAACTTTTTTGCTATTTTAAACCCCTGTAAGTGATGTTTTCCTGGCATCTACTAATACAATGGAGACCATAAAAAGCAGTGCATGATAACTTTTGTTTTAAATCAAGTAACAGTAACATGCGCATCATATTTTCACTTGGCAGCCCGGGGGGTGGGGGGGGGGGCTGCTGTGTCTAGGTCAAGTAAAATATCATTTAAATAAAAATTATTTGTTTGCAAACTTTCGCCATAGTAGCTGCCATTGCTGTATATTAATCCCTACTTGAAACTAGACTGGAATTCGTCACCGCTGACGAAAATGGTTATCTGCGGTAGATCTGAAACGACGAGTGATGTCTAGGTCACATTTGCCATGGCGGCCGTGCGATCTAAGTTATCTACGGCTATAGCAATTATAGGACCGCCGCAGCATTCCCACGGTCACAAACGGTAGCGTTCACATATGTTAGAGTAGCCGCACGGCGTATTTTGAATTTGTGGAGACAGAAAATATGTCGTACGGCCTTTGAAGTGATGACGCACGGTCACCTTAGGGCGTACCTGCGACGGCCGTAGCGTTTTGACAAATACTAAGGCAGATGCGAGGTAGCCGGAGGGTTTCCGCAAGGCAACCGAAGGGGACCATACGTGCGGTCAGACTTATGCTACCGCTTCACCACTGGAGTATATAAAACGCGATGCTACCGTACGCCGTAGAACCGCTCTACGGCAAGGCTACGGCGTGTCTAATCGCTATGACGAACCTGGAAATAAAAATAGTTATATATCCGCGGTATAATCCCACGGAGACCTGTACGGCCTGTTAAGATAGGGATACGCCCTAGGGTTTCCCTGAGGCCGCCGCAAGTACCTCTCGACTTCGGGGGCGTACGACCGTCGTATCCAAGCCGTAGAGCAAATGTGATCTAGGCATAAGCGATCGCTAGATGTTATTTGACGTACGTTCGACAATCGCTTAGAGAAAGAGGATAATTTATGTAGGAAACCTCTATTTGAATGACTTAACTTCCATTTACGTTTCGGACATGAAATCTGGGGCTCAATATTTCAATGAAATAATGAGTGTTTCAGAAGGATACTAGCAGCATAAAAAGGACAATTTCATATCGACGTTGGAAAATGGCAATACGGTCCGAAGAACACCAACAAAGTGTTCAAAACAAAACATATAGTGCAATAACATGTAATCAATTGAAATCTAGAAATCTATAATGACGTTACAGAGTAAAGTATGGTCAAATGAGACACGAAATCCTACTCCACCCGGCAAATAACAATACACTTGCAAGATCAAAGACTCGTTTAAGAGCTTTGATATATTAAACATAACCATATTTTTGTCATTGTTTTAGATTTTGGCAAAGTTCGGGACGCGCAGATTTGTAAATGTAAAGTGCATGTGTACGTCATTAAAGGTGAAAATGAACTGATCTGGAGAAAAAAAAAGGATCACGTACCAGTAAATGGTTCATTGCAACACAGTTGCATTTCTACATTCAATTAACAAGCTGCGCGCATTGAAATGCGCAACATGGCCTCGAATTTACTATTAAATGATCAGGAAATGATTGTGACGCGCTCTTCATAATGCACGCGCGCACACAAATATGCCTGGATATTGACCTTTGACCTGACGTTAATGTGTACAAGTTTGTGTTGATTTTACATGCCTAATCAAATTACGCCTTTATGATGTCGGGGTTGAGTGATCACACTTAAGCGATTTTTTGAAGCTAGAATCACAAACATGAATCTCAAATCCAAACGCCACTGAAAAAACACGGTCACTGCAGGAGAGCATTCATGACAACCGATTTTTCATCAACGCTGATTCTCGCTCATTTCAAGCCCAGCCACTACTCATCACACTGCGCAGTATAGATCAACTTCGCCACGTGCTTTCTGAATTTATCAACAGTCGACTGTCGGCCAAAACGGAAGCAGGCCATGTTAATGACGTTCACGAATCATGATTGAGATCTCCGTAACGACCGCGATTCTGCATAATCGCGATAAAAAAACGCATTTTTTCAGCGTTTCATGTTTGCCTTTTGAAACACGATATTATTCAATGTTAGATATTTGATTAATATCTGGATGTATGAAATGTACAAAAATAAAAAACACTTAAATTATTTATGTTTTCCCTAACCTGGTTTGTGGCATCCAACGAATGTTTGGTATTTAACTGACCATGTAGAAAACGAGCAGTTTCGATGGTGCGCAACACCGTAACTACAGCTGTACACTTCCGTCATACTGATCGAGCTGCTATATTCAATCCTATCCTAACATTTAATATCCCCGAGTCCAAGTTGACGAAAATATTCGAAACATAAAGTTAGTACGACAAGTAATCAGTATAATAGAAATTCAGTTGATCTCAATTTTAACTTAATTTACAGACAATTTAGTATCTTTGTGATGCAATAATATTGTTCATTATTTGTATCGGGATATCATACATCTGATTGAACAAGTTGCACCATTTATATTAACATAATTATACTGGCATGAGTGCAACGCTTAAAAGTTAGGAAATTTCGTGTCGCCATCAAGAGTCTCCAGAGTTCTACTTCAGAATTGGATCAGCCGTAAAATTATTTTGAGGTTTGAAATTATTGAAGAGCTTGTTTGAAATCCAATAAAGGGAAATAAAGCGTAATATGTGACAATTATTTGGAGAAAAAATAGACCGTATCGAAATGCCAGCGAATTGTACGAGTAGTTCTTTATGCGCTTGTTATCCAGCGCAAAAAAAACTAAGAACAGACAAGATAAAGATAGAAGGACGGTTTCAGATCAAAGCAGTGTTCATTGCAGTTAGTATAACTAAAGGGAAATTAGCTGAAAGAGCTCTCTCTAAATTTGAAAGTCTTATTTTTAAATCTTAAAGTCTTACTTTTAAATCTAACAGAGACTGATATTAGTGACGAACCCTTTGGGATTTAAAATAAGTCTTTATTAAGACTTAAATTTTTAAAACCACAAAAGACTTAAAATATAAGTCTCTTAGATTTAAAATTTAAATATTTTCAGTTTTACCTTTAAATCTTTTCAAGGTTTATTTAAACATAAATCTTTTATATTTCAAGTCTTTTAATATTTACTTTAAACCTTTCTTGGATTCATTTAAAAAATAAGTCTTAGCTAAGACTTAAAATGTTAAGTCCCTGAAAGATTTAAAGTCTAAGTCAATTGTATTTATATTTCAAGTCTTTTAGATTTACTGGTCTAGCTGAGCCATTAGAACCATTTGGTAAAACTTCTAACCAGTTGAACGACAACAACAATTCAATACTGGTACGTCTGTATTTTCAATGTAAAGGCATCGGTAATAAGTAGACCTATACATAATTTAATTAATCGAATTTTTTTTCATATACTTGTATTTTATTGAAATTATTTTAGTTCATAGTTAATGTTTCCCTTATTCATGTTTAATTAAATGTAATTCATACGAAGTAGCGAAATGTCCTAATAACTGGTAATTTATATTTGTAGTATTTTCGAAATGAATTGCATATACCTAAATCATCAGTAATTAAGAAATATGCTGTAAATTCAGATAAATTGTTAAAAAAACATAGATCTGCACGCACCCCATATTCAATATGCAAATTAATTGGTGTCAGCTGGTTCAACTGGAAATATGCCAACAATCAGTCATCAACTGGTGCAACTGGAAATATGCACATCTGATTGGCGAGAAGTTTAAGTCTCTCCAAGATTTATATCTAGAAGCTGGTTTCGATAAAACTTTTAGTCGAATTCCCAATTTATTAAGTCTTAAAGACTTGAAATATTTTAAGTCTCCAAATGGATTTAAAATTTAAGTCCTAGAAATTAAGAGAGAGGGAGGATACCTGAAACCATACACATTGGCATTTGTTAGGTCAATATTAGCCTGTTGACAAGGCCTCGTGACTCTGGCTAAGCGGTTGAGATGAGTCTAGATACCCAGGGTGAACGCGCGATCGCCACGAGAGCCTTTTGCAATCTAGATATTACTGCTCCGCATGAATTATTCATAGCATTGGATTTATTGACCAATTAGAACGGCCATCCCCCAGTTGGCTTCGTTCGTGATTCGTTCATTATCAAAACATGTAAGAAAAGGTAAAAGACGTAAATACGTTTTGCTTATGAGATGAACATATATTTGAAAGATACAAAATATCACATTCAAATTTATATTAAATGCAAAATTACAATGAAATAGGAAGCATTTGATGACTTATGCTAACAATCATAAGTGAGATAATTGGACTTTCCCTGTAAATAAAATGAACCAGTCTCGTTTTCGTTCCATGTAGAGGTCAGTGGTCTTAGCCCGAACGTTAGTGTGTGTGTGTGAACTATGAACGTCAGTTCATAGTTAGTAGGTCCATGTTTGTACTATACGTACAGTTTACTCCGTGTGTGTGTGTGTGTGTGTGTGTGAGTGTGTGTGATGGATACTATATGCTGACGTAATGCAAGGATACGTTCGGTGATTGGACGCTACTTCTTCGTCTTTTGGGATACTCCTCAACGTTCTACCATTTCGGTAGAGTATTCCAGTCGGAAACAAAGGTTAACATAAGAAATCAAAACCAGATTACCAAAGGCTAACTGGCTGTGATTCTCGCTCTGTCGTTCATTCGGGCTTTCGGGCTTTCGATTAGTCTCTTTTTAGTCGCTCGGCTTATACCAGACAGGTGGCCTTGTTCAAAGGCTAGGTCAATATATGAGCAAAATAGACAAAGTGCAAAGCTTAAAACAAGAAATTATGGAGGAAAATTCAAAATATTTGTTTTTCCGAATTCCGGTGGTAATGAACACATATATAATTTTCAAGGAACATGTTGAATGTCTAGATACACCTTTAATCTTCAACAGCTAGTGATTCTTGATCAACGATGTGTTCGGGTTGTGAATCGTACAAAATATAACCAGAGTTTACTAATGATATTTTTTGATCATTTTCGTATTCCCTCAATTCCCTTTGCTTTTCTTTTCTGACCCCGCCCCATTTCCTTAGGTTTTTATTTGTTGTTTTTTTGTTCTTCTTTAATTGTTTTCAAATTACAAATAAAGAGAGTGAGCATCATTCGCTCGGGGCAGTTTTCCAATCGAACCTTCGTATATGAGTAGATGAGATGAGATCACCTGTCACTTAATCATAACATCATGCTGTCTTGGCTTTAGACAAATATCTCACGAAGATATCATGAAATGAAAACTTAACTCTTTATGCGCCACTTAAAAAACCCCCCTGTGCCACATTCTTTTAGGGTCACACATTTCGAGGGAATCTTTATTGACTCTGCTGAATCAAGAGGCTATAACTCTTCACTGGATGATCATGATGAAAAATATTGTGCAGCAAAGTTGTAGACCGGAAAACGTGCTTTTCGATGAACCGTCATTTGTTATATTTTGAATTATCATTTTTATAATAATCATAATTATATAATGTTTAATTTTTCTTATTTACGGCAGTTTTTTATCCCTCTAGAATTTCTTATTTAGCAATGATAAGACATCTTCAAATCGAATCTATTAGAAAGGTGGACTTCTTACCTTTCTTTACATACCTTGCTCAAGTATTCTAACAATTCAGAAGGTTAGTATTTAGGTTGTTGAAGAAAAGAAGTTCAATAGGGAGAGACTTGAAAGTACCCCGCTCAGCCACCCTTGACAATGGGCTAATCTGCCCATTGAAATCCCTATTACCCCAGGTTATTGTCAATGTCCGGTTTAGCGGGGCATGAAAAGGGACGTCGTGGGGATGTTTTTCTTTGTTGTGCCATGATAAGTCAATAAGAAATAAGAGAATGTTATTGATTTTGCCCACTGGTATGAGCATGTAAAAATGGTATAGGCATAATATATTATATGTGATATACATGACATAATCAGCATCTTATTGAAATGTCTCATTATGAATGTTCACCGCATCTGTTCTCTCACCTTCTTTACCCCTCAATAAAATTGATTTCAAGTACATTTATCACAGCCATAGATATACAAAGAAAGAATGAATCAATCTTAAAATATAAACTATATTGCATTGTTTTCCATTTACTTTATTGTGAGAGAGCTTATTATCAGAAATGATTGACGAGTGGAGTATGCAATGAATAAAATATGGAGAACGGACGTGAGAGACATTATGAGAGAGAAATAGTGATATGAAATGAAAGGACTTTACTGTGAATAAAGATTATAAGAGAAAGAGATAAAGATGACGGCAAGACAGGATACATATTGATACGAAAATAACAATAATAATGAGATAGAGATGACGGAAAGAAAGAGAGTAAACACTGATAGCATAAGAATGAATAAAGATAATAAGAGAAAGATATAGAGATGACGGCAAGACATAGGGTACATATAGATAGGAAAATGATAATAATAATAAGATAGAGATGACGGAAAGAAAGAGAGTAAACACTGATAGCATAAGAATGAATAAAGATAATAAGAGAAAGATATAGAGATGACGGCAAGACATAGGGTACATATAGATAGGAAAATGATAATAATAAAAAGATAGAGATGACGGAAAGAAAGAGAGTAAACACTGATAGCACAAGAATGAATAAAGATAATAAGAGAAATATATAGAGATGACGGCAAGACATAGGATACATATTGATAGGAAAATAATAATAATAATAAGATAGAGATGACGGCAAGAAAGAGAGTAAACACTGATAGCATAAGAATGAATAAAGATAATAAGAGAAAGATATACAGATGACGGCAAGACATAGGGTACATATAGATAGGAAAATGATAATAATAATAAGATAGAGATGACGGCAAGAAAGAGAGTAAACACTGATAGCATAAGAATGAATAAAGATAATAAGAGAAAGATATAGAGATGACGGCAAGACATAGGGTACATAATTATAGATAGGAAAATGATAATAATAATAAGATAGAGATGACGGAAAGAAAGAGAGTAAACACTGATAGCATAAGAATGAATAAAGATAATAAGAGAAAGATATAGAGATGACGGCAAGACATAGGGTACATATAGATAGGAAAATGATAATAATAATGAGATAGAGATGACGGCAAGAAAGAGAGTATTACACTCATAGCATAATAATGAATAAAGATAATAAGAAAAAGATATACAGATGACGGCAAGACATAGGGTACATATAGATAGGAAAATGATAATAATAATAAGATAGAGATGACGGAAAGAAAGAGAGTAAACACTGATAGCATAAGAATGAATAAAGATAATAAAAGAAAGATATAAAGATGACGGCAAGACAGGATACATCTTTCTTTCATTAGTTTTATTCATTCTTATTCTATCACTGTCTACTCTCTTTCTTGCTGTCATCTCTAGCTCTTTCATTAATTTTTATTCATTCTTATTCTATCAGTCTACTCTCTTTCTTGCTGTCATCTCTATTTCTTTCTTTCATTATTTTTATTCATTCTTATTCTATCACTGTCTACTCTCTTTCTTGCTGTCATCTCTATCTCCTTCTTTCATTTTTTTTATTCATTCTTATTCTATCAGTCTACTCTCTTTCTTGCTGTCATCTCTAGCTCTTTCATTAATTTTTATTCATTCTTATTCTATCAGTCTACTCTCAGGGAACACTTTTATCACTAGAGTCTTCGTCACTGCTCGATTCGTCGGAATCAGAGTCCATGCTCCATGCTTCCATAGTAACAAGATCTCGAGCCTCCTCTACACTAAACACACGTTGACGTTTTCCAGCAGGTGCCATCGTAACATCAGTAAAAAAAATCCAAAGAAAACCGCTAAATACACGGTAATTTCGAATGTAACACTATGAAGAAAAACAGTTTACCGGAAAGTGTGCGATGTATACAATGTAAACAATAGTAAACGCAACGCGTGGCTACACACTGCGAGCGGTATTATGAATGTCTAATTGACTCGTATACATCTGTGCAAAAATGCGAAGTTGGCACGCCTACGTCCGTGCAAATCGGCGAACAAAGCAAACAAAGAGTTAACGGTAATACAAAGTTTTGGTATGGGGTCATGAATTTGGTTCAAATGAATATATTGGAAACATATGCAATCCTACAATTTTTAGTAATCATTGTCGCAGTTGAAATTGAGTTTAAAGTTATGAAATTTTAAATAATAAACTATTTATGTTGTATAGCTCCCTCTCAAGGTCAAGATATTAATTAAGCTATAAAACATTGTTTCTTGACTAAAATCGACCGATTAGCTATTCCCGTTTGGATATTATAGATCACAACTACATATTCTGTGAGATTTCCATGGTCACAGCTTCCATAGTACGGCCGTAGGCGCTGTTTGAAATTTATCAAAATTTACCGGGAGCACCGGTAAATTGTTATATTCAATTTTTCTCGAAAGCAGAAGTGTTTTAGGGGCTAAATTTTCTAGTGCTTATAATACTTCCACAGGGGCATCCAAATATATCAAAATTGTAAAGAATGACCATCCACCCCATTTTCAAAATTTCCCAAAACTTTGTATTACCTTTAATAGTAACATAAAAGTCATGAGGCGCGAAATATATATTTTATTATGAGTTTAGAAAATTAAAAATTAGCCGGTTTGTACAGGCGCGCGCGTTCTTGCCACAAATCATAATAGTAGTAAGCCGGTTTATCTCAATTTCACCTCATATGGCATGGAAACGTCCAGCAAATAAGGTTTGCGGTCTCCAACGAAATCTGGACGGAATCACATCGAACTTTTTTGCCGCAACAAAATTGCTAACATGCTGAAAAATTGCCGACTGATAATTTCGACCGTCTGCGGTCGCTAGCGGATTCGTCAGCGACAATTGAACGCAACACATGATGATTGGCGGGATATTCAAAATTGCAATTCACAGCTTACCGTAGCTAGCGATACCCCCCCCCCCCCCCACCCCGGCTGCTTTAAATGTATTGGGTAACTTTGCCTGTGATTCTAAAACAAAATCCTAGATTTAGCTCATGCTGCAATCAATAAGCCTTAAGGTCAGAAATGAATCGCACGAATTTCACTAGCCATTCGCATGTTTGATTATAAAGATATTTATGATTGGAATTTGAAATGTTTAAAATATTTTTCCACTTCAGTCTATCAGGGAAATGAGCATGGTAAAACCGGTTACTCAAAAATATTTACTTTTTTTGAAGCACTTCATGATCATTTAGAATTACAATTTCTTTTAAGGCTTCAATATAAAACCATATCACAGACACTGGTAACACGATCCGCCATGAATCTCAGATTGGTAAAACTGGAAACATTGTTTTAAAATGCCTTGAAATATACAGTCGCGATCATATCACACACGCATAGGCGCCGGAAGTGGGGGGGGGGGGGGCAGGGGGGGCAGCTGCCCGCCAATCACAAAAGTGGGGGGGGGGGGGGCAAAAGGCATTTTGCCCCCCCCAAAAAAAAAAAAAAAAAACGCCCCCCCCCCCCCCTCCCAAAAAAAAAAGAAAAAGCAGTAAAGGAGTAAACATGGTTTGTATTTTTAACCCAAAAGAACATAACAATAATAAAAACCTGAATTAAATCACATATACAATATTATTCAAAGAAAAGGAAAGTTCACAGGAATTAAATTTCATAAACATTGCGCATGCCACCTATACGGTATTTATCAACGGAGGTCTTTATAATAGCGATACGCGCATATCGTGGACATATTGTGCGAAAATGGGAAAGCGTGTCTGTTTTTTGGTTATAGGGGTGAGAAGACATGAGCTCCTGAACGCTGGCATCCTGATGAGGGGGGTGTATTTCTTATTCGATACTAGTGATTTGCAAATGTTGCTGTTATGACATGATTTTTCGGTATTTTTTTGTAGGTCATACCTTTGTATGCATTATTTGGAAAATAAGAAATTCCCTAATGCGCAGTCGGGCTAAAAATACGCTTATTTAGAAACCTTTATATCATGGCCTGCAAAGTGGCGTCCCCCCCCCCCCCCCCCCTCACATTTTGAAAAAATATATTAAAGAGAAGAAAAAAAGAAAGACGGGGAGAAAAAATAAGTGACCTGCCAATGTCACAAATAAGGTAAAAATGCTCATCTGACCGTAATTAAATACTTAAAAAACCCTGAGCCTCCGGGGGCTCTGCCCCCTGGATGCTCATCTGACCGTAATTAAATACCCAAAAACCCGGAGCTTCCGGGGGTTATGCCCCCTGGACCTCACCAAGCGCCCTAAGGCGAGCCCCTGAATTCTCATCTGACCGTAATTAAATACCTAAAACCCCCGAGCTTCCAGGGGCTCTGGACCCCACCAAGGGCTCTAAGGCGGGCCCCTGGGTGCTCATCTGACCGTAATTAAATACCTTAAAAAAACTGAACTTCCGGGGGCTCTGCCCCCTGGATGCTCATCTGACCGTAATTAAATACCTAAAACCCCTGAGCTTCGGGGGACTCTTCCCCCTGGACCCCACCAAGGGCCCCAAGACGGGCCCCTGGATGCTCGTCTGACCGTAATTAAATACCTAAAACCCCTGAGCTTCCGAGGGCTCTGCCCCCTGGACCCCACTAAATGCCCTAAGGCGGGCCCATGGATGCTCATCTGACCGTAGTTAAATATTAAAACATCTGAGCTTCTGGGGGCTCTCCCCCCCCCCCTTCTTGAACACGTCAATGGCTTAAAGAGGGCCTCTGGATACTCATCTAACCGTAATGAAATACCTAAAATCCCTGAGCTTCCGGGGGCTCTGCCCCCTGGACCCCACTAAAGGCCCTAAGGCGGGCCCCTGGATGCTCATCTGACTGTAATTAAAAACCTGAAACCCCTGAGATTCCGAGGGCTCTGCCCCCTGGACCCCACCAAGGGCCCTAAGGCGGCCCCTGGATGCTCATCTGACCGTAGTTAAATATTAAAACCTCTGAGCTTCTGGGGGCTCTCCCCCCCCCCTGGAACATGTCAATGGCTTAAAGAGGGCACCTGGATGCTCATCTAACCGTAATTAATTACCTAAGGGGGCTCAGCCCCTTGACCCCCTGCTGAGGCTCACGTCCTGGACCCCACGCCAATTTACGCCTTTCTTGATCGTTAATACTCCACTTTGAAAAATGTAACGTGTAAGATGGTAAGGTGGTGATGCAGATTTTTCGTCTGCCCCCCCCCCTTCCGAACGTTTTTTCTCATTACGTCACTGCCCCTGGAAGGTGAGCCCCCTGGAATGTTTGCCCCCCCCCCCCCAATCCCAAACTGCTTCCGGCGCGCCTGCACACACGTGTAGTTTATGTAATACTGTAGGACCGGACAATGGAATTAAATGACTCTACTTGTTTTTATCCATACCCCTTATCAATAGAACATATAGAAAAAGACCTATACCGTTGGTAAGTTTTCATCAAAAATCCGTATATTGTATCAATGTATCAATTATTAATGGAAAGTAAAATTCATTCACCTGTCACGTTTTATCTTACCAGGTTTGTGACACCAAAGAATACTTTTCTTGCTCCCAAAGACTTGTTATGTTATTTTTACAGGATATATATACCCACAGTCTCATTTGTTCATGAACAATGAATAGATTTCCTATAGTGGCTAATACATTTTTACAATTATATAAAAACAGATGTAAATATGGTTATCAGAAGAGTTGATCAGACAAGATTCAATTTTGTATTGATTGCTAATCTCGGTATTATTCAAAGTAAGATATTTCATTTATACCTGAATATATGGAATGAAGAAAGATAATATTAATCATATAGATTTACATTATTAAACAAATTGTAGTTGCCATTTAAATGTAGTAAATATTATCCCTAACCTGGTTTGTGGCATTCAACGAATGCTTGATATTTTACTGAGTGTGTAGAAAACGAGCAGCTCCGGTGGTGCGCAACACCTTAACTGCAATTGTACACCAACGTCATAGTGATCGCGCTGCTATATTCAAAGAAATCCTAAAAGTTAATATCCCCGAGACCAAGCTAACGAAAAATATTTGAAATATACTGCTTGTTCGACAAACCATAATAATAATATTAAAGTTAGTTTACCTCAATTGAAACTTATTATAAGACACAAATTTGTATCTATATTATGCAAATAGTAATGATCATGAAACCTTGTTCGTTGTATGTATAAACAAGTTGAACCACCGCCTTCAATGTCCAGAATTCTTTTATTATACATTCGAATTTAGCAGTGAAATCGAGTTGGGCCTTGAAATGATTCCAGAGCTAGTTTGGAATCCAAATTATTCAAAGGTCAACGGAGTTGTAGATGTTGAGCTATGAACGATTGTAGGCTAGCTCGACAAAAAGGAGCGCAGACAGGCTTGAGATTGAAGGAAAAATGTTGATCAAAGCATTGTGTATTGCCAACAGTGTAATTAAATATTGATTTAGTTTAACAAATAAGGTATTTCACAATTCATGCATGCAATGAGACAAATTGGCAATCATGCGGTCAATATATAGACACAGAATGGAAAGTGCTAGGCTCAATACACACAATCATTGGGTAAATTAATGATGAATTTTCTAAATTCCGTTGACAATGAGAAGGTAGCATTATCAAGGTACATGTCAAGATACACATGTCATCATCCACAGCTCGTGTTCAATGATACGCGATGTGTTGGGGTTCTGCATCCCGAGGAATAGAACCAGACAAGAATTAATTTATTTCGGTCCTGTGTCTTTCACCTACTCCCCAAACTGACATCATTATTAAAGCTCTCCCTCTCTCCTTTTCGCTAACTTCTTATTCCCTTAATTTCCTTTGCTATATTTCCCCTGACCCCGCTATTTGTATTTATGTTTTTTAAATTAAATTCCAAAAGCTGTGTGGACAACATAGTTCATTTACATTACATTTCTTACCTCAAGTATTATCGTTGATAATCACACGTAAGAACATGAACCGTAAATTCTCGCCGTTACTTAATATTCCTCCAATTATTACATCAAGCAAAGTGAAATCGAAGAAACAAATTGTTTTGGTCAAATTTAGTTTTTTTTTAATGGCTGTCGTTGCTGTCAATTAATCGCAATTTGAAAACTAGACTAAACTTAACCATTGATGGCGAATTAGGTGATAGGCAGCCGATCTGAACTGACAAAGAAACAATCGCCATTCAGCGTCTGACGTACGATCGACAATGGCTCAGATAAATAGGAGCTGTTGTTCACCGTCATATTTGAAAGAGATAACTTGCCTAATAATTTATATATTATATACACACAATTATTTTCTCAATATTTCAATAAAACAGAACGCACTTTTATAGCACATGACATGTGAGTTGAACCCGATACGTTACACTACGGATTGTAGGTGAATTTTCCCAGTGATAACATATTACCCATACTCAGACAGAGACTTATGGGCATAATATCTGGAGAAATAGGACGAATAGGTAAAAAATATTGGTTTATATCAAGGTCGGGTAGATGAAGTATGGCGTCAAAAGGCATTACTACACGTTTTGTGTTGATTTTGAAATAAACTATTTTTTTTTCAAATATGCTTTCTAATCAAAATTTAGAATACAATAACATATTAACCAAATACGGTATCGGCATTTGAATAATGTATCAGTAGGATATTTTTAATCGGACACAAACTATAAATTTTGAAAATCATCCGGCAAAAAATATATTCATTGTGAGTTTTGAATAAAACAAATGTTCCTTGAATTTGTACAGCCGTGCGTTTTCTTGCAACGCAGCGGATTTTTGATTTCTCATTTACTGAACAAACAAAAAATAAAGTGCAATCCAATGTTATCGATTTAAAACTGGAATTCTGACTTTTAAGGGCCGTATAATGACGTAAAAAATGTTAAATGTGGTGAAATGAGATACAAAATCGTATCTCCAATTCATACTCTTCACGAATATAAACATATTTCACCCATGCACCTTTTCCACCCGTATTTAGGGCAATAATTTAATTCATAATAACATACTATATGATAGAGATTTTGAGTTCGTTATTCTTGTTTATTTGTAATTTACATTTCGACATGCTGACATCTTTAATGTTTGCATATTTCTATTCTACCTTACGTATATATGTTTTTTGTTTTCGGTTATTTTACTGGGAAAATTTCGATTAAATCACTTCGTTTAAGGTATTTATAAATTAAAAATACCCCTTTTTGGACCAATTAGCGCAATTGTATAACATCATGTAGGTCAAAATGAACTGAATTATGGAAAGAAGAGGAGGTGTGAACAATCAATGCAACAAATGAGCATTTCTACTTTCCATAAACGAGCTGCGCGCAGTAACGAACGCACGCCAAATATTCAAATGCGCAAAAGGCCTGAAATGTACTTTAAATAAATGTATTTGAAGGGTGTGTCATCATCACTCGGGTAGAATAGTATACCTAGATATTGACCCCTAACCTGAAGTTAATGTGTGCCTAATTTGAACGACTAGTTAGGTACATATTATTGATATCATTATTATGTAAAATGGCGCCTACAGAACGTCATGGTTAGGTGATCACACTGAGAAGAAGATGTTTCTATTCCTGACCAAAACAAATCTAAAAACTCATCTATTCCAAAAACAACCCAAATTACTATTAACGAAGTTTGAATTAGTATTACAATGCTCAAAATATGTCTTTTTAAATTGTTGTTAATATTAATATAATGATATGCATGTAATATATTAACTTTCCAAGAAATTTACATGTTATGTTAATTTCTTTAGTAATATTTGTATTGTTTGATCTTCTTGGTAATTCAAGTAAAATAAAAGTTAATTTGTTAAGTTATGCTAATAATATTTTGTTTTCTTGGTAATTTAATAATTAGTAATATTGATTTTGCTTGGAGTTATCTTGATTTCTGTACAGCGCTTTTAAACTTTTGTGTCACATGCGCTATATAATTAGTTCGTATTATTATCATATTTTTTTAGACAATCTGACAAATGGGGAAAGAAAGAAAGAAAAAGAAAAGAATGAAATACAAAAATAAAAGTTCTGTCGGAATCGAAAGATGACCTGCAGATTTGCTAAAGATCACCTAATAAATAAGGAATAATAAAGATTCCCACGAAATTAAGAGGTGATTTTTAACTCTGTTGCATAGTGTCTAATTAAAAATAATTAATATCTCTCGTGAACACTGTCGCGACTCAGCTTAAGTTGCGATTGATTTGAATAAACCACTACCCTGATTACACATTATTCATACACGTGTATTTTACCTGGTATCATAGGGCGGAAGAATGAATCGAAATGAAATATAAAAACTCAAAATATTTCCTAAAAAGAGGATGGCTCTGGTATGGCAACGGATATTGCATACCATTCCTGCCGCATTAATGAGAGTGCGTATATGTGCTGCCGATCGCTACACGCGCACACAATTGTAAATAAAATCATGACAGTGGTAGCTCAGGAACCGGACGGCGAGAGGGCCGAGGGCTAGATCGACAAATTTGGGTCTTTCATGGCCTCTTTGACATTATTGCTGACATGGGCACGCCACAACTTCACTACAGAAATGAGACAATACAGGTATATGACTATGCATAAGTAACACGTAAGTTCGTAGTTTATTAGTCAAAGTCTAGACTGAACTTTGATGTGTTAGAGTTGGATACAGTATATGTGTAGGCTAGTCCCATCCATCTTAGCACCATTACCATTATAATTATAATATGCAGTACCATTGTGCTAACACTAACAGTGGTCGGTCAGTGTCCAAAGCGGGCATTTTGAACAAAATGGTGAGGTATACATTACGAAATCTCGTCGTTTAAAATTGAAACCCCCATTTGACTTGTACTACTCCTAGAGCTAGGCCTAAAGTAAACACTAGCACTACACAATGCAACCCCCCCCCCCCCCCCCCTGCCCAGACCTTGACGGGGTGATAGAGAGAGAGAGAGAGAGAGAGAGATAAGCATGATAGAGGGAGAGAGGAAGGGAGAAAGAGTGCTGATTTTCACAATTCAAATTGTTGTTATATCGCCAATTCGTTCCAACTTTCATAATTTCTTCATCTAAATTATAAGTGACTTCTGGACATGTAAATATATTTAAAAACAAGTAAAAATATATATCCCTACTTATCATTTCCTTTGAGGCAGAGCCCCAGTAAGACTTTGTTTTATTACGTAAGCTGATGAAGAGTACATCTGTCATCTCTCACGCAGGGCTGCAAGGCTCTGTCCAAGTTTTAACGAGAGAAACAAAAATGGGTTCCCGATACCCTATCTGATTTACATTGGTGCCTGTGTTTATAGTAATGGCTCTGTCAAAGTTTTAACGAGAGAAACGAAAGTTGGGTAGTGATACCCCATCTTATTTACATTGGTTCCTGTGTTATAGTGGTGGGGTATAGTTTTAACGAGAGCTTTTCGTAATATAATTAATAATGAAGACAGTCACGTTAATTGAACTTTTACTTTCATCTTGACTGCAATGCAGGCTGCACAAGCAATTTTGTTGTATATGTCTGGAAGTGTAAATGATATGCTCTGCATTTTTTCTGCCACGTGTGGCTATATGCCTGGTAAATACTAAATCCACACGCGTGTGGCTGTAAACAATGCCTTTCCTATTAACTAGTGAAGTTACAGTTACCAAACAACTGTGCAAGGGCCCAAGTGCCTAGGCGAGGGTAGACTGGCTTACTTAGTTAGTCTATGAAAAACTGTTCAAATAACAGAACTCACAAACAAACTTTTTTTGTTTGCAGTTTACTGAGTATTACAACACATGTGCTATTCAAAAGTAAAGATGGATGGAGTATCAAAGAGCATTGTTTCATAAACCAAAACCAATGCATTACGGTTATGTGCTGTTTCACAACAATGTATAGGCACGCACAATATGTATTATGACTTTTAAATCGGGCAATTTTGTCTTTGATATGTACTCATTCTGCCATACCGTGATGAATATTTCTTATTTTCCCACAAAATGTACATAACAACTGTACCAATATTGTTGGAAGATTACATTCAATAACCTATCACACATTATTTGGCTGTTTATTACTACATTCGAAGACGACTTGTCTTTCCTCAAGTAATACTTATATTTACAAAAAGTATATTTCTACGATATTTCTACGATCTTCTACGATGTTTACAAATATCATTTGAGAATGAACAATTAATAGATATCCTGTGGTGGGTAATACATTTGTATGGTTAAAAATTGTATACCAGAAGAGTCGAATGAGATACAGTAATGAAAACATTTTTGTAGATTGATTAATCTCGATATTGTTCAAAGTAAGAGTTATTTTATTCATCCCTGAATATGTGAAGTGTATAAAGATAATATGAATTAAACATGTTAAGATTATTGAACAAAATAGACACGTCTTTTAGATCTAATTAATTATGTTTTCCCTAACCTGGTTTGTGGCATCCAACGAATGCTTTGTATTTGTTTCCTGCCCCTGTAGAAAACGTGCAGCTTTTGTGGTGCGCAACAGCGTTATTAAAGCTGTACACCCACGTCATGAATATACGTACATCATAGCTGCTATATTCAAACCAATCATAACAGTTAATATCCTCAAGACCAAGCTGACGACAAATAATATTAAAACATACTGATAGTCTTCCAAATAATAAGAATTATAAAGAGCCAGTTTACTTTAACTTCAACTCCAGATAAGAGACGATTTCGTATATGTGTGAGGCAAATATTAATGTTTATAAAAGTGTGTTTATTGTAGTAAAACTGGGATGGGGTGGGGAGGACGTGTTTTTCGTGGGCTCCCGAACTTTCAGACGTAACTCGGGTTTTAGCGCACGATAAGCATTATAACTTACATCGAACTACGGATAACAACACTTGGAAGGCGATTTGGAGAAAATCTGGATTTGTTTTCGTCACCGATGGACCTCATTTTGAAGCAAATCATTCGTAAAATTTGCACTTTTATAGGATTTAATTTTTTTCAAATTTGTTTTTCTTCGCGTATTCTTGGATATTTGTTTTGAATATTAACGCGGAGAAGAACCTGTTACACATACGCATAGCAACAGTATAGCGCATTGCGCGCACTTTTCATCAGTGTGACGTCATAATAAGAGACTCTGTGCATGGACTGTCTACTTATCTTTCACCACTGCTGAGCTGAGTGTGACGTCACAATAGAAGACTCTGCTGAGTGTCTACTTATCTAAGCGTCCACGTCGCGGGGCTGAAAACTGGACATCGTCCTGCACTAATTCTGCCACCACCATCATCCATCCATCTCATCTACTCTTACCAGCAAGTAAATACTACCTAATAATGGCTCCCACTGATTGTCGCCGGAAGCATGCATCCTCTTCAGGACGGAAGGTAACAGTGATGTCCATCAACACTGAGGGGTTTTCAACAGCGAAACACCAACTCATTGGAAAGCTCTGCAAAGAGAACGACTGTGTAGCATTATGTCTACAAGAGACCCACAGAGGCCACCAACACATTCGACCGAGGATTCCTCGAATGAAGTTGGCTATAGAGAGGCCACATGAGAAATATGGAAGTGCTATCTTTGTTAGGAAAGATGTGATCATCGATCAGACCTCACTGACTGAAGAGGATAACATAGAAGTCCTTGCTGTCAACATGGGGAAACTATCAGTCACTTCTGTTTATAAACCTCCGGGATCTACATTTGCCTTTACCGAACCTCAATCTTTCGACTATGACCTTGTTAATGTTATTATTGGATATTTTAACAGCCATAGCACCTCGTGGGGATACGAAGAAACAAATGAGGACGGTGACCTTGCTGAGGCCTGGGCAGAGGCACATCATCTTGACCTAATCCATGATGCTAAGCTCCCCCATTCCTTCAATAGCTGTCGATGGAAGAAAGGTTATAATCCAGACCTATACTTTACAAGTGAACGAATATCATGCCAAACCAAGAAGAGAGTTCTAGAGCCAAAACCACATTCACAACACAGACCAATAATCGTTGACATTACTGCTGCTGTGGTATCTCAGAGAGTTCCCCTACGACGCCGTTTCAATTTTCGTAAAGCTGACTGGGAGAAGTTCGCCATCGATCTAGATGAAGCTTTATCTGATCTTGACCCAGTCCCGGCAAACTACGACCAATTCGTCCGGACTGTACAGGAGATATCCAGAAAGCACATTCCACGTGGATGTAGGGAAAACTACATACCTGGATTATCAGCTGAAAGTGCCTTGATGTACAAGGAGTACATAAAACTCTACGAGGAAGACCCCTTTTCAGAGGAAACCTTGAGTGCAGGTTAGCTCCTCATGGCAGCAATATCAGAAGAACGGAGGAAGTCTTGGCAAGATCTCATTGAGGGTGTTGATATGACGCACAACAGTAAGAGAGCTTGGTCTACCATTACGAAAATCAGTAACGATCCCAAGAAGTCTACACCCCATTATAATGTTACTGCAGATCAGGTTGCCCACCAACTTTTCCTGAAAGGCAAATCGGCACACAAGAAACCCTACAAAAGGAATCCTTGGCCACAGGTTGACACAGAATCTACCTGGTACTTTAACAACTTGGAACTCCAGACGGCTATCGACTCCCTTAAGAATGGTAAGGCAGCTGGTCTTGATGACATACGTATAGAACAGATCAAACATTTTGGGCACAATACACGGGAATGGCTGCTCTCTCTGTTCGACAACTGCGTAACCCTCTCCCAGCTTCCTAAAATCTGGCGGAAAGCCCGTGTGATTGCTATCCTCAAGCCAGGGAAAGACCCTAACGAAGCAAAGAGCTACCAATCTCCCTGTTGTGCCACCTCTTCAAGCTCTTTGAGTATCTCATCCTGAACAGACTGGGGCCAGTCACAGAACAACACCTGATACCAGAGCAAGCAGGTTTCCGGCCTGGAAGATCGTGCACTGGCCAAGTGCTAAATCTAACCCAGCACATCGAGGATGGTTTCGAGAAGAATGAACCGACTGGAGTTGTGTTGGTCGACCTGACAGCTGCCTACGACACTGTTAACAACCGTATACTTCTCGTCAAGCTCTATACCATGGCAAAGGACTCCAATCTGACTAAGCTTATCCAAATGCTCCTGGAAAATAGACGCTTTATGTTGAGCTCAACGGGAAGCGCAGCAGATTGAGGAAACAAACGAATGGTCTACCTCAGGGCAGCGTACTTGCTCCTGTCCTATTTAATGTTTACACCAACAACCAGCCAGTGTACCCAGGGACAAGAAGCTTCATCTATGCTGATCACCTTGGCATAGCAGCCCAGAATTCCCACATATACAATATAGAAGCCATTCTTTTATCAGCCCTAGACAACCTGACAGACTACTACAACAACAACCATCTGAAGGCTAACCCTGCCAAGACCCAGGTTAGCTTGTTCCATCTCCGCAACTACAATGCTCGGAGGAAGCTGTCCCTGAAATGGAACGATGTCTCATTGAAACATTGCGATCACCCTGTCTACCTTGTAATCACTCTTGACCGAACCCATTCATACAAACAGCATGTTCAAAAGGTGAAGGGTAAAGTTGGAACAAGGAACAACCTACTATGGAAACTGGCAAACTCATCTTGGGGTGTCAATTCCTCCACGCTGAGGTCAACTGCTCTTGCGTTGTGTTACTCTGCAGCAAAATATTCCTACCCTGTATGGGGAAGATCATCCCATACAAAGAAAATTGATGCAGCACTCAACGACAGCTGCAGATGCATCACTGGCTGCCTCAAGCCCACGAATGTGGACAGCTTGCACTCCCTGGCCGGCATTGCTCCATCCGATGTCCGCAGAACAGTTGCAAGTAGGACTGAACGCAGCAGACAAGTTGAGGACACCCGCCATCCCATGTACTCGCATCAACCGGCCCCTACCCGCCTAAAGTCAAGGAAAAGCTTCCTTCATACAGTCCAGCCACTGTCACAACCTCCTCATTCAACCAGAGTGATCTTGTGGGAAGAGAAACGTTGTGAAAACCACCACCATGAAAAGCTACCAATCCCGACCAAGGAACAGCTGCCCCCTGGCCATAGATGTGATTGGAAGACGTGGAAGTCCCTCCATAGGCTTCGCACAGGTGTGGGGCGATGCAAATACAACATGAATAAATGGGGATATACTGACGACACAGACACCAACTGCGAGTGTGGAACATCCGTGCAATCCATGTCACACCTATTAAGATGTCCACTCCTAATCGACCAATGCTGCCTGGAAGACATGGTGGCAGCAAATGAGAAGGCTCTTCAGTGTGCCAAGGCCTGGCAGAGCATTTGAGGACGCGAAAGAAGAATACAAAGTGTATATATCCTTTTCTTGAACATGATATTATTTATTTTTGGTGCTTGATAAATCTTTATAGATATTTATCACAACTTTGAAATTTTAGATGGTTACCATTTCGTGTTTTTTCTTTTCTTTTTACTTTTTTTTTTTTTTTCTATTTTTTTCTTCATTTTCATTTTTTTTAATTCAGTTATGAGTTATGAGTTTTTGTTCAATCGGGTGGGTGGTACATGTACGACATTACTTATTATAGGCTCTGTATAAGCTTGGCTTGTTAGAACTCTTGTGAGTAATGTGCCGCGGGATTCCATATCATTAAACTGCTGGCAAACAGAGCAACAAGAACAAGCTCTGTAATTATAAGGATCTCTGTCCAGTAGTGCCGTGTTTGTGCCATCGAACTGGATCGACCAAATCAATTAATTCATAATATATCTATATGCAATATTTTTTCCGTAACATGAGAGTAATTACAATAGTTTCATACTATTAATTAAATGTATTGTTAACTGTAACTGTATAATTGTTTTAAATGGGGGCACGCTGCAAGAGTCCTATCTCGCATCCCGGGGCAACGTGTCTGACACGGCCGGTTGTAGCAACTACTCCGAAGATCAAGACTACAGTAACCTTGATCTAAGGAGACACGAACGAACGATTGTACCTAGGGGGATACTACGCTTCTGAATGAACAGGTTGCGTCAGTAATATTAGCGTATACTGACATGAGAGTTACCGGTTGAAATTACGAGAACTTCTTGCCGCCATTAATGGCTCCAGAGTTACACTACATATGGGAATAGAACATGGAAAACATATTGAGAGGAGTAAAGAGCTAGTTTTAGATCCAATAAAGGAATATTAAATGTTATTTGGGACAATAAAAGGAAGAAATAGACCATATCCAAAAGTCAACAGACTTGTACGAGTTGATGCGTTCGTTGACCGGCCTAAGAAACTGAGAGCAGACAAGGTTAATATAGAAGGAACGTTTTAGCTCAACGAATTGTTAATTGCTACCAATCTGAATAAAGAGAAGTTTAGCTCATAGGGAGTGCTATTACACCATTAACGGATAAAACCAGAAGTTGACGATCTTCAGGTCGTCGTAATATGAGCAAAATTAGAACAACTATATTATAAAAGGTTTTCTTCCCCAAAATCCAGTGATGATGATCCCATTACATTCTCAAGAGGCATGCTCAATGTAAAGACTTGACGGTATATAATTACTCTTAGAGGGAGTTGTTTTCGATTCGGCATCGAGGGTAGTTTGTGGTGAAAATTTTAAAGGGTAGTGCTTTTTTAAAAATTCTGACAAAAAGGGAGAGGAAGAGAGAATAAATATAGATAAAAATAAAGGATAACTAGATGGAACTTCGACTGCGCGCAGCCGAAAATGATGCCTCTACCTTAGAGCGATTTCACACACCAAAACAGAAGCAATTTTCAAATTCAAGTTTAATTCTAATCCATTAAAAGGTTCTCAGAATATCGTGATTACAATTATTTTTTTCATATACATGTATGACCCTTTCATCTTTGACCTCATGACCCTAAAATCTAATCATTGCATTGGCTTTGCAAGATACAAACATGTCTTGAGTTTGATGGCAATCTGTCCATCGGTTCTAATGATGTGATAACGAGCTATTTATGCATACATAATGAGTCCTGTGACCTTTGACCTCGTGACCCCAAAATCTGATCATTTCGTAAGCTCTGCAAGATACATACATGACCTAAGTTTGGCAGGAATCCATCAATCGGTTCTTGAGATCGGTTCGTGATCACGAGAACGGAAAGTACAGACGGACGGACGGACGGACATACGTACAGACGGTCGGACAACCCGAAAACATAATGCCTCCGGCTAACGGAGACTTAAAAATGCAGACAAATCGAAAGGTGCTCTACATGTTTGCTGCAATACAAGAAAACGAATCTGAAGATCACCAGTGAGTCGCCGAATTTTCAAATTCCCCTGAGAGTCGAGCGTACTTCTCGCTTGAAATATACCCTATCTCATATAGGACAGGACTCGAAAGGTACCCTTTGAACACTCGTCAGTAAAAGAAAAACGGGAGTCGGGCGAAGCCTGCTCGACCTAAGATCGGGCGCCGTCCGAGATTCGGTCGACGATCAGTGGGTTGCCTGTGCCTGCCCGACAACCAGGCGACGTCCTCCGACGCGTCCGCACGTCGAATATATCACGCATATGACACTCATACAAAAACAACTATATTTATATACTAACACAATCATGCAGAGTATAACATGGCGTCTTAATTAGCCTCCTTGGCGATTTTCAAAAATCCGGCTTGGAGATGCACTGCGTATTGCAATTCGGAATATCACTGCAAAATGTCAAAGAAAGAAAGGACGGGAAGGGGGTGAAAAGCTTTATAAAACATGACGTCCGAATGAAAGCCAATTCCCAGAACTTAGGGGGGGGGGCGCTATTTGTTTTATGCATATTCATTGGAGCGTTAAATTCATCGTGGAAAACAGCCGCCCATACTAACACAATCATGCAGAGTATAACATGGCGTCTTAATTGGCCCCCTTGACGATTTCCAAAAATCCGGCTTTGAGGTGCACTGCGTATTGCAACTCGGAATGTTACTGCAAAATTTCAAGAAAAAAGAGACGGGAAGCGGGCGAAAAGCAGTCTGAAACATGACGTCAGAAAGAAAGGCTATTCCCATAACTTTAGGGGGCGCTATTAAATTTATGCATATTCATTGGAGCGTTAAATTCAGCGTGGCTGTGTGCAATTATGAGATAAAAATACTGCAAGAAATTGAGACGAAAGAGAAATAGTTTTAAAAAGTTATGGCAATTTAAGATTTTGAGGTGTCCATTTTTCTAAAATGTTAGAGATTTTGAAAGGAATCGGGTTCGGATTTGAATATGCAGCGCAAAGCTGGCTTTTTAAAGGTCAGGTTATGCGTCGCAGATGAACAAACATCTCGTAGACAATTTAGAGAGATTTGTTAGACCTCTGTAGGATCTAGGATAGGGGAGAAAGGAAGGAAGAAAGAAAGACCTTAAAACGGACCAGAAAAGGACAAAATGGCGCCTCGACAGTTATGGATGAGTGATTTTGACAATCGAAGAGAATAGTGAACTTCATGATAAAGACTATGCTTATGAAATTTGAAAGAAAACGGACATGAGAAAAGGGCATAACTAGTGGTAACAAGCACTACGTGCAAAACTAATGCGATTTCCTGACGAAAACAACACGGAAAACACGGAGCAGAATATTAATTGGGCAGAATGTGAACCCAAAAAAGGCAATGACGAAATTCGTCATTGTAATGAAGGAAAATGCGTACGGCATTTTAAACTACACTATATGGGTTTCCTTTTTTTCAAGATGAACATAAGGGTTTCCTTTTACGTAAAGCAATAATTCGTTTGATTTGCTCAAGGTGTAGCATATCTGCCTGAAAGTGACTGAAAACCAGCAGTTTATCAACATCTTAGTTTGTGTGAATAAAGTATTTACCATAAATATAAATGTGTTTACAAAACTGTTTGACTCAACATCTAGTTTAAATCAAAAACCACTTGTAAACATCGGTTCGAAATGTATTTACAATAAGCCAATACAAAAATATGCATACATTTGTGGTTATCCTTCTGGCAAAAATTACATTTTGGCGAGGTCTTTATACCCTTATGTAAGAGAAATTCGTTGGTAGCAATCTAAAGCGGCCTTGAATGCTTCAACACGCCCAGCAACACAAACACACCATCGAATGGGATAACAGTCATCTCATCTCCATAATGAAACACTTGCATACACGCCGAATCCGAGAAGCCATCGAAATTCACCGCCACAACACCCTGCCCCAAGACTCAGGATCATACATTAACGACATCTGGAAACCCCTAATCTACAAGTCCCCGTTCACTCCTCCTCCACCACCACCTCCACCACCGCCTTCACCACCCCGCAGTCACCCGTACATCAACCACCGCCACCCGCCGAACCCTCAAAGCAGCCGCCAGCCTCACAGCTACAATGCACAAACAAAGCGTCTCGCCGACAGCACACCCCACTCATGGATCCGAAACTCTCCGATGTCCGCAATCCGGGGACTCCTGCCCAGACGGACAGCCAGACGGACCAGCGAACCATCCATGTCCCCTCCCCGATGACTCAAGCCCGCACGGTCATGTATTTTCCCCCGACGTCCGCACCTTTCTACTCCTGACGACGGATAGTCAACCTGTTCGAAACGTCGAGCCACTCCCGTCACTCATCCTCTCCAAGCGCTACAGTTTTTTTCTAAGAACTATAAGCTAAGAAAGATAACCAACAGTCCTTTTCAGGACTACAAAAAAACCCTCAAGAAAGATTACCGAGAGCCCTTTTCAGGACTCCTCAATCCTCCCTCTCTCTCACATGGTGCACCCGCAAGCCTACTGTATATTCAACAAAACGGTCTTGTACATGCCGTGGCTTGGATGTGGGAGGGGATGGTTTGAGTAACGTAGGGAGCCCGTCCGGCGGCCGCGCTGCTCTGCCAACCTCCATCTGAATTTCATCAGAAAGCCGCCCGAATATCGAGCGAATGTTTGTCGATGCCCGATCGATCAACTTGCGACCTGTTTACGAGCTCTACAACCTCTATATTCGATATTGGAAAATCGCTGAATTGAAGGCAGGTTTCGGTGCCCTGCGGAAGTCGGCCGATCCCTTGATCGCAGAGAAGTCGGGCGGACTCTGTTTTGTATATGTGACGGCCCCTTAAAAACATATATAGTAGGCCCAGTTCTAGGAGAACATTTTGCGTTGGGGGTGCTGGTTCTTGTATTCATTTTCTGCATTTACTTTTATGAAATGACGGTTGAGTGGTGGTTGGTTCAAATATTATTATGAGGATTGATCCCCTTCTACAACCAATACTAGAGTAAACAGACATGTTTTTTCAAAGGTTTTGTGTATGTTTTCCAATGTAATTCATGCAATCTGTATGTAAATAAGACCCAACAGCTGTGTCGACAATAAATTAAAAATACCATGGCATCTGGGGGGAGGGGGAGTTGTAAACTTTCGTCATAATGGCAGCTCTTACTTTTTAAGCACAAGGTTGCGATTGATTTAAATAAACCACAGCCATGATAATAAATTGTTTCACACAAGTGTATTTTATGTAATATCAAAGGACCAGAACATGGAAGAAAATAACTTTACTTTTGTTTAACACTTATTAGTACATCCCATAGAAAAGACGTTTACCTCTGCTTAGTTGTCAGCGGAAGTCCGTATATTGCATCAATGTATAAATCATTTATGGAAATTAAAATTAATCAAATTAACACGCTTTATCTTACCTGGTTTGCGATACCCGGAAGAATACTTTTCTTGCTCTAAAAGACTACTTATATTATATTTACGAGGGGTTTATACCCACAGTTTTATTTGATCATGAACAATGAATAATTTCCAATGGCGGCTAACACATTTGCATAATTGAATGAAACAGGTGTAAATATATTTATCAGAAGAGTTGATCATATGCAATTCACTTTTGTAATGATTGCTAATCTCGATATTATTCAAAGTAAGATACTTCATTTATACCTGAATATATCGAAAGAAGAAAGATTATTATTGTATAGATTAACGTCATTAAACAAATTGTAGTTGCCTTTTAAATGTATTAATTATTTTCCCTAACCTGGTTTGTGACATCCAACGAATGCTTGGTATTTTAAGGACTGTGTAGAAAACGAGCAGCTTCGGTGGTGCGCAACACCGTAACTGCAGCTGTACACGTACGTCATACTGATCGAGCTGCTATATTCATACACATCCTAACAGTTAAAATCCCCGAGACCAATATGACGACAAAAATTTGAAATATACTGCTTGTTGGACAAACTAGAATAATAATAGGTTAGTTTACCTCAATTGAAACTTATGATAAGACACCATTTTGTATCTATATTATGCAAATATGAAAGTTTGTTCGTTGTATGTAGCGGGATAATAGTCATCTGAACAAACAAGTTGAACCATTAGCATACTGACATTGGAGGCGGGGGTTGAAACAATGGGTCTTTTGTCGCGCCGATGGCTCCATAATTATTTTAATATACATTCGAATATAGCAGTGAAATCGAGTTGGGCGTTGAAACGATCTTATAGCTAGTTTGGAATCCAAAGTACTCAAAGGTCAACGGAGTAGTAGATGTTGAGCTATGAACGCATGTAAGCCAGCGCAAGAAAAGGAGAGCAGACAGGCTTGAGATGGAAGGGAAGATTTCGATCAAAGCATTGTTCATTGCCAATATTTTGAATAAATATATACTTAGTTAAACCAATTATGGAAATAAGAGGAGGTGTGAAAAATCGGATCAATGCAATAAATAGGCATTTCTACATTCCATAAACGAGCTGCGCGCAGTAACGAACGCGCGCCAAATATTCGAATGCGAAAATGGCTTAAAATGTACTCTAAATTAATATATTTGAAGGGTGTGTCATAATTCTCTCACGTAGAATAATGTACCTAAATATTGACTAGTTAGGTACATATTATTGATAATAATAATAATACATAACATTTATTAGGCGCTAAATACTGATGTTTCTAAGCGCACAGTGTTCTGATTAAGAGAAGACTATAACCCGTAGAATTAAATTAGAAGAAAAAGCAAAAATACAAAAGTAACATAGATAAGGTAAGAAAAACAGTAGCAATCAACTAAATAAAGACAAATATGGTGCGCACCTCCATTGACCGACGCACAACTGCAATTTACAATTTGAAAAGATAGGTTTTGAGTAGAGATTTGAATTGAGATACAGAGGGGGCGCAGTGAATAAAGGCGGGCAGTTTGTTCCAGAGAGCGGGGGCAATAACTGAAAAGGCGCGGTCACCATACCGGGTGTTAGTGCGGGGTCCAGGTGTTAACAGTAATGTGGAAGATGAACGAAGTGTTCGTGACGACGTACGGGAACGTAAGGATATGAGATCGGAAAGGTAAGAGGGGGCTAAGCCATTGATAGCTTTGTAGCACAGGAGAAGAATTTTGAAGGATATGCGGTGGTGAATTTTAAGCCAATGTAGTGAGTTCAATATTGGAGTTATGTGCTCTGATTTACGCGAGAGAGTCACAAGCCGAGCAGCGCTATTCTGTACCCTTTGAAGTGGGACTAGATGTGACTGATGATAATCCTATTACGTAAAATGGCCCCTGGATAACGTTACGGTTGGGCGATAACACTGACAAGGAGATGTTTTTATTCATGACCAAGAGGAATTAGTGGTGAAAATTTGATAGGTGGTGCGTTTTTTTTGAAAATTTGACCAATGGGGAAAGAAAGAACTTGAAAAAAAGAAAGAACGAAATACAAAAACAAAAAATATGTCGGCATCGAAATATGACCTGAAGTTTTGTAAACAATGCCTTGCATTAACTAGTGAAGTTATGGTAATAAACAAAAACTGTGCATGGGCACCGGTGCCTTGGCTAGGGTAGACTTATTTACTAAGTTAGTCTATGAAAAACAGAAACTGTTCATTTTACAAAACTCACACAAATAATATTATCATTGCAGTTTACTGAGTATGGAAACATTTCAATAAATATTATGTAGTGTTTTACAATTGCAAATAATTCATTAAAACACATAGGCTATTCAAAGTAAAAAATGGACCGAATATCAAACAGCATTGGTTCATAAACCATAATAAATGCAAATTACGGTCATGTGCTGTTTCAGAACAATGTACAGGCACGCACAATAATTATGTATTGTGACTTTTGAATCGGGCAAATTTGTCTTTAATATGTACTCATATGAATATGTGATGAATATCTCTGATTTTCACACAAAATGTACGTAACAACTGTACCAATATTGTGGGAAGATGACATTGTGATAAATTTAAGGGTTATAAAATTATGAACAGTTCTTGAGTGGGGTAGTTACTTTTTATTGTTCTGTTTACATGTATGTGTAAATAAAGGTTATTACCACCTCCAAACGGATTGGCTCATTTAAATCTTGTTTCTTTTAGGCAAATTTCGATTTAAAAGAACACGAAAATGCAAAACAAACACCATATATAAATTCACTGTTTTTCTCCTTTTTTGTTGGGTGTGGTAAGTGTGCTAGTTTTAGTAGAGACGGCATCAAACCGCTTTAAAAAATAAGAATGGATTTAGCTATATGACAAACAACCTCTTAAAATACACTTTAACCTCAAACTCTTACACACCAATTATTGCACATGTGTTATGTGCACATGTGTTAAAATTATGCTTATTATCACATTCATAAACTTCCTTTGTTTTGTTTTTCCAATCCACCAGTGTGTCAACTCTCAAGTACGTCCTTTCAACACCTTATATCGCTCACACAAAGCGCACGAAAGGCAGGCGAAGGCGGCCCTTTCGCGAGTATTACGTAAATTTATCAATTTGGGGTTGAGAATAAAATTCAACAACCTATCACACATTATTTGGCTGTTTATTTTTACATTCAAAGACGACTTGTCTTCCTGCAAGAATTAACTAAAATTACTTTTACGAAAAGTATATTTGCTCAGATCTTCTTATGTTCACAAGTGTCATTTGAGAATGATTAATAAATATCCTGTAGTGGGTAATACATTTGTATATCAGTTACTAAATGTATACCAGAAGAATCGAATCAGATACAGTATACAAGAACATTTGTGTGGATTGAATAATCTCGATATTGTTCAAGGTAAGATTTACTTTATGTATCCATGAATATATGTAATGTAGATAAATGATATGATTTTTTTTTATTTTTATTATTGAACAAAATAGACACGTCTTTTAGATCTAGTTAAATATGTTTTCCCTAACCTGTTTTTTGGCATCCAACGAATGTTTTTTATTTGTATCCTGTCCCTGTAGAAAACGAGCAGCGTTTGTGGTGCGCAATACCGTTATTACAACTGTACACCCACGTCATAAATATACGTCCATCATAGCTGCTATATTCAAACCAATCATAAAAGTTAATATCCTCAAGACCAAGCTGACGACAAAAAAAAATATTTAAAACATACTGTAGTCTTCCAAATCAAAATAATTATAAAGACCCAGTTTACTTCAACTCCAGAAAGAGACGATTTTATATAAATATGTGTGATGCAGAAAATATTTTTTATAAAAGTGTGTTTATTGTTCGTACGGGGATACTAGACATCTGAATAAGTAAACTGCGTCACTAATTTTAACATATACTGACATGAGCGTCACCTGTTGAAATTACGAAAATTTCTTGCCGCCATCAATGGCATCAATAAAACAGTTAAAATATGTTTTATCTTGAAATGAGTATGGAGCTAGTTTTAAATCAAATAAAGGAATATTAAATGTGATATGGGACCATTAAAGGAAGAACTAGACATGCAATCGTGTCACAACGATATGCGTACAATGACGCACGTGTTTCTAGCAAATTGTAAAAAGTATGTAGCTTCTGTGATAGTGGAGATAGGTAGAGCGAAAGAAAGGCCACCAAAGCGGCACAAAACGTACAAAATAGCGCCTGGACGGGCTTCGACTACAAACGAAAATGGTTATATTTTTTGTGATAGTAATACATGTATGTATAGCGCCATGAGCGTCAGAGCCTGACGGATACCGGCGCTATATAAATATCCATATTATTATTATTATTATAAACTAATGAACAGGGCGGATTGAATGAAGCCAACTCGCATCGTTAGAGGACGGAAACGGCGTCCTCGTCCACAAAAACGAAAAGCTACATTATACGCTCCGGTCCAGATCGCTTCCATGATCACATACTCTTCTCTCATGGACACATTCCAGCCTGCGTCTGTTTGTGTACATAATAGCTAGCGTGATGACGCGTGCTGTGGCACAAACGCCCGTCCATACTAGTTATTAACACAATCATGCAGAGTATAATGATTCGTGTTATGATTGGGCGGAATCTCAGCAGTGTTCGTATAGTGATCCTTTTTCAAATTCGATTTACTCAACATTTTCTGTGTGAATATATACCGTATTTGGTATCATGTGAAGGGGCAAATCATTAAACTGGCTTATACGCAATGCATAGTAAAATCATCATTTGTGGCGATAACTTTGCGCTGACATATTCGAATTTTACTCAACTTTGCAGAAAGTTGTCACGAGCTTCAATACATGTGTATGCTACGTTTCATTGATGTAGGGATAAGGATCGTCATTTTAGAGCAAGTTGAAGTTATTTCGCAATTTTCCTGAAAACTGCATTACTGGAGGGCATTTTTCTCAACTTGAGTCAGCTTTAGGGTAGATCATTTTGTAGTTTGCTGGAAAGGGCTCATCTTCAAGTTTCTCAATCAAAAAAAAGGTACGGATTTGGCCAGAAACAATATGGATACGGCCACAGAAAGAAAGCCAATTCCAAGAAATTTAGAGGGCGCTATTTATTTGTTGCATATTCATTGAAGCGTGAAATCCAGCATTGTTTTGAGCAATTATGGGATAAAGATACTGCCAGAAATATAGACGAAGCGGAAATGATATGAGAATGGTATGGCAATTTAATATTTTTAGGGGTCCATTTTAATTTTTGTTTAGAGATTCACGGAATCAGTTTCGGATTTGAATTTGCAGTGCGAATATGGCATTTTGAAGGTCAGGTTATCCATCGCAGATGAAAGAACATATCTTGGAATATTTAGAATAATTTGTTAGAACTCTGTAGGATCTATAATAATGATAGTGGAGATAGGAAGGAAGAAAGAAAGGCCTTAAAACGAACAATTCACAGACGGACAAAATGGCGCCTGGACGGTATGCATGAGTGATTTCGAAAATCGAATAATGTAGTGGCCTTGATGAGATGCTAGAGATTATGCCTATGACATTTGAAAGGAAACAGAAATGAATTAAGGGCATAACAAGTGATAACAAGCACTACGTGCAGAACGAAAGTGATTTCCTGACGAAAGCACGAAAAACAAGGAAAACACGGAGAAGAATATTAATGGGACAGAATGTGAAAGAAAACAAAGCAATGACGATAGGGGCAGAATGTGAACAAAAACCAAGCAATGGCGATATTCGTCATTGCAAATAGACCACGTCCAAAGGTCAACAGACTTGTACGAGATGATGCGTTAGTTGACCGGCGCAACAAACTGAGAGCAGACAAGGTTGATATAGAATGAAAGTTTTAGCTCAACACATCGTTCAAGGTGTGTCATATCTGCCTGAAACTGACTGAAAACCAACATTTTATCAAAATATTTGTTTTTGTAAATAAAGTATTTACTATAAATATAACTGTGTTTACAAAATTGCTTGGCTTAACGTCTAGTTTAGCTCATATAACCATTTGTAAACATCAGTCCAAAAATTATTTACAACTAGCCAAGAGAAAAACATATGCATACAGTTTTTATTATCACATTTTGGCCAGCTCTTTATACCACTACGAAAGAGAAATTCGTTGGTAGCAATTCTCAGGTGAATGAATTTAAAATGGAATTTCTGAATTTTTCTATCTAAAGCAGCCTTGAATGCTTCAACTAAACGGTCTTGCCATAGAAGTTAATTCTCTAGACTTAAATTCAAATCATCTTTTCCGCTTTTGTAATGGTCTGTCTTTTCCAAATTCAAGGTTTTTCTTTTCACATATACCACATAACACAAAGTTGTACACATCCTATTTATGATGGATGAGAAGCACATAATAGCATCGTTGTACTTTAAAGGTCTTGAGAGAATGAGCACAGAAGTAGTTGAAGAATTCGCAGAAATTCGGAATGTACAGCAAATCGGACTGAGATGCCGACAACGAGAGCTAATGTGACGGTACGTAGATGCTGCATACTATGTACAAGACAGCGATGACGTAGCTCGGACAAGCCGGCTTTTTCAGCACCGAGGAATAATTAAAAGTATATTAGAATGCACGGGATATATATATAAATACCCCGATGGCTAAAATCTTGATTTGACATAAAGAGCCTGACCAGGGCCTTAAGAAGCCGCCCGACGTCGGTCGGACACCAGCACGGATTTCATCCCAATTTCATCAGATCGCCGCCCAAATATCGAGCGAATGTTTGCCGATGCCCGGGCGATCAACTTGCGACCTGTTTACGAGCTCTACAACCTCTAGATTCGCCATTGGAAAATCGCTGGAGCCAGGTTTCGGTGCTGCATACTATGTACAAGACAGCGATGACGTAGCTCGGACAAGCCGGCTTTTTCAGCACCGAGGAATAATTAAAAGTATATTAGAATGCACGGGATATATATATAAATACCCCGATGGCTAAAATCTTGAGTTGACATAAAGAGCCTGACCAGGGCCTTAAGAAGCCGCCCGACGTCGGTCCGACACCAGCACGGATTTCATTCAATTTCATCAGATCGCCGCCCAAATATCGAGCGAATATTTGCCGATGCCCGGGCGATCAACTTGCGACCTGTTTACGAGCTCTACAACCTCTAGATTCGCCATTGGAAAATCGCTGGAGCCAGGTTTCGGTGCCCTGCGGAAGTCGGCCGATCCCTAAAACACGCTGCAGAGCGCGCAGAGAGGTCGGACGGGCTCCGTTTTGTGACCGCCCCTTAAAAAACCCATATAAAATAGGCCCGGTTCTAGGAGAATATTTTGTGTTGTGGGTGGTGGTTCTTGTATTCATTTCTACAGTTACCTTGATGAAATGACGGATGGGTAGTGGTTGGTAAAAATATTATTATGAGGATTGATCCCCTTCTACATCCGATACCAGAGTAAAGACACATGTTTTAAAAAGGTTGTGTGTATGTTTTCCAATGTAAATCATGCAATTTGTATGGAGTAAATAAGACCAATCAGCTGTGTCTACAATATAGGTAAAATAACATGGCATTTTGGGGAGGGGGACGTTTAAACTTTCGTCATAATGGCAGCTCTTACGTTTTAAGCACACGGTTGCGATTGATTTAAATAAACCACAGCCATGAAAGTACATTATTTCATACACGTGTATTTTATGTAATATCACAGGACTACAACATGGAAGGAAATAACTTTACTTTTGTTTGTCCAAACCACTTATTAGTGCATCCCATAGAAAAGACGTTTACCTTTCATTAGTTGTCATCGGAAGTCCGTATGTTGCATCAATGTATCAATCATTTATGGAAATTACAGTTCATTAAACTATCACGCTTTATCTTACCTGGTTTGCGACACCCGGAAGAATAATTTTCTTGCTGTAAAATACTAGTTATATTATATTTACGAGGGCTATATACCCATATATTCCTCTTCTTCACACATTTCATTTGGTCATGAACATGAAGGCTAATACATGTATATACTTATCTGAAACGGATGTAAATGAGTTAACCAGAAGAGTTGAATCAGATACATGTTCACTTTCTTATTGATTGTTAATATTAATATTATTAAAAGTAAGATATTTCATTAATACCTGAATACATAAAACGACAAACGACAATTTTTGTTTAAATTGATTAAGATTTTTTAACAACATGTAGTTGTCCTTTAAAACTAGTACGTTTTTTCCCTAACCTTGTTTGTGGCATCCAACGAATGCTTAATATTTCCAGGAGCTATATGTAGAAAACGAGCAGCTTCAGTGGTGCGCAACATCGTAACTACAGCTGTACACGAACGTCATACTGATCGAGCTGCTATGTTCAAACCAATCTTAACCGTTAATTTCCTCGAGACAAAGCTAACAAAATGTATTTGAAATATACTGACGGTTGGACAAATCATAATAAGCCGCGAGTTTACCTTAAATTCAATTCACAATTAGACACAATAATATGTCTATTTGATGTAAATATCAATGTAAAAGTATGTTCATCGCACGTACTGGGATACTTATCATCTGATTCGCCAAATCGCACCAATAATATTAACATTATATACTTTTTTAGATGCAACGGTTAAGACTACGGGACTTTCTTGCCTCCAATTGCTCCAGGGTTTACATATATATTCGTATACAGCAGTGAAAACTTGTCGACTTTAAAAATGATGTTAGGCCTAGGTTTGAATCATATATCGACTGTTTCAACTGGAAATATGCCCATTAACCAGGCGAGTACGCAGGGGGGGGGGGGAGGGGGTTGGGAGGGGGTCTGTGGACGAACCCCCCCCCCCCCCCACTCTTTAGAAAAAACAAGGGTGACCCCCCAAAAAAAATTGACTTTAACCCCACCCCCAAACTGAACGAAATATCGGTTAGCATAATTCTTCGATTTCCGGGACCCCCCAAAAAAATAAAAAATAAATAAATAAAAAATTAAAAAAAAATAAAATAAATAAATAAATAAATAAAAAAAATAAAAAAAAATAATAATAATAATAATAATAATAATAATATTAAAATAAATAAATAAATAAAATAAAATTAAAAAAAATAATAATAATAATAATAATGATTAAAAAAAAATAATAATAATAATAATGATAATAAATAAATAAATTAAAAAAAATACAAAAATAAATAAATACAAAAATGAAAAAAAAAAAAAACTTCAATTTTTGGTTCTATTCAATGAAAAAGAAAAACAAAACTATAATAAAAATGTGCTCTTACAAAACCCCGCCCCCCTCCCCGCTTATTTACCGGCTGGCTGAGTCGTTGCGAAATTGTCGGCGCAATTTTCAAATTTTGAAACACCCTCCTTGAAAAAATCATGCGTACGCCACTGCCATGGACCATTAACTAGAAATATGCCAACAGACCATTTATCGACTGGTGAAACTGGAAATATGGTCACAGACGAGTTAACAACGGGTGCAACTGAAAATTTTCAAACATACCGGTTTTCAACAGGTAACTGGTCATGAAGGACTGGTACCAGTAAAATGAAATGCAGTCGCACCAAATATCCGCTTGATGGGCATCATGGACCAGTTGGAATTAACTGGAACCCGTTGCAGTCGACTGGGAACCAGTTAAAGTTAACTGGAACCGAGTTCGAGTCTACAATATGAATGTACCAGAAATCGTCTCTAACATTTCAGTTTCTTAAAATATTTTGGTTATGGAAATAGTATTGAGTTTGTTAAATGTATACATAAAGGACGCTTTGAATCAACTAAAGGCATCTACAACGCGTAATATCTAGTCAATCTTCATGAAAGAATATATTAGTAATTATGTCGTGTTTCCAGGGAAACCAGAATATTCCTAATGTATAACGCATGTTCAAGCAAATAAAGGCATCTATAAATCCCATTTTCGGAGCTTTTATGAAACGTGTCTACAAACAAAAAGCCCCAGCTACCCGGTTCCGCGGCCACTGCATAGTTTGACAGTTAAAAACACAAGACAGACTAGGCCTATAGAGGGCGGTCAACTGGTACCAGTTGAAAGCACTATGAGTAGGTCGCGCTCTGTGGTGGGGTCGTTTTGAGCGGAAGCGTTCTTTTTTGCGGGATTCCCGCATGCGTCTTTTAAATAGAGGGATTAGGACGATTGGGGCTTTCATGCAAACTAGGCCGCATTGCAGGAAGCACGCGTGATTACAGTCACTCGAATTGATCGAATGCGCCTTACCCAAGGTATATTGGCTTTTACTTTTTGTTCCTCCTTTTAGTGAATATTATGTACGAGTCTATTTTAAGAAATTTGATTGTGTAGTGTATTGCCTAAAATTGATCATATCAACGAAAAGCTTAGCTCAAGACCATTTCATATCATTTATGTTATCGAAAAACATCTGATTTTGATATAAATTTGTAAGGTTTTTTTTTGTCATTGGGAATTTTAAAAAAATATGGGGATCGGGGAGAGAATAACAATTGTCACATTAAAGAGATAGCTGGTATCTCTCTGGTCATATCAGATGAGCTAAATTTGTATGGATTAAATAAAAGAAAATGTCAAAGTACAATCCAGATTTACATATGAACCGTTTATCGACACCCCCCCCCCCCCCTAATTTAAACACTTGATATTAAATATAAAAATTTGACCATGGGCATCTATCGGGGGGGGGGGAGGGAGGACACGTCCCCTCAACAAATTAAGTTTGGGGGGACATAATATGGTGTCCCCCCCCCCCCCCCATTTTTGAAGTCTTGTATTTCGTATAATAATAATAATAATGGTGAACATTTTTCATGCGCCATTTCTGTTATAAATGACACTCCTGGCGCAGTTGTGTGAAAATCGAATAATTGTAGAACTATAAAATTGTATAATAGGCTCTATGGCCAAACTCTGTGTACAGATGGCTCTGGTCAGAACAAGTGTCACGCGCACCCACGCGCCGCAATTTGTGACCGCGAATCCTTCATGATTCAGCTGCGGACCAAAATAAACACATTTTCGGGGCAATGTTGCAAGGAATTGACAGTTTTAATACCCGTTCGTAGCGTTCTAGTGTACACAAGTTGTTTGCGAAAGCTTTCTAACTTATTTAAGTCACGTGACTAACATCCCGATTTTTCAGCTTCTACCGTCTACATAACCAAACATCATCAAACATCACACGGACATTTCAATAAACCACACACCGGCCTAGCATCTTTTTTCCGGTTTGGCGTAGTTTCCTTGCAAACAGCACTGAAAGATCGCGGTCAGGGCCCTACTGTCGACCATTACTTTGCAAATGACAAGTTGTCCAATAATGTAAAAGTAGACATGGTAAACAAAAAGGGTTCTTTAACTTTTTTAATGATAGAAGTCAATTCAATGTTCGGAAACGTACTTGTCCCATATCATTCTAACAAAAAGAAATGTGTAATTCTTTTCAGAGTAGCTTTTCCTTTTTCGTCGTATTGTCTGTCTATGTTTAATGTGTTTCATCGTATATGTACGGTAATCAATCGTGACTTTTTATTTTTTCTATTTGTTCTTGTCAGCCACAAGGAACCACAAAGTAAATGTATTGGTTCCTTTTGTTTCATTTTTTTTCAACAACTTACATTGCCAACGTATTGAAAATAGTATAGATTCATACATTGCCACCGTAATTACATAAACAGTGATACAGCTGTGGCAGTTAAGCAAAGGGGGCGATGAAGAATGATTCCACTAAATAGAACATTTTGATTAACATTCCTCACCTGGTTTGTGACATCAGACATATGCTTGGTATTTGGTTGTATATGTAGAAAACGTGCCACAGGTTCGCTAGCTTAACTTCGTAATTGCAGTATTTTACCTTAGTCATACTGATCGACCTGGTATAAACAATATTATCCTACCAGTTGAGCTATCCGTATCAAAGCTGCTGATAGATGTTCGGGACATACCCATATTGACGCAAATTATAATAATAAGGAATATACAAATTTACTCAAACAATGTTTTGAAATGGCATATCTTTTTAAGACATTGCTATTCATTCATTCATGTTGTTGCGAATGCTATGTGACGGATATGGTGAAACGTATACTATTACGTTGTGAATATCAAACCTTATCAAGAACGACGGTATTCCATCCAATAGTAACTTTTAACATTAAAGAAGGGTAAAACATTGATGACGCTGTGAGTACTCGTTCGATGTATATAATAATATTAATAACGTTGTATTTACCCAGGGTAGCCACTTCAGTTATAAAACTGCTCTTCCAGCGTAATCTATTCAGAATCAAACGTTTGTGGTGGCTGACAATTGCACATGTTAACACTTTAATAAAGAATAAAAAAGGTAAATCAAAGAAAAAAATGACATCGATTTATTTGCTCAGTAAATATCAAATATTGTAAAAACAACATTCATTTCTATTTTAGAACAGATCCAAATATGAATGACTTAACACTTTAACTTTATTTCCCCAGGTTCTTTTTTTCAGTAAGTTTCTTGGTGCAAAACAAAAAGTATCAGTCTTTCTCCTTTTTAGTTTGTTTTGATGTTTTTGCTGCTGTTGTTTTTTTTAAGTTTTTTTTTTTGTTTTGGTATATACAGTATAAACAGTTTGTATTACAGGTATTCATGAAAGAGCAGTTATAATCCATTACCATGATTTTACAATGCAACATTAATGATATGACAGCAATAGAAAAAACAATTTTCTGCTGAAATGGAGAATAAGATTTGCTCCTTAGAACACCTGCACCCTGATAGCTATTGCCCGTGTGATGTTTAAACAGGTGTCAGTAGAAGTTCTTCGTTTTATAAAATGCCTCACCTGGTTTGTGGCATCCGACAACTGCTTGGTATTTTCTTCCGCCTGCTGTATGAAAGATGCAGCTTAGGTGGTGTGCAACTTTAATAGTAAGCGCATCTATACACTTGGGTCATAATATACGTGTGTTTATATTGAAATTTAAAACAATAATCAATCAACCCAACATGAAGCTGGTTGTAAATTCTAAACAATAAAATAGCGAGACCAAGAATGATTCAGCTGACGGTACATAGTGTTAGTAAACAAACGCAAGACCTTCTTTAAAGACCGTTAACATGGAGGATGTGTGTATATTGACTGCAACAACTCTCTGCACCCCTCCCCCCCCCCCCCCGCCCACCAGCAATAGTTTTTCATTCTAAGCTTCTGACCTCTTTTGTCGAGGAGCGACCATTATTTCTTGATTGTAGACACCATAGAATCTTTCGCAGAAACTTTCCCACACGTCTTCTCGTCAGACATCATTAGGGACTTTTAGATTCGCACGAAGAAAATGTGGATTGCTACGGTAGCGTCCTTTTAATGCACTGCCTTGAATGGACGTCACACGTTTCAGTCCAGGCAAATCTAAATACCCCTTTTGCTATTTTGAGACGACAGTATCGTTTCATTGTTTGTTTATGCTCACAGTAAGAAGAGAGTTTTAACACACAAGCACTTTCATATTAATGTATAGAAGGTGACTTTAGAGAGACTTCGTTTCCAATTTGATGTGAAGCAGAGAGACATGAACTCTTAAAACTTAGTAAGGTCTCACCGACTGGACTGAAATGTTATGAATTAAAAGTTTATTCTTTATTGAAAATCTTGCAATTGACACGCAATCTGATTTTACTGATAATTTGTTTAAGTTTAGACAAAATGTAAACAATGGGCACTTGAACGCCATTTTAGTCGAATGGTAGGCACAAGCGTCAACATGGTAAACGTGTTGTATATAATACATATGAATTTTTAGAATAAATAAGAACCAAATACATATTTATCTTATTTGCAAAATGTCAAAAAATTATTGTTTTCAACCAGAGAAGGTTTATTACTTTGGTGGACTACAGTGCTTTAAGGTAATTTTAGGGTAGCGTTGATGGTTTGTCATATGACATGATGATATTGACGTAAGGTTGTTAACTCTGCGAATCGTATGTCCTTTATACGGTCCTTCGAAGCCACTTGCACCCTGCTCACAAAAATACCTCTTCCATATATGCAGTCTAACCCTTAAAGGTATTACAAAGTTTTGGGAAATTTGAAGAGTGGGTGGATAGTGATTCTTTACAATATTATTATATTTGGATGCCCCTGTGGATGTATTAAAAAACACCAGAAATTTAAGCCCCAAAACACTTCTGCTTTCGAGAAAAATTAAATATATAGATTTACCGGTGCCCCCGGTAAATTTTGATAAATTTTAAATAGCTCCTACGGCCGTACAATGGTAGGTTCGACCATGAAAATCTCAGAGTATGTAGTTGTGGTATATAATTTCCGAACGAGAGTAGCTAATCGGTCGATTTTAGTCAATAAACATTTTTTTATAGCTCAACTAATATCTTGACCTTGAGAGGGAGCTATTCAACATAAAGTGTTTATTATTTACAATTTCATAATTTTAGAGTCGATTTCGACCGCTACAACGATCACTGAATATTGTAGGATCGTATATGCTTCCAATATGTTCATTTGAACCAAATTCATGACCCCATACCAAAACTTTGTATTACCTTTAACCTTGACTTTAAAGTACAATCAATGCTGATGCCGTGCAACTTTCCTGTAATATAATTATGACGACTCTGTATAACAGCCTATTATGCCTAGTTTGCATTTTGTCTATGATGAATCTACAGAGCCCGTATTCAGCCCGATTCCCCGTTTTCGTGCGGCTATGCAGAGGCAGGAGGCTGCCGTTGTGTACAGGTTTACGGGCTCCGCGGGAAGTTATACAAGTTTGAAACGAATTGTAAGCCCGTAGCCCGTAGAAATGTCAAAGGTGGCATTGCACAATCCCCACATGAGCAACGCGTGGAGGCCTCGCGCTGATCGTGCAACAAACGCACAATATATCAGTGAACATGGCGGCCAAGAAAAAACGTACAGAGATCGTAAACTCGTGGGACATTCGCACGGCCAACGAAAGTTTGTTGTTCGCTGCCTATGCAGTTCCCGTGATAATGAGCAGTCGTTTCGCGGCAACCCCACAGCTCCCGCACTATGGCCGTGCAGCCGCCTTGAGACGTGTTAAACATGTTTCTGAGCGGAAGCTGCGGAGACTGCACGGCTACTGCACCGAAATCTCCGAGTAGCCTCTGTACGGATTTGCCCGGCTTGCCCCTGAGGGCCGATTCAAAAAATGGCACGATGTTCGTAGACAATGTAAAAAAATCGTAGCCCGTAGCCTCCTACGATGCCCGCTAAATCGCACGAAAGATCTTAGACCAATTTATCGTACGGCACCTGGGGCATATGTAAACTACACATGTGTCTCGCGTGCCCCTGTATGCCTGAGAAAAAAAACCGTGCAGTCCCGGATTTTCGGTGAAATCCTTAGTTGAAAAGACGCAGAGAAATTGTGACCATAGCTTAAAGGAAAATCCAAACTTAATAGACAACTATTACAACAGAAATCGGAAAAATGCAGCTGCAAATTAGTGAAATTCGAACAAAATCAAACAATAAGTAAGCAAGTTAGAATTTAGTGTTGTCTTCATTAGACTTATGGGCACTTCACATTAGCTGAATCGGAAATTGTCACTGTGATTTGTTACAAAAAATGAAAATGACTAGTATGTCAAAATTTCCGAATGAATTAGTAAATAGGATAATTTCTTTTTCTGAGCTCGGACGACACAAGACAAAACTAGACATGTAATACTTGTTTGGAAAAAGTATAGGTGGACTGGTCAACTAAAATTTGAGACAAAATAAAGCGAAAATAAGCGAGATACTGCTTAAAAATTGTTTTTAAAAAAATATCACATAGATTCATTACGTGAACGAAATTCACCTTCTATCGTCATAACACGCAAATTATGAAATTTCTGACATGAGGCCTTTAATCGAAAGTTTCACTCTGATGACGTCATCAAAATGAAAAATGATGATTGTAGAGCTTGTAGAAAATTATCTAAGCTACAACATATCGAAATTTGGAAGAAAATCGATCAATATTTACAGAGATACAACCAATTTTCCATAAATATGCTGACATCATAATATGCAAATTCATATTTTTAGTTTCAAGGCCATTATAATGATGTCACGGTACGCTTAATGGCCAAATGAGACATAAAATCATATTTCCGACTCATACTCTATCCAAATATGAAAAAAATTGGGGTCTAGGTGCGTTCCAAAGAGCTATAATGGATTATGTCTAGGCATGTTTTTGCCCATATATGCTATGTAATTACAAAGGCTCGCGCTCACAGACATTTATGTTAAACGGACGCTCATTCCGTTATTAATAGTCAAAAAGAGATAAACATGGAATCAATTTTGTAAAAACATGTGGAATATCATGAAAGAAGAAAAAAAAAGGCGATTCTATGTTGTGTATGGTTTTAAGCGCGAAAACGCGCGCGCATGCGCGTGTGCGCGATTTTTTTATAAAATGCTTAGAATGGCCTATTGTATGCAAAATAATTTTGAGACTATTTTGAGCATTTTGAAATTTTGCGCGGGCACTGACGCGCGGACGTACGCGTACGCGCGCGTTTTTTTTACCTGAAATTGACCGGACGGATAACGACCTTGATCATGATAAATATGAATGAGAATAAATTTTGGTTATGAAGATATGATCATAAGTTAATTTTCACAAAATGGCGCCTAGATGACGTCATCAGTCAAGGTCAAGGTTGAAAACATTACTTTGTTTTGTTCATATGCCTATACATATGTGTGCTAAATTTCAAGGCATTTGATCGAGCCATTTTCAAAAAGTGGGTAGAATTAAGAAAAATAAATAATAAACTAGATTTGTAATACTTGTTTGGAACAAGTATAGGTTGGCTGATCCAACACAAAATTGAGACAATATGACGGATACATTTGAGATAGCTTTTTGTTTCAGCTACAACATACTCGAAGTTCATCGTAAATGAAGTTAAAGGCACACTGTCCTACTTGTAGCTACTTGCTCCCTCTATATAGAAAACTTCCCAAATCGGTGCCTGTTGATCCCCCATGATCCTCTTTTTCTTATGTTAAATGAGAGCTGAGTTAATGAGATAGCCACCTGTCACAGTGACCTCGATGGCTCGCTGTGTGGTCTAATCCCTTCTAGCTGCAGTAGTAACGCCTACCTTTAAAACGACGTAGATATTGCTCGCGAAAGACGGAATGTAGAATCAAGTTTTGAGAAAAAGTCATGTCCCATAGAGAATACACGCAAAATGTGAACAATTGACATGCCTCCTTTAATCGCAAAAATACGCCATGATGCCTTTGTCAAAATGAAAAATAATAGGTACTATATTTTTAGAAAATTCTCTCAGCTAGAACATATCAAAATTAGGAAGAAGATCGTTCAATATTTACAGAGATACAATCAATTTCCCATAGATATGCTGACGTCATAATATGCAAAGTCGTATTTTGAGTTCCAAGGCCATTATGATGACGTCATGATATTTTTAATGGCCAAACCAAATCAGACATGATTTCATATCTCCGACCCATATTCTATCTAAATATGAACAAAAAAAAAGGGGTTCAGTTGCATCCTAAAGAGCAATTATTGAATTAGTATAGGCATGTGTTTGCCCATATATGGTATGTATTATAAGAGCTCGCGCGCACGGACATTTATCTTAAATGGATTCTCATCTTGTTATTAATTGTCATAAAGAAATAAAAATTGTATCAAATTGTTTGAAAAAATATGGGAAATATCATGAAAGGAAAAAAATGGCCATTCTATGTTGTGTAATGGTGTTACGCGCGAAAACGCGCGCGCATGCGCGTGTGCGCGATTTTTTATGAAATGCTTAACTCATAGCCTGCCATGAGGCTGTGTGCACGCTATTGTTACGCTGCTTCTTGCATGCTAGCAAACATTCGTAATAGCAGTTATTGTTCATGCCCATTGGACTGTGCCTAGTGTTTTGCACGCGCTATTGTTAGTACCATCGCGTTAATCCGATTATCTCGTTATAAATCTGGCACTGGGGGGATTAGCCCTGTGGCAGGATAAGAGTTAAAATGGCCTAAAACGTATGCAAAATGATTTTGAGACGATTTCGAGAATTTTTAAATTTTGCGCGCGCACTGACGCGCGGACGTGCGCGTACGCTAGCGTTTTTTGACCTGAAATTGACCGGACTGATATTTACCTTGATCATGATGAATATGAATGAGATATGGCTTATGGTTATGAAGATATGATCATGAGTTGATTTTCAGAAAATTTTAAAAAATGGCGCCTAGATGACGTCATCAGTCAGGGTCAAAGTTGAAAACGTTATTGTGCTTTGTACATATGCCTATACATATGTGTGCCAAATTTCAAGACATTTGATTCATCCATTTTATGATCATGAGGTGATTTTCAGAAAATTTCACAAAATGGCGCCTAGATGACGTCATCAGTCAAGGTCAAGGTTGGAAAAATGTATGTATTTTGTTATAATGCCTATACATATGTGTGATAAATTTTAAGACATTTGATTTAGCCATTTTAAAGTTATCTTGCTCACAAAAAAGTGGGTCGAAATAAGAAAAATAAATAATAAACTAGACATATAATACTTGTTTGGAACAAGTATAGGTGGGCTGGTCAACTAAAATTTGAGACAAAATAGAGCAAAAATAGGCGAGATACTGCTTCAAATTCTTTAAAAAAAAAAAATCATGTAGATTCACTACGTGAAAGAAATTCACCTTCTATAGTCATAACACGCAAATTATGATATTTCTGTCATGAGGCCTTTAATCGAAATTATCACTCTGATGACGTCATCAAAATGAAAAATGGTGATTATAAAGCTTGTAGAAAATTATCTTAGCTACAACATATCGAAATTTGGAAGAAAATCAATCAATACTTACAGAGATACAATCAATTTTCCATAAATATGCTGACGTCATAATATGCAAATTTCTATTTTTAGTTCGAAGTCCATTATGATGATGCCACGATACACTTAGTGGCCAAATGAGACATAAAATCATATTTCCGACTCATACTCTGACCTTTATGTTAAACGGACGCTCATTCCGTTATTAATAGTCAAAAAGAGATAAACATGGAACCAAATTGTTTGTAAAAAAATGTGGAACATCATGAAGAAAAAAAAATGGCGATTCTATGTTGTGTAATGTTGTTACGCGCGAAAACGCGCGCGCATGCGCGAGTGCGCGATTTTTTATAAAGTGCTTAATATGACCTGAAACGTATGCAAACAAAATTTAAGACGATTTTGAGCATTTAAAAATTTTGCGCGCGTAATGACCCGCGGACGTACGCGCACGCGCGCGTTTTTTGACCTGAATTTGACCGGACTGATATTGACCTTGATCATGATAAATATGAATGAGAAATTACTTTTGGTTATGAAGATATGATCATGAGTTGATTTTCAATTTTTTTCACAAAATGGCGCCTAGATGACGTAATCAGTCAAGGTCAAGGTCGAAAAATTTGCTGTGTTTTGTGAATATGCCTATTCATATGTGTGTTAAATTTTAAGATATTTGATTGAGCCATTTTCAAATTATCTTGAACACAAAAAAGTGGGTCGAAATAAGAAAAATAAATAAATAAATAAATAAATAAATAAATAATAAATAAAGGCGATTTTAACAAAAATATAAGGTGGTCTGTATTAGATACAGCCCACCTGATAATAAACTAGACATACTTGTTTGGAACAAGTATAGGTGGGCTGGTCAACTAAAATTTGAGACAAAATAGACCAGAAATAAGCGAGATACTGCTAAGAAACAATGTCATGTAGATTAATGATGTGAACGAAATTCACCTTCCTTAAGGCCCTTTTACACTTTCACGGATCGCATCACGGATCATCCCGGATCTTAATCCGGGGTGTTCCGGCGTGCGACACCACGATTTCTTCTCGATGCCGGTGTGGATACGTTCCGAACTAGGTGTATACACGGGCAAGTACGGTGTCTCCACGGACAGACAAGGTAGCAACGCGGACCACGCCGGAAACGCATACGGAGCTAACAAGGATTTCAAGGAAGAGCACGGAGGCTACTGGGTACTTTTACGGTCCTTACACGGAGGTGTACGTTGTCTATTGGGATATCTCCGGAATGTTGACGCGTGACTTGAGCTTGTAGGCGCTCATTTGATATACGGAATTTTAAACCCGGATGAAACCGGTGTTAATACGGACCTCCCGGTGTCTACACGGACTGTCCCGGATGTATTCGGCGGCTACACGGGGGTACACGGTGCCTACAGGGAATAGGACGGATTGTTTCATCCGTGAACTCCGGGATGAAAAATTAAGCAAGTTTAATTTTTCCCCCAGATATGCCGGTACGCCAAGGATCACGCCGGATGCCTCCCCGGTGTATACACGGTAATGCCGGAGATAACACGGATGATCCTGGAGCGACGATCCGGGATGATCCGTGATGCGATCCGTGAAAGTGTAAAAGGGCCTTTAGGCATAACACGCAACTTAAGAAATTTCTGATATGTGCCCTTTAATCGTATTTTTTTACTATGATGACGTGATCAAAATGAAAAATGGTGGTAAAAAGGCTCGTAGAGAATTGTCTTAGCTACAACATATCGAAATTTGGAAGAAAATCGATCAATATTAACAGAGATACAATCAATTTTCCATAATTATGCTGACGTCATAATATGCAAATTCTTTTTTTGAGTTCCAAGGCCATTATGATGATGTCACGATACACTTAATGGCCAAATGAGACATGGAATCATATTTCCGACTCATACTCTATCTAAATATGAAAACAAATTGAAGGTCACGGTTCATTCAAAAGAGCTATAAGGGATTTTGTATAGGCATGTTTTTGCCCATATACACTCTAAATTACAGGGATTTAAATTTAAATCTATAGGATTTATTTTTAAATCTTTCATGTACTGTAGGTAGGGACCAATCGATGTGGATTTAAAATTAATCTTCGCTAGGATTAAAAAGTTTTAATCTGTAAAGGATTAAAAAATAAGTTCAAAAGATTTATATTATAAATCTTTATAGATTAAAATTAACCCTGATAAAGATTTAAAAGCAATCCTTTTTGGGACTTCTTTTTTTTTAAATCCTCATAAGGATTTAAATTATAGTATCTCCATTCTAGATATGCTGAAGCAATGAAATTGAATACTAAACACTCCAAAATCAAAGTTTGGTAAGTTTGATTTATTAATATCATTGAATCTCAAATATATACATAACAAAACGTTTCAAAATGAAAAATACACAATTTGCACAACATTTTTTTGGCAAACTTGGTCTAAAAAAATGCGAGACATTAACGGCAGTCGTGGATTTTGTACAGGGGGGTCAAAATGACCCCCCTCCCCCAGTCAGACAAGGGTTAAAGCTCAATTCTAGTTCTGGTAGTGAAAGGTAAATGGGAATGAATGTTATCATATATGTCCTCATATTATTCCATTCATATATAAATATACCTGTGCGAAATATTGTTATGGTCTATGCATGATTGCCAACGAATTTAGTGTAAATATCTGGTGGGTTTGATGAAACCAAGGTTACTATTGGTAAGCTATTCAGCAAGTGCTGTGGGCAAGGCTCTCTCGAATAATATCATTAACAAAACATTTCGAGAGAGCCCTTATTCCTTAAGGCTATCTACATGTACGTTATCTTCTGATTCATCGGCCATCGTGTTCGATGATGCTGCAGCTGATAAATAAAAGGGAAAAGACAATCATATTAAGTTCATGACCACAAGAATGCTTGTAACAAAAGAATCCTTATCACTTCTTCAACACGTAGATCCAGATCGACAAATCTATCATTTTCATGGCCTCTTATACTTTTTTACACTTTAAAAATTGCAATCACTATCTATATGTCAGCCATTCTAGTAGAGCCTATTCCATTATCAATTATAGGATCTAAAAAGTCTATTCATATTTCATGAGACATAAATCTCATATTACTGTACATTTCTACCTAAAAGTAAAACACGAGTGTTAAGCAGCTTAAAAGGCAATCAGTCTACTTAAAATGCACACACATTTGAACATACGGGACTAGATCTAGGCCTACATTTACTAAAGTTGGATATAGGCCCACTCTCATTACGTCGTATTATCAGCTTTATTAGTCATAAAAATGAATAACCACAAACTTTGGTTTCTTACCGTACAAATGATACCGGATTGGAAGAAAATCACTGCAGAATAGCGGACTATGTACAAGATTATGATGTTGATTCGATAAGAATCCCGTTGTTTGCAACAGGACAGCTGATCACGGCGAAGGTGAAAATGTACTAGAATTATGTCCCGGCATGCTTTGCGATGAAACAACCGTGAAGGAACGTATTCCCGCTCGCATGATGTCACATGTCATGTGACAAAATCTTATCGCCAGGATTGGTCAATTTTTTTTAATCTTTTGGGATTGAAAAAAATATATTTGAAACTCGGATTAAGAACCAGTTTAGCAATCTTTTAAGATTAAAAATCAATCTTTATGGATTTAATTTCATTCAAATCCGGCTTAAGATTTAAATTTTAAATCCCTGTAATTTAGAGTGTATGCTATGTATTAAAAGAGCTCACGCGCACAGACATTTATCTTGAATTGACGCTCATCTTGTTATTAATGCAGTTACATTTTAATATTCATTTTTTTGTCTTACTAAAATGTATAAATTATTATTAAGATTAGTACAACAAGTAGAACCCAAGCTCCGTTTCCTCTCCAAAGCTGCTGCCAACGACATCCGACTCAAAATTTCCAACGCTCTCGCCGAAGCTAAACCACCCAAACCCAACCTATCTAAAGAAGAACGATCCGCTATTCAAGACCTCCGCAAGAACCAATCCATCCACATCCTACAAGCAGATAAGGGAAACGCCACCGTCGTCATGGACCAAGATACATACGAAGATAAGATCTGCGACCTACTCAAAGATAAGGAAACCTACTCCAAACTTAAGAGGGACCCAACCCCGGCCAACGAAAGGAAGATCAACCAACAACTTTTGACCCTACACAGATCCGACGCACTACCCAAGGCACTCTACTTTCAACTCAGATCCTCGTCAGCTAAGTCACCCATCCTCTTCGGACAGCCCAAGATTCATAAGCCGCTCATCCCTCTCCGCCCTATCATCTCTACCCGAGGATCATCCTGCTACAACACTGCACGTCATCTCGCCAACATTCTACAACCACTCGTAGGCCAAACCCAGCACCATGTCACCAACTCTAAGCACTTCATCGACATCCTCTCCAAAACCAAGATCCAGCCATCCGACACACTCGTCAGCTTCGATGTCACCTCCCTATTTACCAACGTTCCTGTAGACCAAGCATGCGACATCATCAAACAACGCCTCATCTCAGACCCAGACCTCGAATCTAGGACCAAGCTCACACCTGACCAGATCCACGACCTCCTTCTCACCTGCCTCCACTCCAACTCTTTCAAGTGGCGCAGCAACTTCTATAAACAACTTCAAGGAGCAGCCATGGGATCTCCACTCTCACCAATTATCGCCAACATCTTCATGGAACACCTCGAGCACCAAGCACTCAAGTCCGCCGACAAGTCTCCCTCACTCTGGCTACGCTACGTCGACGACACCTTCGTCATCTGGCCACACAGCACACCAGACCTCCACCAGTTCCTCGACCACATCAACAACCAACACCCCAGCATCAAGTTCACCATGGAGACCGAACACGACAACTCAATCCCTTTCCTAGACGTACTCATCACTAAGACACCATCAGGATTCCCCGCGCACCAAGTATACCGGAAACCAACCCACACAGACCGCTACCTCAACTTCCGATCTCACCACCATCCATCAGTCCACCAATCAGTCTCCAACTCACTCATCAGACGAGCCCACCAACTTAGTGATAAAGCACATCTCCAGCAAGAACTCAAGCACATCACGCACGCACTTACTTCCATCAACCAGTACCCAAGAAGGAAAATCAACACCCGTACTCCCTACCACAAGACCAACAACATCACCACCGGAACCCAACCTGATACCAAACCCACCGCCACCGTCGTACTTCCCTACATCGGCAAGACATCACACCGACTACAACGCATCCTCCGCTCAGCTAACATCCTCGTCAGACACCAATCCAACCACAAGCTCTACTCCACTCTTCACTCTCACAAGGACAAGCACCCATCCAACAAACAACCAGGCGTCTACAAGATTCCCTGCGATTGCGGCAAAGTCTACATTGGAGAAACCGGCCGCGATTTCGACACCCGACTAAAAGAACACAAGACCCACCACCGACGCAGCGAATGGGACAAGTCAGCCATCGTCAAGCACGCACAACAAGAGCTCCACCAAATTCACTGGGATAAAAGTCACCTCATCACCCCCATCCGACATTGGCACACCCGAAGGATCCGAGAAGCCATCGAGATCCACCAACACAACACCGTACCCCAAGACCCAGGCCTTCACATCAACAGTATCTGGCACCCAATCCTCCCTCACCATCCTACTTCCGACCAATCTTCAACCAACTTCACAACCAACACGCCAACCACTAACACTTCACCAATCCAGCCATCTGTTAGCCCGGACACCACCTACAACCACCCAACCACACCCACTCAACTAGCCTCTTCACCCACACAAGCACCGCCCACGCCCACACCTCGCTACAACCTACGCCAAAGCCGAAACCGCCGACCAACACACACAGACCGACACCACTAATATCTATCCTCACCGCCGATCGATACACCCACTCAACGAACCACACAACCCCCCCCCCCCCCCCCCCCCCCCCGCTACCCCGCCGACACCTACCACACGACGTCCGCATAACCGCCGCCCACTCGTTTCCCGCCAATTCACGCAACCGCGCGCCACCACCGACAGCTGCCTGCCAACCTGCCGAGCCCGCCGGCTCATTGCTTTCCCCCAAGTCCGCATCCACGCCATAAGAACCGCCGCACACCTAGCGAACACTCACTCCTGAAGACGGACAGTCAACCTGTCCGAAACGTCGAGTCTACTCTCCTGCTCCTGCTCTGCAATTCTACTCGCCTACTCAACTCTCCAACTCAATCCAGTCTTCTACTCAAACCTCTCATCCTGCCCAAACTTTCTGGGTTACAGTCCTTTTCAGGACTAAACTCACTTCCGAAAGATACTCTTCCTTCTAACCTCCACTTTCTCGCCTTTCATCTCACCTCTATTCTCTATCTACTTTCCTCAGTCCCTCGAGGACTTTACACATGGTGTACCGTAAACTCTTCCGTGATTATTCATACCACCATGCAAACCTTCAAACATCATCTAAGATTAGTTTATTACAAATGTAACTATGTTGTGTATACATTTTACATTGTATTCGTTATTATGTATTATATTTTGTTGGAAATGAAAAAATAAAAATGAAAATGAAATGAAATGAAATGGTCATAAAGAGATAAAAATGGTATCAAATTCCTCGAAAAAATATGAGAAATATCATGCAAGAAAAAAAAATGGCGATTCTATGTTTTTTAATGGTGTTACGCGCGAAAACGCGCGCGCATGTGCGTACGCGCGATTTTTTATAAAATGCTTTAAATGACCTGAAACGTATGCAAAATAATTTTTAGACGATTTTGAGCATTTAAAAATTTTGCGCGCGCACTGACGCGCGGACGGACGCGCATGTGCGCGTTTTTTGACCTGAAATTGACCGGACTGATATTGACCTTGATCATGATAAATATCAATGAGAAATGGCTTTTGGTTATGAAGATATGGTCATGAGTTGATTTTCAGAAAATTTTACAAAATGGCGCCTAGATGACGTCATCAGTCAAGGTCAAGGTTGAAAAAATGTCTGTGTTTTTTTTCAATGCCTATACATATGTGTGTTAAATTTTAAGACATTTGATCGAGCCATTTTAAAGTTATCTTGCTCACAAAAAAGGGGGTCGAAATAAGAAAAATAAATAATAAATAAATAATAATAAAGGCAATTTTAACAAAATTATAAGGTGGTGGTCTGTATTAGATACAGCCCACCTAATAATAATAAAGGCAATTTTAACAAAATTATAAGGTGGTCTGTATTAGATACAGCCCACCTAATAAATACATAATAAAGGCAATTCTAACGAAATTATAAGGTGGTCTGTACGTTATACAGCCCACCTGATAATAAATAATAAATAAATAAAGGCGATTTTAACAAAATTATGAGGTGGTCTGTATTAGATACAGCCCACCTGATTATTAGCTCCAATGACGTCATGTTGGAATGTCCAATTTTTCGAGTCGAGCGGCTCAACTGCATGCCGCTCAGTTTGGCCTTGCAATTTATGTGTTAAAATAAATTAAATAATCGCACCGCACAACAGTTTTACATAAACGTATAGGAGAGTGTGACAGGAATGACGCTCATAAAATAGTTTTGGGCTTTACCGAGTAACACTATAAATATCGGTTAGGAAGCCTATTCAAGTCCTCTCGGTCGAGACCTAGCATCCACCGTAGACTTGTTTATAGCACCACCAATTGACTAACATTATTTGAAAGAGCTGTTAAAACCGGTGTGTTGGCTCAACAAAATTATTGTACAACATTGGATTGATATGATCTAATTTCGCAGATTGATTGAATTCGAATAAAATAAATCACGGGGCCTATCGCCAATATATATTATCTATATATATAAAGATATATGTATATATATTGCGTTTCCACGTCAGATTTATATTTGTGTAAATGTGGAGTAGATGTGAAAATCTGAATATCGTGATTGAATTTAACTCAGTAAGCGCAAACATAAACGATCGTGATACTGTGTGAACTCTAATTAACCCATTAGTAAAGTGTGTGTTTTTTTCGGATCAAAGCTGACGATGAGTCAAGGAATAATAATCACCATAATCGTTATTATCTCTAACTGCCATATGTCAATATACCTCATAGTTAATGCCGAGAAAAATAAATCCCTACTTTTCATTATTTGGTATATTACCACAGAAAAAATGGCCAAACCAGTACATTGAAATTGCGATTCGGAGTGACGTGGTTGACACAAAACCAATATATACTCGCCTTAGGCGCAAATTACTTTCTAAGGTATGCTTCTAAATCTTTTCGAGGGGTTTCACTGTCAATATCCTCAATGAAAGTTTCACTTAATCGTGAAATTTTAACGTTTTTGCCCTTATTTCTATTTCATTTTAGTTATATTGTAGCGCTATTGCCCTTGTGATAATCAAACCGTCTAACTGGATTAAAAAATATTGAAACAAACAGAGGGCACCTACAATGTGAAAACATATTCGAACATATATTTTTTTTCCAATTCTAGTTTGTATATAATGTATATGGTAGGAGTCATGTCTTGTCTAGTTTATGGCATCCCATGAAATGTTAGTATTAATTGTATATAAATAATATAAATATAATAAACATATTTTACGATGCAAATCTCCGACTCTGCAATCGTACACGTCAATCATAATGTATGAACTCAAAGTAATTCATTAGTAAAGTTGTTCCGAATAAAAAATGACGACATATGTTCGACACATACTACTGACGAGGCAGATAATTACCATAATAGACATACATATTATATGTAACTGCCATATGTCATTAATAAAAAATATTTACGTTTTTGCCCTTATTTCTAATTCATTTGAGTTATATTGCAGCACTATCACCATATTGATAATCAGACCGTCTAACTGGATTAAGAATTTTGAAACAAACAGAGGGGCACCTTAAAATGTGACAACTTATATATATACTTATATTTGTTTCAATTGTAGTTCGTATATAAAGTATATATGATTGGAGCCATGTCTTGCCTAATTTTTGGCATCCGGTGAAATGTTAGTATTAATTGTATATAAATAAAAGAAACATCTTTTACGATGCAAATATCCGACCCTGCAATAATACCGTATAAACTCAAATTAATTCATTAGTATTTGTTCCGAATCAAAGCTGACGACATATGTTCGACACATACTGCTGACGAGGCAGGTTATCATAATTATAACCATCATACAGATACAGATTATATGTAACTGCCATATGTCATTATTATAAATCACAGGTATATAAGAAAGAAAAGAAACCTTCTTTTCATTCGGTTGGTATATTACCCTAAACAGGTTGGGCAAACAGGTAAATAGAAATCGTGATTCGGACTGACATGGTTGACACAATACGAAGACCTACTCGCCTAAGGCGCCGCAAAGAACTTCCTTAGCTATGTCTTCGATTCTTCTCAAGGGGTGTCACTTTCAATATCCCCAATAAAGTTTCACTTAATCACGAAAAGAATACCTTTTTGCCCTTCTTTATAATTTATTTTAGTTATATTGTAGCGCTATCGCCATTGTGATAATCAGGCCGTCTTACTGAATTAAAAACTTTTAAACAAACAGAGGGCATCTATTACTGTACAAAATGTATTCATACTTATATTTACGAATAATTTGTATTTATCTGTATATAATTAAAATAAATAGCTTTCAAGATGCACATCTCCGAGTCATCAGTTGTACACGTCAATCATATAGTATGAACTCAAAGTAATTAGTAATTTTTTTCTTAATCGAAGCTAACAACATATGTTCGATACGTACTGACGACTGGTCAAGTAATATAAACTTGGCATTTAATTTGTCAGGGAGACTAATTGGGTAATCTGCCGCTTTGATCGATACATAAAACATGTATAAACTCAATGGGAGATTTGGCCTTAGGCTACGTTTACACTATGTTCCCGGCGGCCACGGCAACCCCGTTTCGGGCCACCGTGGACGAAACGGGATTGACGTGACACAACGCGGGGGATCGGACGGGCGAACGTGACAGGCCGTGGATACCATGTCAGATTTTTAAACTGTCAAACATTTTGCAACGGCAGGCACGGTGCGGATGAGATAGTAGTAGGCCGTAGTAGAACGGGGTGAACGTAACACAGCGTGACAGTTCTCAATAGGCCGCAACAAAAATTGGAGGTGGTCCGTAGTGGGACGGCAAGCCCGCAAATTCCCCGGCATCTTACGGTCTTTTAAAATTTGGTTACGTTTTGCCACGTTTTGTCACGGTTGCTTCACGGTTGCTGCGCATTCTGTCCCGTTTTGCAACGTTTTGCCAAGGTTTGCCCGGTTCACGGCAGGCCAGGGTGTATGGTAGCCGTTTTGTCGCGTTTAATCATGGCGCATCCCGGCGTCTGACGGTTTACAGGCGCGGCGCGTTGCGTTCTGACACGACTCACACGAATGGGAGGTAATATATAAAAGACGGGAGCGGCAGGAGCTTCATTCGAGTCTGAGCAATCGACGACACATTAATGCATCTACAATAGGAAGAAAGAAGCCCAATCTATGCCACCGAAAAAGCCAAGACGTTCGGAGGCCCTCCGTCCTGCACCACCACCACCACCACCACCACCACCACCACCAGTAGTAGAGGAGCAGGAACAGCCTGAGGATCCACGCCGTTCACCCCTGCCAAATGAAGAGGAGCATGCTGCTGCTGCTGACCCGGTCCCTGAATTGGAACCTGAACCTGAGGCTGGGGAGGCTGGGGAGGCTGGGGAGGCTGATGAAGACGCACCAGCTAGGAGGAGGACAGCCCCCAGGGTCGTCAACACCTTTACGGAGGATGAGAAGGAACTCATCATTGACTTCCTCCAGTAGCATTCTACGCTGTACTTTATTGCTTGGGAGGCCTTCTCTTAATACCGCCCTAAAAACTGCCCACCTTCCACGTTTCATCCGTAGAAAGCCTTGACAGAACGTGAAAAACGTGTCAGACCTTGATCAGAACGTGATAAATGTGAGGGACCGCATCATAATGTGACGGGCCGGGAGGGAATGTACTGGCATCCGTGGTATACCGGGGCCGAACCGTAGTGCGCCTTTGAGCCTCCGGGACTCAGCAGCCCCTTTCCCTGCAAGACCCGTCATGGATACCGTGAAAGACCGTGAGAATACTTCACAAGACCTAACAAAACTTGAACACAGAGAAAATATTGCCAAAATCCCACGGCGCACTACGTTTCGGGCAAACGGGGCTGCCGTGGCCGTCGGGATCATAGTGTAACGTAGCATATTAAAAGCGTATCGGAAGTGATCGAGGGCGCCAAATTGCAAAAGATGGTGTTTTACACGTATTCCGAAATTTGCAAAGAAAATGCGATGAGATCTGTCTAATCGCTTTCCAACAGCTAGCTATAGTGATCGGGCGCATACAATGCGGCTCGATAGTTGCAAAACCGTAAAAACTTAAAGTTCTTGGATAATTGTAATGGAAACTATTTTTGTTTCTTTCTATTCGATAAATCTTCTATTTTGCGCAATAGATTAACGATCTGCTGATGGCATTTCTCAGCGGTCAAATACTGTTGATGTGATAGAAAACGGGACCTGTAAATTCTTGCAAAGACTTCTCACAAATTTCAGGCATCTGTTTTGTCGGCATGGATCCTTGTTTAAACTAGGAAGGCCGTAAAAACCTGCTGTCTTGTCTTCAGATAAACATCCCTTAACCCTAATAAGGCCGGGGGCCATTACGCCCCCCCCCCCCCTTAATGATTTTTCTGATTGTTCGGGAACGCATATGGATGGCGCCCTGCCGCTCCCTGCTTTTTTTCTTTCGAGTCTTGCGCAACTTTTAAAATATTTGTTTTGAAAATTGGACCTACGGTTACAAGGCAACGTGACCTTTTGACTTAGCATGTCAGCCCGAAAATCGCTCATTTTCGTGATTTGTGTACAAAACATATAGAAAAGTAATTTTTCCTAAAAATAGATCAAACATGGGTTATTGGGTCTTGTTTAAAGTTTCGGTGGTTGTTTTGGGAGTAAAAAAGTTGAATTGTAGTTAGAAATAAAAAATAAAACAACAAAGACAAAAAAATACATTAAAAATTTATAAAAACAAGAGATAGCATAAGGAATAACCAAAAAAAATCGTCGTATTATTATTCAGAATGGTCTAATAAATATTATGTAGTGAAAAAGAATACTTAAATATGAATATTATATGATTCATGGGTAAAATGTGATTACTTACTTGCATAAATTACCATAAATATGCAAATGAGTTAATTTTTTTCAAAGAATTGAAATCATCATAGTATTCTATACACTTTACTTGGCATGCGTGCAAATTTTCGAGGAGATCGGTCGCTTCACGGACGAGATCTTATGGGGGGGGGCATAATGCCCGCCCCCCGGCCGTACTAAGACCTTAAATAGCCCGGCCTTTTAAGGGTTAACGGTGCAGTTTGTCGGTATTTTGCCGAATCTCAACAGAAACAAGTTTTTTATTTTATCAGTTTTCAATGTTATCGTGTTGTTTGTACTCTAATTCGCGGGAAATTTCGACTAGCCAGTGATCAGCGGTCATCACTCATGACGATGAAGTTACATCTCCGACATGCTGTCACTTGACTTTTCGTAAGCTTTCCAGAATCAAACGTTTGTGGTGGCTGAAAATTGCACATTTTAACACTTAATAAAGAATAACAAAGGTTAATCGAAGAAAAAATGACATCGATTTGTATGCTCTGTATATATCCAATATTGTAAAGACAACATTCATTTCTTTTTAAGAACACATCCAAATATGAATGACTTATCACTTTAACTTTATTTCCCCAGGTTCCTTTTTCCAGTAAGTTTCCTGGTGCAAAACAAAAAGTATCATTTTTTTCCTCTTCGTCTCATGTACATGTTTGGTGTACAGTTGATTTAGTTTGTTGTGATGTTTTTGCTGCTGTTGTTGTTTCTAAGTTGTATTTTTTTTCTTTTTTGGGGGGTATATGCAGTATAATCACTTTGTATTACAGGTCTTCATGGAAGAGCAGTATTAACATGATTTTCCAATGTGACATTAATGATATGACAACAATAAAAAAAAAAAACATGTTCTGCAGAAATGGTGAATTCGAATTGATCCTTAGAACACCCGCACCCTGATAGCTATTGCCCGTGTGGTGTTGAAACAGATGTAAGCAGAAGTCCCTCGTTTTAGATAATGTCTCACCTGGTTTGTAGCATCCGACGAATGCTTGGTATATTCTGCTACCTCCTGTATCAAACATGCAGCTTAGGTGGTGTGCAACTCAGTAAGCGCATTTATACACGTGAGTCATAATATACGTGTGTTTATATTACACTTAATAATATATATGTTGTAATCATTGGACGTATGGGCACTCCATATAAGCTGAATCGGAAATTTCACCGTGATTTGTTACAAAGCACGAAAATAACTAGTATGTAAATGTTTCCAAATGTATTATTCAATAGGATAATTTCTTTTTCTGAGCTCAGACAACACGAGACAAAATTCCTAGCTCAGATGACATCATTTTTGGAAGTCCAATTTTGCTAGTCAACTGCAGCTCAATTTGCCTTTGAAATATATATGTTCAAATAACAAAATCACACAGCACAACAGTTTTACATAAACGTATAGGAGAGTTTGACAGGAATGACGCTCATACAATTTTGTTGGGCTTGACCGAGTAACACTAAAAATATTGGTTAGGTAGCCTAGTCAAGTTCTCTCGATCTAGATCTAACATCCACCCTAGGCTTGTTTATAGCACCACCAATTGACTTACATTATTTGAAATAGCTGTTAAAACGTCTTAATTGGTATGCGGCATCCGACGATAAATTTATATACAACATTAGATGAATAAAATATCATCTAATTTCGCAAATAGATTGAATTCGAATGAAATAAATCACGGGGCCTAACGCCAATATGTGTTATCTATATATATGAAAATATGTATATCCTACATTTCGACGTCAGATTTATATTTGTTTAAATGTGGCGTAGATGTGAACATCTGAATAGTGTGATTGAATTTAACTCAGTAAGCGCAATCGTAAACGGTCGTAATACTTTATGAACTCCAATTAATCCATTAGTAAATGGTTTCTTTTTTGGATCAAAGCTGACGATGAGTCAAGGAATAATAATCACCATAATCGTTATATCTCTTACTTCCATATGTCAATATACCTCATAGTTAATGAAGAGAAAAATAAATCCCTACTTTTCATTAGTTGGTTTATAACCACAGAAAAAATGGCCAAACCGGTACATTGAAATTGCGAATCGGTCTGACATGGTTGACACAATACCAATATCTAAGGCCTCGGTCACAAATGCCAATACCAACTACTACGAACGCCGTACGAGTGATTTTCAGACAATGGAAATTCGGGAAAACAATGGAAAAAAAAGTGAGATTCGCACGAAATTATCGTTCGTACGAACTTTTGTGACCGTAGCATTAGGCGCCAATTACTTTCTAAGATATGTTTCTGATTTTTTTCGAGGGGAGTCACTGTCAATATCCTCAATAAAAGTTACACTTAATCACGACATGTTAACGTTTTTGCCCTTATTTCTAATTCATTTTAGTTATATTGTAGCGCTATCGCCATAGTGATAACCAGGCAGTGTAACTGGATTAAGAACTTTGAAACAAACAGAGGACACCAAAATATGTAAAAACATATTCATACTTATATTTTTTTTTCAATTTTAGTTTGTTTATAATGTATATGGTAGGAGTCATGTCTTGCCTAGTTTATGGCATTCTATGAAATGTTAGTATTAATTGTATATAAATATAATAAACATATTTTACGATGCAAATCTCCGACTCTACAATCGTACACGTAAACATACTGTATGAACTCAAAGTAATTCATTAGTAAAGTTTTTCAGAATAAAAGCTGACGACATATGTTCGACACATACTGCTGACGAGGCAGGTAATAGTCATTATAATAACCATACAGATTTCATTTTACTGCCATATGTCATTATTATAAAAAAAGAAACCTTCTTTTCATTTGGTTGGAATACTACCCTTAAAAAGGATGGACAAACAGGTATATTAAAATCGCGATTCGACTGACATGGTTGACACAATACGAAGACCTACTCGCCTTAGGCGCCGCAAAAAACTTCCTCAGTTATTTTGTCGATTCTTTCCAAGGGGTATCACTGTCAATATCCCCAATGAAAGTTTCAGTTAATTACGAAATCTATCATTTTTGTCCTTCTTTCTAATTCATTTCAGTGATATTGCAGCGCTATCGTCATTGTGATAATCAGACCGTCTAACTAAATTAAGAATTTTGAAACAAACAGAGGGGCACCTAAAAATGTGACATCATTTTAATACTTATATGTTTTGTTTCAATTTTAGTTCGTATATAATGTATATATGGTAGGAGTCATGTTTTGCCTAGTTTATGGCATTCCATGAATAATTAGAATTTATCTGTATATACATAGAATAAATAGCTTTCAAGATGCACATCTCTGAGTCAGCAGTTGTACACGTCAATCATAATGTATGAACTCAAAGTAATTCATTAGTAAAGTTGCTCCGAATCAAAGCTGACGACATATGTTCGACACATACTGCATACGAGGCAAGTGATCATTATAATAATTATACATATACAGAGTATATGTAACTGCCATATGTCATTATTATATATCACAGTAATTTAAGAAAGAAAAGAAACCTCCTTTTCATTTCCTTGGTATATTACCCTAAAAAGTATGGGCAAACAGGTATATTGAAATCGCTATTCGGACTGACATGGTTGACACAATTCCGATATGTACTCGCCTTAGGCGCCGCAAAGAACTTCCTAATCTATGTTTTCGATTCTTTTCAAGGGGTATCACTGTCAATATCCTCATTAAAGTTTCACTTAAACACGAAATTTATACTTGTTTGCCCTTCTTTTTAATGTATTTAAGTTATATTGTAGCGCCATCGCCAATGTGATAACCAGGCCGTGTAACTGGATTAAGAAACTTTAAACAAAGAGAGGACACCTACACAAATAGAAATGTATTCATAATTATATTTTTGTCAAGTGTAGTTCGCTGACGAGGCAGCAAGTAAGCATAAGTATTTTCATCATACAGATAAAGATTATTATGTAACTGCCATATGTCATTATAATAAATCACAGTTACATAAGAAAGAAAAGAAACATTCTTTTCATTTGGTTGGTATATCACCCTAAAAGGTTTGGAAAAATAGGTATATTGACATCGCGATTCGTACTGGCATAGTTGACACAATACCAAAACCTACTCGCCTAATGGGGCTTTCACATATACACTCCGGAGTCCGTACGGCGAGTAAAAACAGACATTTTGGGAATTTTCGGCCGGTGTCCGGCCGGTTGAAGTAAAGTTCCTACGGGCGTCGGGACAGTTTTTTAAGCAGTACGGGCGCCGTGGTGCTGAATTGGCTGCTCCCAATTCTCCCGGCGTTTTTCTCTGACCGTTAGGCCGTAGAATGCCCGTAAAGAGCCCGTAGGGCACCTTACGGGTCCCGTGCGGGCTCCGGACGGTGCCCGGACGGGCTCCTCACGATTTTGGGGGTCAATTCTCATGATAAATCTTAACGGGCGCCTTGCGGTGATCAAGGGTTTCCTACGTGTACCCTACGGCGCCCTCACGGGCCCCTCAAGAGCCCCGGGCAGGGGCGTACGCATGGGGGGGGGGGGGTTTTGGGGGTTCAAACCCCCCCCCCTTTGGTATTTTAATGTATGTAAACCCCCCCCCCCCCCTAAAAAAAGCCAGATCCCCCCCCCCCCCCCCCTTCGGCTTTTTTTTTTTTTTTTTTTTTTTTTTATTATAAAAAAAAAAAAAAAAAAAAATTATACCCACGGCTAACCTAAATAAGGTGATCTTACCCCCCCCCCCTCCCCAACGCAAAAAATGTCAAATTTTGAAATTTTGAGACAAAAAAAAAAATAATAAGTGTCCGCTTACCCCACCCCCCCCCCCTCCCCCCCCCCCTCCCCCCCCCCCCCTCCCCCCCCCCTCCCCCCCCCTCCCCCCCCCCCCACTCCCCCCCCCCTCCCCCCCCCCCACTGAGCGACTTTTCGGCCGGCTGAGTCGTTGCGATTTTTTTTTGACCTCCAAAAAAAAAAAAAAAAGTGTACGTTTACCCCCCCCCCCCCCCCCCCCCCCCCCCCCCCCCCCCCCCCACTGAGCGACTTTTCGGCCGGCGCGATTTTCAAATTTTCGGGAGCAAAATATTTTAAACCCCCCCCCCCCCCTTGAAAAAATCCTGCGTACGCCCCTGGCCCCGGGTGATATGCATAACAACAGGCTCCTGCCGTCCGTAGGCCATTTAAAATGAATATTACCCGTGCGGGTCCCTCATGGCGGCATCTCGAAATGAACAACGCAGTTTTAAATATAGGAGGTGCGGATTCCAGAGGACACATACACAGTGAGTCAGAAAAAAATGTCCCACTTTTTAAAAGTTGTAATGTTTTGAACAAATTAAATTATCCAATTAGCCAGACATACAAAAACACACCCGCACACACACGCACACACACACAAACACACGCACACACACACACGCACATACAGAAACACGCACATGCACAGGCACACATATGAGCATTCCATTCCCGACAAGGCCCACCCAAACTGTTACTTTTTGTCGGGAATTCTTCTTATCGTACGAAAAGTTGAGTGGCCGCTGTCCTCTTGGTGCGTATTGGCGGATGTTGTGCTTCATGATGATGATGATGATGATGATAATGATCATGATGATGATGATGAAGATTAAGATGATGAAAATGATGATGATGATTACATGTTGGTGGTAGTGAATGTCTACAAAAGGGACAGATTTTTAAGGTTATGCCACTTAAACATTCAGCGGTCTTCATAAAAATCAATGCTCAATCAGAAAAGGGGTAATTATGAAACAATTATCACCGTGTGTGTGTTGTGTGTGTGGGTGTGTGGGTGTGTGTGCGTGTGTGCGTATCTGACTGTCTTTGTTCAATGCACTGTTTTATTCCTCACCCAGTAACTTGGCGCAAGTGAGATCTGGCAATCTTGTAAAGATTGTCTGAAATATTCAGTGATGCATGCAGAGATTCAAATGAAAATGGTATCTAAATGTATGGGAGGATAACTCTATCAAGATAACCCAGGATTAAATAATCATACTTCAAACAATACAACTTTTAAAAAGTGGGACACTTTTTCTGACTCAATCTTTAGTTCAATGCACCGCACGGCATCCGGCCGGGCGCCTTGAGGGCCAGGGCCGGGCACTGGCAGGGCACCTTCCGGAAGCCATCGGTACACCTGCTCATCGGACGGAGCCCATAAGGGTACCGGCCGGCACTCGGCCGGTATCCTGCCGACACCCTTACGGGCTCCTTGCATTTCACTCGACCAATTTTCTCCGGGCACCTCCCGGGCGCCGCAGAATATGTGCCCACACATGCTGTAGAAATAAAAATCGGACGGTTCCCGTACGGTCTCTAAACCCACGGCAAGCCGCCGGGTAGGGAAAATCGTACGGGGCCCAGTTTATATGTGACATAGGCATAAGGCGCCACAATGAACTTCCTTAGCTATTTGTTCGATTCTTTTCACAGGGTATCACTTTCAATATCCCCAATAAAGTTTCACTTAATTAGGAAAAGTAAACTTGTTTGACCTTCCTTCTAATTTATTTTAGTTATATTGTAGCATTATTGCCATTGTAATAACAAGGCCGTGTAACTGGATTTAAAACTTTAAAAAAAAAGAGAGGACACCTGAAGAAAAAAAATGTATTCGTACTTATATTTTTTTCAATTGAAGTTAGAATATAATGTATATGGTAGGAGTCATGTCTTGCCTTGTCTTTGGCATCCAATGGAAGGTTAGTTGTTAATACATATAATAAATATCTTTCACAGTGCATATCTCCGACTTTGCAATCGTACACGTCAATCATACTGTATGAACTCAAAGTAATTCATTGGTAAAGTTTTTCCGAATCAAAGCTGACGACATATGTTCGACACATACTGCTGACGAGGGAAAATACGAGAATTATAATCATGATACAGATACAGATTATATGTAACTGCCATATGTCATTATTATAAATCACAGTTATATAAGAAAGAAAAGAAACCTTCATTTTATTTGATGAAACAAGTTGGGGAAACAGGTAAGTTAAAAATCGCGGTTCACATAGACATGGTTGACACAATACCAAGACCTACTCGCCTTAGGCGCCGGAAAGTACTTCCTTATGCCTGGATTACATTTGGCCTGCGATTAGTCTACGGAGCCCGTATCCTGCCCGTATCCCCTTTTCCGTGCGGCCTCTGTGCGGAGGCAGTAGGCGGCCTTAAGATTTTCGTACGGATTCACGGGCTCCGCAGCCTTTACGATTTTGTTTCGCGAGTAGTTAAACAAATGTGAACAAATCGTAAGCCCGTAGCCCATATACATGTCAAAGGTGGCATTGCACAATCCACGCACGAGCATCGCCCGGAGGCCTTGCACTGATTGTGCAGCAAACGTACGTTTTTTCGGTGAACATGGGGGCAACAAAAAAAAACGTACAGAGATTGTAGACTCGTGGAGCATTCGCACGGCCATTGCACAGCTATCGCAAGGTTGCTGCTCGCTGCCCGTGCAGTATCCGTGATATTGAGCAGTCATCCCGCGCCTTCTCCGCGCAACCTTTGCACGGAAGCTACACGGGCTCCGTACGATTTCCGTGCGGAGGCTGCGGAGACTGCACGGCTACTGCATTCAAATTGCACGATTTCCGTACAATCTCCAAGCAGCCTCTGTACGGATTTGCTCCGGCCTGCCCCCGAGGGCCAATACAATAAATGGCACGATGCTCGTAGATAATGTAAACACAAACATCGTAGCCCGTAGCCTCCTACGATGTCTAAGAAAAATCGTAGACTAATTTATAGTACGGCGTCCGGGGCAAATGTAATCCAGGCATTATGCCTAGATTACATTTGGCCTGCGATTAGTCTACGGAGCCCGTTTCATGTCCATTATCCCCATTTCCGTGCAGCCTCAGTGCGGAGGCAGGAGGCGGTCGTGAGATATACATACGGATTCACGGGATCCGCGGCCTTTACAATTTTGTTTCGCTGGAAGTAATACAAATTTGAAAAAATCATGAGCCCGTAGCCCGTAGACTGGTCGTAGGTGGCACTGCACAATCCCCGCACGGGCATAGCGGGAAGGCCTCGCGCAGATCCTACAGCAAACTCACAATTTGTGGTGAACATGGAGGCAAAAAAAAGCTTAAAAACAACACACCGCCTCCACGGTCATGGCGCCTTCTCCGTGCAACCTTTGCACAATACTGCACGGGCTCCGTACGATTTACCTGCGGGGGATGCAGAGACTGCACGGCTACTGCACTGAAACTGCACGATTTCCAAACAATCTCCGAGCAGCCTCTCTACAGATTTGCCCCGTCTGCCCGCGAGGGCAAATACAAGAAATGGCACGATGCTCGTGGATAGTGTAAACACAGGTATCGTAGCCCGTAGCCTCCTACGATGCTCGGAAATCGCACGTAAAATCGTAGACCAATTTATCGTACGGCGCCCGGGGCAAATGTTATCTAGGCATGCTATGTTTTCGATTATTTTTAAGGGATGCCACTGTCAATATTCCCAATAAAGATTCAGTATCACGAAATGTATGTTTTTTGCATTTAAAAAAAAAAAAATTTAATAATATTGTAGCGCTTTGGCCATTGTGATTATCAGGCCATTTAACTGGATCGAGAACTTTTAAACAAATAGAGGACACCTACAAATGTAACAGTGTATTCATACTTCTATTTTCTTGTTTAATCTTAGTTCGTATCAAATGTATGGTAGGAATCATGGCCTGCATAGCTTATTGCTTTCAATGAATAATGAGTATTTATCTGTATATAAATAAAATATGTAGCTTTCAAGATGCACATCTCTGAGTCAGCAGTTGTACACGTCAATCATACTGTATGAACTCAAAGTAATTCATTAGTAAAGTTGCTCCGAATCAAAGCTGACGACATATGTTCGATACATATTGCATACGAGGCAGGTTATTATTACTATAATGATCATACAGATACAGATTATATGTAACTGCCATATGTCATTATCATAAATCACAGTTGTATAAGAAAGAAAAGAAACCTTCTTTTCATTTGGTTGGTTATTACCCTAAAAAGGTTGGGAAAACCGGGATATGGAAATCGCGATTTGGACTGGCATGGTTGACACAATACCAAGACCTACTCGCCTTAGGCGCCGCAAACATCTTTCTTAGCTATATTTTCGATACTTTCCAAAGGGTATCACTGTCAATATCCCCAATAAAGTTTCACTTAAACATGAAATGTTTACTTTTTTGCCCTTATTTATAATTTATTTTAGTTATGTTGTAGCGCTATCGCCATTGTGATAATCAGGCCGTGTAACTGGATCAAGAACTTTCATTTTAGTTATATTGTAGCGCTATCGCCATTGTGATAATCAGGCCGTGTAACTGGATCAAGAACTCTCAAACAAATAGAGGACACCCAAAAATGTAACAGTGTATTAATACTTATATTGTTGTTTTCAATTTTAGTTCGAATTTAATATATATGGAAGGAGTCATGTCTTGCCTAGTTTATGGCATCCCATGGAAAGTTAGTACTAATTGTAAATACATAATTTCTTTCACAGTGCACATCTCCGACTTTGCAATCGTACACGTCAATCATACTGTCTGAACTCAAAGTAATTCACTAGTAAAGTTTTTTTCCGAATCAAAGCTGACGGCATATGTTCGACACATACTGCTGATGAGGCAGCAAGTTACCATAAGTATAATCATAATACAGATACAGATTGTATGTAACTGCCATATGTCATTATTATAAATCACAGTAAATAAGAAAAAAAAGAAACATTCTTTTCATTTGGTTGGTATATTACCCTAAAAGGTTTGGGAAAATAGGTATATTGATATCGCGATTCGTACTGGCATGGTTGACACAATACCCAGACCTACTCGCATTAGGCGCCATAATGAACTTCCTCAGCTATTCGTTTGATACTTTTTCATGGGGTATCATTGTCAATATACCCAATAAAGTTTCACTGAATCACGAAATGTATACTTGTTTGCCCTTCCTCCTTATTTATTTTAGTTATATTGTAGCGCTATCGCCATTGTAATAATCAGGCCGTGTAACGGGATTTAGAAAACAGAGGACACCTGAAAAAATAAGAATGTATTCGTACTTAAATTTTGTTCAATTGAAGTTCGAATATAATGTATATGGTAGAAGTAATGTCTTACCTACTTTATGGCATCCCATTGAAAGTTAGTACTCATTGTAAATGCATTTAATAAATATCTTCCACAGTGCACATATCTGACTTCGCAATCGTACACGTCAATCATACTGTATGAACTCAAAGTAATTTACTAGTAAAGTTTTTGTCCGAATAAAAGCTGACGATATATGTTCGACACATACTGCTGACGAGGCAGGTAATCATAACTATAATAACCATACATATACAGATTATATGTAACTGCCATATGTCATTATTATGAATCAAAGTTGTATGAGAAAGAAAAGAAACCTTCTTTTCATTTGGTTGGTATATTACCCTAAAAGGGTTGGACAAACAGGTATATTTAAATCGCGATTCGTACTGGCATGGTTGACACTATACCAAGACCTACTCGCATTAGCCGCCACAATGAACTTCCTTAGCTATGTTTTTGATTCTTTTCACGGGGTATCACTGTCAATATCCCCAATAAAGTTTTACTTAATTACGAAAAGTATACTTGTTTGCCCTTCCTTTTAACTTTGTTAACTTATATTGTAGCCTTATCGCCATTGTGATAATCAAGCCGTGTAGCTGGATTTAAATCTTTTAAACATACAGAGGACACTTAAAAATGTAACAGAGGATTCATACTTATATATTTTTTCAATTTTAGTTCGTATCAAATGTATGATAGGAATCATGTCTTCCATAGCTCATTGCATTCAATGAATAATTAGTATTTATCTGTATATAAATAAAATAAGTAGCTTTCAAGATGCACATCTCTGAGTCAGCAGTTGTACACGTCTATCATACTGTCTGAACTCAAAGTAATTCATTAGTAAAGTTGCTCCGAATCAAAGCTGACGACATATGTTCGACACATACTGCATTCGAGGCAGGTAAACATTGTAAAAATCATTATAATAACCATACAGTTTATATTTAACTGCCATATGTCATTATTCTAAATCACAGTTATATAAGAAAGAAAAGAAACCTCCTTTTCATTTGTTTGGTACATTACCCTAAAAAGGTTGGGAAAACCGGTATACACCCACAACAAAAAGTGAGTCACCCTTACTCAAATTGATGAGTCACTGGTTTGTCCGTACAGCGAAACACTTGAAGGATCATGTGAGTCACTATGACTCGATACAGACTCATTTTTATCGAGTCATAGTGACTCACATGATCCTCAAGTGTTTCGCTGTACGGACAAACCAGTGACTCATCAATTTGAGTAAGGGTGACTCACTTTTTGTTGTGGGTGCATCATGACATAGACCCCCTACTCCCTAGGCCTATCACACACATACCATACCATGCCAGAGTCACTGTCCACATTTGCAATGGAAAATATATCCCAAAATATCACATGTTAGCGATGTAATCGGTGGTTCCGCTACCCGAATCTGAAAAATCTACTTTGTACGCACTAAATTAAGCCTTAACTTGAGATTTATTTGTCACCCATACTGTCACGAAACAATCTTGAATTAATTCGTTTTACATCAAATAACAAGGATCTAGGAGTTTCGTTGTATAAAACAATGATGCAAGATCATGCATGTTTTCATTCGACACGGCTTCGTGCGATACAGTAGAATCTATACACTATGAACATGACTGACAATGAGAGCGGACAAAATATACAGTTCCTCAGGCTCAGGTAGACAAAGGAACATCCCTTCACAGCCAGTATGTAAAAAGGTGAATATGCATGTGACACCTGTTCTACACATTTTTACATAATAGCAGTAAGGGATGTTCCTTTGTCTACCTGAGGAACTGTATATTTTGTCCGCTCTCATTGTCAGTCATGTTCATAGTGATAGTTAAGTTACACACAGCCTCATCAACTCGAGTGCGGATATCGTAAAATGAACGCATGCATCATTTGTATAATAATCAGAAGATTCAGCCCACGAATCCAGTCATAAAAATCATCGTTTAAAACCATATGAATAATTATGCGTACCAATTTTTCACTAGCTGCAGTCAAAACTCTTCTGAATCCAAGATATAAGATGGCGACGTCGCGTCGTCGATCGGGAATTCAAATATGGCTCGAGAATGCGCATTTTGGATGACGTCACGAAAGCATGCGCGCGCATGCATACAGCCTCACTTTCAAGTTGACTCACTTTTTTCTTCTAAAATGCTCTTATGTCGATCTTGACTCATTTGTTACGACTATGTGAGTCAGTCGAAGCATTTTGCAAATGCGTCAGCTCATGATTGACACACTGGTGAAATATAAATGAGTCAATAGAGACTCATTGGTTGTTACTAATGAGTCAATTTACACCTGACTCACGAAAATTATGCTTAAATGTGTCAAATGACTCACTTTTTGTTGTGGGTGTATGGAAATCGCGATTCGGACTGGCATGGTTGACACAATACCAAGACCTACTCGCCTTAGGCGCCTTAGGCGCCGCAAGTAATTTTCTTACCTATGTTTTTGATACTTTCCAAAGGGTATCACTGTCAATATCCCCAATAAAGTTTCACTTAATCACGAAATGTATACTCTTTTGCCCTTATTTCTATTTCATTTTACTTATATTGTAGCGCTATCGCCATTATGAAATCATGCAGTGTAACTCGATCAAGACATTTTAAACAAATAGAGGGCACCTAAAAATGTAACAGTGTATTCATACTTATATTTTTGTTTTAAATTTTAGTTCGTACATAATGTATATGGTTTGAGTCATGTCTTGCTTATTTTATGGCATTCCATGGATAATTAAAATTTATCTGTATATAAATACAAATAAGTAGCTTTTAAGATGCACATCTCTGAGTCAGCAATTGTACACGTCAATCATAATTGATGAACTCATAGTTATTCATTGGTAAAGTTTTTCCGAATTAGAGCTGACGACATATGTTCGACACATATTGCATACGAGGCAGGTTAACATAATTGTAATCATAATACAGATACAGATTGTATGTAACTGCCATATGTCATTCTTATAAATCACAGTACATGAGAAGAAAAAAAAAATCTTTTTATTTGGTCGGTTACCCTAAAAGGTTTGGAAAAAAAGGTATATTGATATTCGTACTGGCATGGTTGACACAATACCAAGACCTACTCGCCTAAGGCGCCATAATGAACTTCCTCAGCTATTTGTTTGATTCTTTTTCATGGGATACTATTGTCAATATCCCCAATAAAATTTCACTTAATCACGAAATGTATACTTGTTTGCCCTTTCTCCTTATTTATTTTAGTTATATTGTAGCGCTATCGCCATTGTAATAATCAGGCCGTGTAACTGGATTTAGAACTTTAAAAAAAAAGAGAGGACACATGAACAAATAAAAATGTATTCGTACTTATTTTTTTTTTCAATTTTAGTTCAGATATAATGTATATGGTAGGAGTCATGTCTTGCCTAGTTTATGGCATCCCATGGAAAGTTAGCACTAATTGTAAATACATATACAAAATATCTTTCGCAGTGAACATCTCCGATTTTGCAATCGTACACTTCAATCATACTGTATGAATTCAAAGTATTTTACTAGTACAGTTTTTTTTCCGAATCAAAGCTGACGACATAATTATGTTCGACACATACTGCATACGAGGCAAGTAACCATAAGTATAATCAGCATACAGATACAGATTTATATGTAACTGCCATATGTCATTATTATAACTCACAGTTATATAAGAAAGAAAAGAAACGTTCTTTTTACTTGGTTAAACAAGTTGAGGAAACAGGTAAGTTGACATCGCGGTTCGCATTGACATGGTTCACACAATACCAAGACCTACTCGCCTTAGGCGCCGCAAAGTATTCCCTTATGCCTAGATTACATTTGGCCTACGATTAGTCTACGGAGCCTGTATCTTGTTCGTTATTTCCCATTTCTGTGCGGCCTCCGTGCGGAGGCAGGAGGTGGTCGTGAGATATACATACGGATTCACGGGCTCCGCGGCCTCTACGATTTTGTTTCGCGGGAGTTGTACAAATTTGAAAAATCCTAAGCCCCGCACAGGCATCACGTGGAGGCCTCGCGCTGATAGTACAGCAAACTTACAATTTGTGATGAATATGGAGGCCAACAAAGGCTTAAAAACAACACGCAGCCTGCCCGAGGGCAAATACAAGGAATGGCGCGTTGCTCGTGAATAATATAGGCACAAACATCGTAGCCCGTAGCCTCCTACGATGCTCGGAAAATCGCGCGTAAAATCGAAGACCAATTTATCGTACGGCGCCCGGGGCAAATGTTATCTTGGCATGCTTTGTTTTCGATTCTTTCCAAGGGGTGTCACTGTCAATATTACGAAATATATACTTTTTTGCCCTTTTTTCTAATTCATTTTAGTTATATTGTAGCGCTATCGCCATTGTTAAAATTAGGCCGTCTAACTGGATCAAGAACTTATAAACAAATAGAGGGCACCTAAAAATGTAACAGTTTATTTAAATTTGTATTTTTTTTCGATCTTAGTTCGTATCAAAGGCATGGTAGGAATCATGTCTTGCATAGCTTATTGCATTCCATGAATAAATGTATTTATCTGTATTTAAATCAAATGAGTATCTTTCAAGATGCACATCTCTGTCAGCAGTCAGCAATTGTACACGTCAATCGGATTGTATGAACTAAAAAAAAATAGTAATTTGTTTTTTAGTCAAAGCTAACGACATATGTTCGATACAAACTGACGACTGGTCAAGTAATAATTACCATAACTAGACATTGAATTTGTCACGGAGATGAATTAGGTGATCTGCCGCTTTGATCGAGACATAAAAAACGTATTAACTCAATGGGATTTAAAGGTATTAAACCAGTTATGGAACCGCCCCCCTCTCAAAAAATGGAAGCTCTTTTTATCAATCATGTGAAAGAATTCACTAATACATGATAATACAAATTTTGCCGGGAAACCGCCTACTAATTGATATATTAGGTACATTATCATGTCGATCCGGCCTGGATAGATATCGGGAATGCACTTTAACATTGGACAAGTTTTTGTCATCCAACTCTCTGAAGGCAATATTTAAATAATATTAAATGGATATTTCGCACCCAAAACCCTTTTACCACTACCGGTCTTTACGTTTAAGACGTAACCACAATAAAAATTGGATACATAAAGTGGTTGTTTGAATTATGTGGAATTAGATGTGAGTTTTTACTTTTATTGACAATAATAATAATAATAGGTCACATTTACAATGCGCCTAATACTGAGTTTCTAGGCGCAGTACATATTATTACCCAGGTCATCGGAATCAGGCTCACCCACACACAATGTATGCACATCTCCATTCCCTGGGGAGCATTCGGGCCAGTCGTCATTTTGCAAGCGCCACTCGCTCATCCTACCACATTAACTTTCGCACCCTACTGGGTACCCACTTAACACCTGGGTGAAGAGTGGCAAACGTAGATTAACGTCTTGTCAAAGGACATTAGTGCTGCTGGTGACTAATTCACAAGACCGCAACACCTCTACATTGAAATCTCGATTAGGAATGACATACATGAATACATTAATTTTCATAACTGTTGCAATAACGTAACAGGAAGAATAGTGAAAGCATTAAACCCTTTCTCTAGGTTTCCCTTCACTCCAAAATAAGTCCCTATCTGGATGACACCGGCAATGGAAAAAGTGGCATTTCCCTAATGAAAAATAGCTCTCTGTGCTCCTGTTTCAGTGCATAAGCTGTCATATCTGTAAAAGGAAACATCTCACTAAAACTTGGTAACAGATGGGTAGGTATAAACTTCAATTTTTCTACAAGTCAGACCTCTCATATTTCATTTTTCTAAAAGCCTCACTGCTCTATTTATAGCTACTTGCGCCCTCTATATATCAACCAATGCCTAATCGATGATCATTGGTCCCCCATGATCCCCTTTTTCTTATATTAATTGAGAGCTGATTTGATGAGGTAACCACCTGTCAGTGACCATTCAGGGAGGTTTAGTCCCTCCTGGCCAAACTAGAGAAGCGGGGCTTTAAATAACTAATATTACTTAGCTAAATCATCTTTTCTAGAATCATAGATAAATATATACAAGATATTATAATATACTCAAAGTTATCAAATGTGTACGTAAATCATCAATCATTAATCTGCTGATCTGCGGAAACATATGTATAGCACAGACTCAACGTGAGATAGTACAAGTAGAAACCATAACGGCAGATTTTGCGTTCTTACCTTCAATCGAAATATAGAGCCAATTCATTGCTCTGTGACGATTTACATTCACCTAGATTTTAATTATATTATAATAATATAGTTTTTTTTTTCTTTTTTTCTCATGTTTATTCGCCTGTACTTGTACTTGGAACTGGTGGGGGAAAAAAACGTACAAAATATAACCACCAGCTCCATATTCCACTCTTAAGTTGACCTCATACAATCTTATTACAATGTAGGCAATTTTTTTTTTAAACATTACCAAACAAAAACAAAAATAGACAAGACAAGACAAAATAGGTACAATTTACATCGAAAGTGAAAAAATGCAGACAGAAGATGGTTCAGCATGTACCCAACATATATTATATGTATGTAGAAATACCCTATATAAAAAAAAAAAAAAAAAAAAGAGCGTTTAATACCCAGAATATAAAGCATACACATCATTTAAATATTAAAAAGGTCCCATTTCTTGTTCCAAGAGTCAAGTCTATCCCGACCAAGGGCAATTTTCTTTTTCGATAGCACAACTTAGTTTTAATTTACAAATAAATTGATACATGGTAGGCAATATCTTATTATATCGACAGCAATACACATAATACTTGGCATGAATAATTACAAAATTAAATTTGTCAAAAGCAGGATCCGTGATACCAAAAAAAACATCTCTGTTGGTAATAATAAAACTGTTGTGCAGTTCTTTGTGCAGTATTTCCTGCACTTCTAACCAAAAAGAATGAGCAATTCTACAGTCCCAAAAAAAATGTTGCAATGTCTCATCATCAATTTTACACAAGGAACAAAGTTTTGAATCAATCAATTTAATATCAAAAAGAAATTTATTCAGAGGGAGATATCGATGGAGAAATTGAAATTGAAAATATCTTAATTTAGTGGACAAAGTTGCCTTAAAAGAAAGACGGTAAATAGTAGTCCAATCCAGGTTTGCCTCATTCATGTGGATGGCCCATTTCCTTTCTGAATTTGGAGTAATGAAAATACTATTAACACAACGTTTTTGAATGAATCTGCAAACTTTACTAGCTTTACACATATCACCAATTAATTCATTCTGCCAACTGTTGTGGTTCGCTCTATCCACAGCGATTTTAGATTTTTTCCAAATAGAGGGAATTGCATGGACTAAAGAAAAATAATCCATAAAATTACATTTCACCCTAGGGTAGTTTACAGTGAACTGATTAAAAGTGAGTGTGTTACCATTATCCTGAAGTAAATCCTTATAGTATTTAATACCATTGTTATACCAATTGTGGTTATATTGGGTATTGTTGTTTATTCTGATAGAGAAGTTATTCCAAATAACCTGGTCATGAAAGTTATTGATAATTGTTCTATAAGCAATTGAACACCATAAGCTGACAGTATTCCTAACAAACATATTATTGATTTTGCCACCAAGGGGCCTCAAATTGTAATCAAAGAAGATTTTCCATTTGCCAGTATTTTTAGAGTCAATAAGGCGCTTCACCCAAGCAATTTTAAGGCCTTTAATAAGAGAAGGAATATGGCACATACGAAGACCACCCTCCGAATAATCACCAATGACAGTGAGTCTCTTAACTTTCTCCGGCTTCCCAGACCAAATGAATTTATAAACCACGGCATCGAGCTCTTTAATGAATTGAGCAGGGGGGGGGGGGGGGGGTCAGGGAGGACTGAAAGAAGAAAGATAAGTTGGGAAAGGCCAAGAGATTTAATTATTGCAATTTTACCCAGTGGAGTTAGATCTCTACTATAATAATATAGTTGAAAGAATAAGAGAATCGATCGGATCAATTTGTCCCAATTGTTATTGTTAATATTGGTCTGTTTTTACTCAAACTTTCAGGTTATCTTTAAATGTTCATCTAGCACTGAAGTCACTACCTTATGCTAGGAGTCCACTGGGCCAGCGCCAGTTGGTGCCAGTTCGCGCCAAAGATTATGTGATTGGCGCGTAGTGGCTCGCTGTGGCGCCGAATTAATGTCCGCTCGGCATGTGTCGCCAAGTGGAATAAACTGGGTGCCATTTGGCGTGCGCCAAATGCCACCCGGCTTGCTCCAAAATGTTGCACCAGTTTGCGCCAGTTCGCGCCATTACACGGCCATTTGATTCCAAAATTCATCCTGTTGGCGCCATTCGCGCCAATAGACGGCTACTTTGCGCCACTTGGTGATTAGTTTGTGCCAAAGGTCGCCAAATTGGTTTGAACTTGCCGCCGCTTGGCGCTACTTGCCGACTATATAAATACCGGCCATCGGCTACCTGGTTCAGACCCTCCTCAGCTGCTGTATGAACAACATCTCTACTAAATATTTACAATTTTGATATGTCTGAGGCTTTTGATAATGTTGGAGTGATGATGCTGCTCCATCAGAAGATGATGAGAGATGCTGAGGTGGCCACTGCCTATCAACTTATGCTGGCCAATCCTGGAGAAGAAGAGCCTCCTAAGAAGAAAAGAAAGCACAACTGGTGGTTTAGACCCATGCTCCACCCACAGTTGAGGGCCGAACGTGGACAGTACCACAATTTGATGGAAGAGCTGAGGGAGAATGACAGGAGGAAGTTCAAGAACTACACCAGGGTGTCCCCAGAGATGTATTATGACCTGTTGGTCAGGCTTACACCCCATTTGCAGAAGAAGGACACCCACTTCAGGAAGGCCATTCCCCCTGGTCTCAAGTTGTCCGTCTTCCTGCGCCATCTCGCCACTGGGGCCACCTTTGCCGAGCTGTCTTACAACTTCCGAGTGGGCAAGGAAACCATCCAGAAGTTTGTCCATGATGTAGCCAGAGCGATAATGGTTGAGTATGCTGCAGAAGTCATCTCCCTCCCCACAACCAATGAAGGCTGGCTTATTGGTTGCAGGTGATTTTGAAGCCAGATGGAATCTTCCTCACTGTCTGGGAGCCTATGATGGAAAGCACATGCGTCTCCAGAAGCCCAACAAATCAGGCAGCCTTTACTTCAACTACAAGCAGTTCTTCTCGGTTGTCCTGATGGCTCTGGTAGATTCAAAGTACCAGTTCCTGTGGATCGATGTGGGTGGGGTTGTCCATCAGTCTGATGCCCAGATCTACAACAACAGTGAACTGAAGGAGTGCATTGAAGCTGGCACTTTAGGCATCCCAGATCTAGCTCCTCTTCCCCATGATGATGAAGAGCACCCTATGCCGTACTTCTTTGTGGTAGACGATGCCTTCGCCATGAGGACGTACATGATGAAGCCCTATGGCCGTCGTAACATGGACCAACAGCAGAAGATCTTCAACTACAGGCTGTCCAGGGCAAGGCGTGTGGTTAAAATTGCCTTTGGTATTCTGGCTCTGCGGTTCCAGTGCTACCTTGGCCAGATGAGACAGGAACCAGACACAGTCCGCCTGCTCGTTGAAGCTGCCGTCATGCTTCACAACCTCATCAGGAAGCGCTATCAGGCACTGGACGTCCGCATGTTGGACCAGGAGGATGCCCAGCACAACCTCATCCCTGGAGCTTGGAGAAGTGCCGCCATCACTGTGGGAAAGTCCTGCGATGCCGCCCTGCTTTTATAGGCGGCAAGTGGCGCCGAATGGCGGGCAACCAGGTGGCATTTGGCGCGAAGTAGTCACCAATCGGGTGCCGTTTGGCTCGCGTAGTGGCGCAAACAAGGTGCCACTTGGCGCCAAGTGGCGCCATGTGGCGCGAAAACTCATTGGCGCAATTTGGCGCGCGCCATTACATTCCAGTGGATTCCAATAGGCGGATTGTTTGCGCCAAAGGGCGATATGTTCGCGACATTTGGTGCCACTTGGCGGACACTTGGCGCTGATTGCTCGATGCAAGTGGCGCGACGAAAATTTCAAACATTTTGAAATTTTCTTGCCGCCACATTCAAATTTGGTGCCGCTACGGGCCACCATGAGCCAGTTGGGAGGCAGTTTGAGCCACTACACGCCACTAGGCACCTTATTGGCGACACTAGGCGCCACAGTAAATTGCATTGGCGCAAACTGGCACCAACTGGCGCTGGCCCAGTGGAATCCTAGCATTAGCACGAATTTGTTTCCATCATCTGAACAATGTTGCAACGTCCCTTTAAGTAAATTTGAAAATAGTTGAGAGCTTTGTAGTTTATTGTTTAAAAAAATATGATCAAGAGTTTCAAAGGCCTTACTGAGGTCCGTTTATAAATCACGAGCTCTGTCTGTATTTCATGAAGAGGTTACAATATTATTGCATAATTCAATACCATTCGTAGGGTGGAATGAAATGGAAGGTTCGTAGGGCGGTGGAAGAAATTTCAAATAAGTTATATTGGTTTCATGTTTCTTAGAAGTTTGTTCTGGGTTAAGATCCTGGGCCGATAAGGTGGATGTAATTTATCAGTATTTTCTTACGAAAATCTAAGCTGCCATAATGCAATATAATACACAGTTCATAATGATTTTGTGTTCGCATGATGATTTCAATTTTCGCTAAAATGTGGTGAATTTTCGCGGATATTTTGAAAATGAAAACATTGGTGTTATTTTTTTTTAGGGTGATGCACGAAATTTTGAGGACGGAACTGCGACTGGATTAGCAAAGTCACATTTCGCGAAATAGGGGACTTTTTGTCATTTGTACTCGTAGTGCAATAGATGGGTATACTATACAGTAACTGGTTTTAGGCAAACATGGATCATTTTTGTTGTTAATTGATAATAATTATAGTCCGTTCTTGTACAGCGCATAACACATTATGATATAAAGTCTCTTTTCGCTTCCAAAGAGCTTTACCCTAGCCTTAGCTCCGGCAGCCGTTATTAACGCACAGTGCAATTCAAGGAATAATCCGTCCAGGTACCCATCTACCTCATTTGGGTTGAGGGCGGCAAATGTAAACCAATGTCTTGCCAAGGTTCTTAGAAGTAATGGTAAGTAATTTCCGACTCCGTCAACGATCAAGCGTTAAACATGACGTTGCACGACTGGGGGTTTGCCAGTACACTACATTGTTTGAAACAAATAAAAGAGCAAACGGCAATAAACAGAAGCGGGGCAGAAACAAATAAACTCCTGCATCCATATTTACAAGACGTGTTTAACTTGTATAGGCCCTGTAAAGCATTAACAGACATAAATAACATTTAAAAGAAAAAGGATCTCTCTGTTTTGTTTTATTTCGTTGTGTTGTATTGTGTTTGTTTATTTTATTTCAATAATCTGGTCTCTGTGTCTATGAATATTGCATTAGTCCCCTTTTGACTATTTTTCAGAATGATTCCGTAATTTTCTGAGGTTGATACTGGTATCCGAACCGTAAAAGTGTAATTCTTAGACTTTTTGCAAATTCCTTGGCTTCTCCTGTATGGTTTTTAAATGTCGTAAAATACCAACATAATGTCATGAACATTTAAAATCAATTGACGCATAATCATGTTTAGCAGATCTCTATGTTTTGCTAAATGAATTTAGGTTTTATTTAGGATACACGGTGCATTTGAAAATGTCACTTATGCGCATTTAAAGATAAAAATGGAAATTACAGCTTCCGTCTGTGTTTTATGTGTAATATGATGCACAACATTTGATGAATCAAATGATGAATATATCTTAACGGATTTAAATTACTCTATAATATGTCATTTAATTTCGCACATTAAATATATAATTCATTTAAAAAACAAAGCCCTGTGGAGAATATATATATAACATATATTTAAACAAATTATTGGTGTTTGGTAAAATGTGGAGTAGATGTTGATCTCTGTTTGTCGTGATTGAATGTAACACATTAAGCGAAATCACACACGCTCGTCATACTGAATGAATTGAATATATTTTAATATTAAATTTTTCCTAATCAAAGCTGACGACATATGTTCGATACATACTGACGACGAGTCAAGTAATATCAATCATAATAAAGAAGCAGAATATTTGTAACTGCCATATGTCATTATAATTCACGATTCTACAATAAAAAGAAAAACAATCATTTAGTTGTTATGTTACCTTAGAAAAGTTGGCCAAACACGTTAATTAAAAACTCCGATTCGAACTGACAAAAGCTGAGTATTTGCCGCATCATCAAAGCGTGCAATTTATATCAAAATGAATACCAAGACATTCTCGCCTTAGGGGCAAAGTACTGTTTCTTAGATATGACTTTATTTCATATACAGGGGTGGTACTGTCAATACCCGAAAGAATATTTTACTGAATTGCAAAATGAGTACTTTTAACTCTTTCATCGCATAAAAGAGGCAAAATTAAACGTAACAATGCATTTAAAATCCCTTTACTTTCATTTCAAGTTCATGTTTAGTTAATAAAGTAGAAGCATGTCTTACCTAGTTTATGGCATCCCACGAATAGTTAGAATTTATTTGATTATAAATAAAATCAAATGTTTTCATGATGCACATCTCCGACTCTGGAATCGTACACGTCATTCATATTGTTATGTACTTTATATTCACGTATACATTATTGATTAGTTGAGCTTCCTTTTTACAAGCTGACGACATATGTTCGAGATATACTGCATGCGAGGCAAATCATGTTAAGTTATCAAATCCTGCCAAGTCTTAATGTGTAAGCTTTGAACAGATTTGTTTTTAATGAAATATCTTCTCGTGCAAGTCCAAATAATTTTTTTTTTTAATGTTGTGATTGATATCTTGTACACACATCAATGTATAGATGAACCGCAGAGTGTGTAATACGGTGGTACTATATATCTCTATAACGTATATGTTTCTGTTCGCAAATGAACAGTTATAGACTCACGAAACCAAAAATATCCAGCGGGAGACTATACACATCTGACCATATACAGGGGAAGTCATGTGTACGGTTTCTGGATACGCATAATTCAAGACACACAGGTTTTCTCTAATAATTGACCAATCATGGAGTATATACTTGCCGTAGTATGAAGTAACGTTGACTTACAAAAGGTGCCAGTAAAATTTACCCTGAAATTTAATTTGAAGTATAATTCAAAATGTAGTAAAAGTAGCCTCTTGCTCAGGAAATTGTCTTTCATTAATAGATTCACGCCTTTGTTCAGTTTCACATATTTCTACTTTGAAAAATATCCTGAATCAAACACCCGGGGGTCTCAGTCATGTAGAAATACGGTAAGCATGCTTTACCACATGTTTCCCAGACACGCCCTAAACGAGGATTTTTTTCTGGGGCGTGGTTTTTTCCGAATTCACGCCCTAAACGGGTATTTTAGATGTGAAATGGGTATTCACATATACTACCATTTCATATCATTTATAAATGACTATCCATGACGGAAATCAATTTGCCCCAATTGTTATCGTTAATATTGGTCTGTTTTTACTCAAACTTTCAGGTTATCTTTAAATGTTCATCTAGCACTGAAGTCACTACCTTAGCACCAATTTGTTTCCGTCATCTGAACAATGTTGCAATGTCCCTTTAAGTAATTTTGAAAATAGTTGAGAGCTTTGTAGTTTATTGTTAGAAAAATATGATCAAGAATTTCAAAGGCCTGAGGTCCGTTTATATATCAAAAGCTCTGTCTGTTTTTTATGAAGAGGTTACAATATTATTGCATAATTCAATACCATTCGTAGGGTGGAATGAAATGGAGGGTTCGTAAGGCGGTGGAAGAAATTAACAATAAGTTATATTGTTTTCATGTTTCTTAGAAGTTTGTTCTGGGTTAAGATCCTGGGCCTATAAAGTGGATGTAATTTATCAGTATTTTCTTACGAAAATCTAAACTGCCATAATTCAATATACACAGTTCATGTTGATTTTGTGTTCGCACGATGATTACAATTTTCGCTAAAATGTGGTGAATTTTCGCGGATATTTTTGAAAATGAAAACATTGGTGTGTTTTTTTTAGGGGGATGCATGCAATTTTGAGGACGGAACTGCGACTGGATTAACAAAGTCACACTTCGCGAAAAAGGGGATTTTTAGTCGTTTGTACTCGTAGTGCAATACATGGGAAATACTTACAGTACCGGGTTTTAGGCAAACATGGATCTTTTTTTTTTGTTAATTGATAATAATTATAGTCCGTTCTTGTACAGCGCATAACACATTATGATATAAAGTCTCCTTGCGCTTCCAAAGGGCTTTGGAAATTATTACCCTAGCCTTAGCTCCGGCAGCCGTTATAAGCGCACAGTGCAATTCAAGGATTAATCCTTCCAGGTACCCATTTACCTCATCTGGGTTGAGGGCGGCAAATGTAAATCAATGTCTTGCCAAGGTTCTTAAAATTAATGGTAAGTAATTTCAGACTCCGTCAACAATCAAGCGTTAAGCCTGACGTTGCACGATTGGGGTTTGCCAGTACACTACATTGTTTGAAACAAACAAAAGAGCAAACGGCAATGAACAGAAGCGGGGCAGAAACAAATAATCTCCTGCATTCATTTTGACAATACGCGTTTAACTTGTATAGGCCTCGAAAAACATCAACATACATGTATAACATTTAAAAGAAAAGGATCTCTCTGTTGTGTTTCATTTCGTTGTGTTGTGTTATATTGTGTTTGTTTATTCTATTTCAATAAATCTGGTCTCTATGTCTATGACTATTGCATTAGTCCCCTTTTGACTACTTTTCAGAATAATTCCGTAATTTGCTGTGGTTAATACTGGTATACGAACCGTAGTGTAATTCGTAGACTTTTTGCAAATTCCTGGGCTTTTCCTGTATGGTTTGTAGATTTTTTTAAATAGCAACATAATGCTATTAATATTTCAAATCAATTTACGCAGTATCATGTTTAGCAGATATCTATGTTCTGCTAAATGAATTTAGGTTTTTATTTATGATACACGGTGTATTATAAAATGTCACTTATGCGAATTTAAAGATAAAAATGGAAATTACAGCTTCCGTCTGTGTTTTATGTGTAATATGATGGACAACATTATGAATCAAATATATCTTAACGGAATTAAATTACTCTAAAATATGTCATTTAATTTCGCACATTAAATATATAGTTCATTAAAAAACAAAGCCCTGTGGAGAATATATGTATATAACATATATATAAACAAATTATTGGTGTTTGGTCAAATGTGGAGTAGAGTTGATCTCCGGTTGTCGTGGTTGGATTAGACTCATAAAGTGCAATCATATACGCTCGTCATACTGTATGAATTGAATATAGTTTAATAGTAATGTTTTCCCAGTCAAAGCTGACGACATATGTTCGATAGATACTGACGACGAGTCAAGGCATAATCATAATAATTAAGAAACAGATCATTTGTAACTGCCATATGTCATTATAACTCACGGTTCTATAAGAACATATGGCTCCGGTTAGTCTCATTTCACAACGCCCCCTATCGTCAGAGCATGATCTGAGTCGGCAGCCTAACATGTTAGCCTATGGACGTTTTTTTTAAAAATCGTTAAAAATTCATTTTTTGTTTAAACGAAAAGCACATCCACCCCGACGTACGTTATCACTAGCTCTTTCATTGGAGCCCTCATGTCTCATTGACTTTTGAAAGTTCACCCACCGTAATTTTTCAAAATAGGTTGCAAGCTCGTCATTGCCTATAATACACGTGTGAAACAAGTCTAACTTTGGACTCAGTTTACCAAGCGATTTGAAGGTTATAGGTCGAGCACACGAAACATAAAAAGCATGAATTATCATAGATCACTTCTGCCTATTTCATTATGTCCATTTCATCCAACCCCCCACCGTATTTTTTCCATTTAGTAAAAGCAAACATTTTGCCGAGTTTAGCAAAAACATGAATATTCATGAACGGTCAGACAATACAGCCTTTATAGTACGTAACGTATAGTGAATGGAATGCGCGATGATCCGTTCAGGAGGCAGAGGTCAGTGGTTTGTGCTGGCAATGTTCACGCGAGCGAAAATGAGACAATCGGAGCAATATGAGAAAACAAAATTGTTGGTATGTTACCTCAGAAAAGTTGGCCAAACAGTTTAACTCCGATTCGAACTGACGAAAGCTGAGTGTTTGCCGCAATATCAAAGCGTGCAATTTGTATCTAAATGAATACCGACACATACTTACCTTAGACGCAAAGGAATTTCTGTAATAGATATGACTCTAATTCTTATGAAGGGGTGGTACTGTCACAATTCCAAAAAAATATTCTGCTAAATTACCAAATGAGTACGTTTCACTCTTTCATTGCATAAAAGAGGACAAATCAAACGTGACAATGCATTTATACTCCAATTATTTCCGTTTCCAGTTCGTGTATAGTTTATATAGTAGGAGCATGTCTTACCTAGTTTATGGCATCCCATGAATAGGTTGAATTTATTTCATTATAAATAAAATCAATTGTTTTCATGATGCACATTTCCGACTCTGGAATCGTACACGTCATTTATTGTTATGTACGTTATATTTACGTATGCATAGTTTATTAGTTGAGCTTCCTTTTTACAAGCTGACGACATATGTTCGAGAAATACTGCATGCGAGGCAAATCGTATTAAGTTATCAAATCCTGTCAAGTCTCAATGTGTAAGCTTTGAACATTTTTTTTTTAAAGAAATACCTTTTCATGCAACGTCTACATTAATCAGTTTTTTGAATTTTGTGACTGATATCTTGTACACACAACAATGTATAGATGAACCACAGAGTGTGTAATACGGTTTTACTATATATCTCTATAACGTACATTTTTCTGTTCGCAAATAAACAGTTTTCGACTTACCAACACAAAAATGTCCAACGGGAGACTATACACATCTGTTCATATACAGGTGAAGTCATATGTTCGATTTCTGGATATGCATAATTCAAGACACACAGGTGTTCTCTAATAATTGACCAATCATGGAGTATATTACTTGCCGTAGTATAAAGAAACGTTGACTTACCAAAATTTACCCTGAAATTTGATTTGAAGTATAATTCAAAATGTAGTAAAATTAGCTTCTTGCTCAGGAAATTGTCTTTCATTAATAGATTCATTCACAGATTTTTACTTTAAAAATTATCCTAAATCAAACACCCGGGAGTCTCAGTCATGTAGAAATACTGTAAGCATGCGTTACCACATGTTTTCCAGACACGCCCTATAAGCGAGGATTTCTTCTGGGGCGTATTTTTTTTCCTCGAATTCACGCCCTAAACGGGTATTTTAGAAAAGTGTACTCCTAAACTAGTATTATTATATTGTTACCCCTTCAACATTTAGAAGCGTGATAGGGATAAATCAAGTTGTGCTTCTGTTGTAAAATTCACAATGTATACATTTATTTTGAACAGAAGAAAAACATAATGAAAACATTTGGAGAAAAAAATCATAACATTTCAAATTTGACCTATTTTATATAAAGTAGCCTACATTAATTGTTTACAATAAGTACACAATTGACAAAGAACGAGGGTGCACATGCCCCCGGGCAAAAGGGAAGAATTTCGCTTTTGTGCACCCTGACCCACATGCTATTCCTTCTTTATCTTACTTTGTATTTTTCCTATTTCACTCTGTATACACCTATATACACTGTACATGCTGAATGTGTTTTTATGGTCGAATAAATAATAATAATAATAACAGTTACTATTCTACTATGTAACACAAAATATAAGGGATCAGCTATAGGCCAACCTTTAATACCCCTTTTTTTTTCCTCAACGCGTATACCGGCGCGAACACCACACTTTTTCTTGAAACTGGCCCAACATTGACGTTTTATACCCCCTTAATGCGACACGGCGCGGACCGCGTCCAATCTATAACAAACACCCTTTTATGCGCGTTCTCTTGGTCACGCATGTTGACTGTATTTATTCTTGACTGAGACCCACGGGGGCAAATATGTACGTCATTCGATGTTGCGCAATGCGAGCCATCTCTGCGCGTGCGCTCCGTTCACGTCATCATTCAAAATCAAAACCGGAATGGCGACCCTCACAGCTCGAAGGTTGCCAATATATAATTGTAAATTGACAAAAGAAAACTACAGGGTTGTACAACAGTAAATTATATTGCAGTTAGTTAGTCAAAATAAATAATGTGGGGTTTGAAGAAAAAAATTGCATATATACATGGACGTTGATAAAAACTCGACACCAAAGTGCTGCCCTTCAATTCAGATTTCGTAACGTAAATTAAGTTTACAGAGATTAACGTTTTAAACAAGGTCCAACTTTCGGCTTACATGTAACCTGTAAGCTTAATTGTACTACTCTAAAGTCTGCATACAACTTTAGACCTTACTCAGATGTCAGGATCTACCTGTACCAACATTTAATTTCTCTCCGAGACTTTGCTACATTATGGTCACTACGCAAGTGCATGTTTCAGATGAGCACAATGTACGTTTAAGTCTGCTCTAGTACATGTTGCGAGTCCAGATAGTTGGTCTAAAACAAATTGAAATATAATAAACGAGGGTCATGTACAACGTTGTCAGGAGGAACATGCGCATGGAGTAACATAAGTAATAATTTAGCGAAAATAGGGACTTTTTTAAGTTGTACTCGTAATGCAATAATTGTCTAATACTTACTGTACTTAACGTCTGCAGATAACTTTAGACCTTACTTAAAAGTTAGGATTTACCTGTACCAATTTGTTTTATTCTCTCAGAAACTTTCACCAGATTAACGATAGGGCCATATATTTGGCTTCGCTACATTATAGTGACTACGCTAGTTCATGTTTTTTTAGGTGAGCACAATTAACGTCTAACGTAGTAGAGTTTGTGTGTCCAGATAGTTGATCTAAAGCCAATGACATTATACAAAACAAAAGGCCATGTACAGCATTTCCGGGAGGAACCTGCGCATGGAATACAATTTCGCGAAAATAGGGACTTTTTGTTATTTGTACTGATAATGCAAAAATGGGCGTATACTTACAGTAATTACTTCTAGACAAAGAAGGGTAATGTTTTTGTTTCATTTTGTTTTGGAGGTAACGAGAAGTAATTTTTGCCTTGGCTAACGACCATGTATATGATGTTACACGATCGGAATTTCCCCCTTAACCTCATTGTTTGAAACAAATAAAAGAGCAAGCGGCAATAGAATGAGGCAGGGCAGTAATATAATCTCCTGCATCCATATTGCCGAGAAAAATGTGTATCTCGTATAAGCAGGCGTTTTCCTATCACCTTCTTAGAACGAGAACTCGCTTTGCTCAAAATACCTTAATATATACAGGTGCTAAGTTCTGTAATTATCTCGATTCTGTGATTAAAACGTCTGTTAGTGTACATCTATTAAGAAGAACATTGAAATTATCATTTGAATACATATTGTCTTTCCTATTTCCTGACTATTCTTGTCTCCAAACTGTAAACTTTTGTTCATTACAATGAGAAAATAACGGTATGACCATGCCAACTATGTTTAATTGTCATTAAAAAAAAGTGTATAGAAGTTATTACGATTATCGGATAGTTCTCCTCTAGTTTATAATACTGACATCGCTCAAATAATGATAATTATTTTAAATCAAAAACAAAATTAACTACACGATGAATTCATCACAAACGCGAATTACGTGATATGCATCTTCAAAAGAAATCCTTACCTCCGTTTAATTAACACGCTTATGTATAAAGTCATTTAGTTATCAAGGATGTAGAAACAGTTGAAATTATTGTGCTGAAAAATGCTGACTATTTTTCGGAACAACCATGTAATACCATTAAAGTACAAGATTAGGCTAACAAATAAAAAATAACACGTCGTTCATTAATTTAAAGTTCTGAATATTTGTGGAATATGTCGGATCATACAGGCCAGCAAGAAAAGTGATGTTGACGGTCGAAAATCTTGAGGAGAAAATGTGCAGATGAGAATTGTAAGGGAGATAAAGTATCAATGGACAATTGTAAGAACCAAGAGGCATTCATCGAATCTTATCATGAGACCAGAAGGCTAAATTGCATGTTATGATGTACAACCAAGCCAAGATTGTTTTACTGACGGCGGCTTTGGTGGGTCGGTGTTATGCCTAGTTCACACCGACGCCGAATGTCGCGCTTTAAATTGGCGATCAATTCGGCGTCATTTTTTCAAAAAATCTCACGATCTCCTGAGATATGTTATGCTAAGTTCACACCGACGCCGAATTGATGGCGCATTAAATCGGCGAGCAAAGCGGCGGCAAAGCGTAACAAAGCTTAATTAAGTAGCTTTCCTACGCTTTGAGCAAAACTTTGATAAGCTTTGTGACGCTTTGATAAGCTTTAATACGCTCTCCCCGCTTTACGCAATTCGTGACAGATCGCCTCAAATTTTTAAACAGTTTAAAACAAATTGGCGCTCTTGCCGAATGTCCCGAATTGTTCAAAGCTTTCTCACGCTCTATTACGGTCTTCATGCTTTAATTAAGCTTTGTTACGCTTTGCCGCCGCTTTGCTCGCCGATTTAATGCGCCATCAATTCGGCGTCGGTGTGAACTTAGCATTAATGAGGATTGCGAGTAGAAGGAATTAAGCCTAACCAGAGGACTTGTGGTCAGCTGTTTATATGTCGGCAAAGGCAAAAGAGAAGAGGAAGAAGGTTGCGATGTTGTCGGATAGATAAATAGATAGAGAGAGAGAAAGAATATTGAAACATTACACGCAATGGGATATTTGCTATACTACGCTGCCGATCACCGAATAACACAGAGTAAATAAGAATTTCGGACTTCGAAAAAAAATCCATCCTCCATTCATATAACACATACAAGTAGAAACCATAATGGCAGATTTTGCAGTCTTCGCCTTTAATCGGAATTTTGTCCAAAAATGCAATTGTAATACATTTATATAATAAAGTCTCAGCTTCAACTTAACACAAGAAATGGGAGACACCAGAGTACGGATAGATAGGAAATATTCAACACACCAACGGCAACAATTTCCTATTCGATTAAAATTCAATTTGTTTGCCTTTCAGTAGCACTTTATTGACGTCAAAGCATTCTAATGGTCCGGTCACACTTAGACGTTTTAGATAAACTTATAGCTAGCGTATGAACAATCATTAAATAATGTCAAAACGTCAGCATACGCCCCCAAAAACATCGCAAATTCTGCAACATGAATAATTAGGGCGTATGCATAACGTATTGAACGTATACATATCGTATGTCTAACCTAATAGTAACCTGTCACTAACTTATGACAGTGTATGATAGCGAATCACAGCGTATGTCAGCGCATGTCCAGCGTTCTCGACCTATGCCCAACGTATGAGTAGCTTATGGGAAAACTATGCGCAACGCGCTCGGCGTGTTGCCGAAGATCACGTGACGTTCTGCATAAATACGGCGCCAATACATGCTTACAATTTTAAAAAACGACTATACTACAACAGCTGTACGGTAGAAACACGTTCAATATATTACTACGTCGTCAGACATACGTCAAATACGTCTGAATACGTCAATATGCGTTTCAGATACGTCAGATATAGGTTAGAAGTATGTCGACGTTTGAGTTACCTACCTCTAACGTATTTAACGTGTGTCTAGCTTATGTTTAACGTATTCCTAACGTATGCCTAACCTATGAAGGGGACCTATGTTGTGCATGCTCAAAAATTTAGTTCGGCCTCTCCGTACAACAACGTATGTCAGCTTATACCAACGTGCAGTAAACGTATACAACTGATACCAAACCTACCCCTAACTTATGTCAACGTGCACTAGTGTGTTGGTGAAAATTAACAAACGTTGGCATACGTTACTGCTATACGTTATAGTGTGACCGGGCCATAACACCAAATGTGATATATGCATTCGTACCTTTAAATCCTACCCTCTCATATCATGAAATAAATTTAGGGGTAACCAGCCATTCAAAAGAGTTATGACAGATTCAAAATAGGTACTCTCCACGTTTGGCTTTTTCAGCAAAATTATGAGGATTAACGAAAGTGTATGAGCTGAATTTAAATTAATAATGGTTAAAAGTCTTCACATTGCTCAGAATAATATTAGCAACACAATACAAGAGATCAAATTGAATTAATACATTCAGTACGGACGGCATATTTAGTAAATTAGTCCAACAAGCATTTCGACCAATTTTAAAGTTTGACGCACGCATAAAACGTCCACCATGACGCATGGACGGAGATAAACAAGCGCTCAAAATACACGGGGGCGATGGGCGATTCGCCCACGTGAGCTCCATAATCGCCCCCGTCAGGTTGCTCACGGGGGCGATTGCAAAATCAAAAATGGCCCCCGTGGAATTATAAAATGAAGATTATCTTTTCTGATATAACTTTAACACAATATTGAGTATCAATTTTCATACCTTCAACCAACGAAATTGAACTTAGATGGCGCTTTCTCTCCCATCTCTATGAGTATTACCGATACAAACAACGGAAGCTCGCGCAGTGCAGCTAGTGCGGCCGTCAGCGGTGGCTATACTGCCGGTAGTACCGATGTGCACGCTGACGCCCAACTGGAGCTGGAGACGATCGCGCAAGGACTGAAACATGTTTTTCGTTGTGAAAAGTGAGAATCCTCTGAAATCTGGTTATTCTAAAAGACCAGCAAATAATGTAACTCGACCAGTAAATCAATATTGAGAAGAAGATCCCCAAAGATGTTGTAGGGGCGGATCTAGTCGGTTTAGGGGGTTTAACCCCCCCCCCCCCCTCCTCCTCCTTGGGCTGTGTAAAGTGTAAATGTGATGTGCATGGAAAAATGCTATCATGTGTCCAGACCTACACAGTATTAGTAGATGCCAGGAAAACATCACTAACGGGGGTTCAAAATAGCACAACAAAAAAATCACCTCGCCGCTTCGCGGCTCGTGGACGATGCTCCGCACGTTAGTACATGTAGATGCCAGGAAAACATCACTGTGCTTTGGAAGGATATGTACGTAAAGACTTAAACTAAAGAAAGAATGTAAATAAGGTTGCTCCGAATAATGAGGAGGACATTATGTGCAGAACGGGAAGAAATGGAAAGAATGTCATCACGGGGATAAAAGTCAATAACAGCTATGTAACAAGTACATTTCTAAGAGGGAAAATGCCGACTTAAATAAATAATAATGATAAAATACCAAGGAATTTAGGAGTTTAATTAGTACCAATTCAATGGTAATTTGTATTAAAACAAGAGCTCCCGTCAGCACTAAAAGAGCCCCCGTGAGAAGGTTCATGGTGGCTCTTTTTTGTTTGGAAGAGCCCCCGTGGAAAAAAAATTGAGCTCTCAGTGTGACCAAATATTTACCCATGACGTGAAGCTTATGTTTACCAAATATCATTCAGAAATGACAATGTATGATTGAAATATGGTTAATAACAGAATTAACAAAATAATCGCACAAGTCTGTTCGTTAGGACTATGGCACATGTCTTGAAAATGTTATCGTCATTAACCATGTGATTCATGTAATATGAAGCGAACAAAATCCATAAAGAAACAAAAGGTAAACAAGACATTGAAAACGTCCCGCGGACGAATCAGGTGACCTGCCGCTGTGATCGAGACATAACACATGTAAAAGCTCGATGGGAGATTCGGTCTTTATAAAATAATTCCACCTTCCATTTATAGCACACAAATTCAGTCCCCCATGAAGCGGACACGGACAGGGGTGTGACCAGAAGTCTACCCATGACGTCACGTCAAATACCATTCATAAATGACTATCAATTATGGAAAAATTACACAAACTAAATTAGAGATGTCACCACATTAGGAAATGTCACCACGATTCCGTCTTCTGATCAAAAAAAAAATCATAGTATATTGTAGAGTGAAGTCTTAGCTATAACATAATTAAATATGTAAGACATCAGAGTAGGGATAGACGACAATTATTTAAAACAACAGCAGCAAATATTACTTAATTGAATCCAATTGAAATGTGTTCGTCTAAGTGGCATTGTAACAGCAAACATGATACATGAAATCGCATCGTCAATTCAGATCCTATCAGATCGTGAAAGGAACATTTGGAGTCACTAGCCATTCTGAAGAATAGGTTCTTTTTTAACCACGTTTGGTATTTATTTACATATGCGCGCGTGCATCAGTTTTAGATTTAACGAACATCTGTGAGGTCAATTAAGGTCAATAATAGAAGAGAGTGATTTCGACTTCCTAAGAATAGTATCAACAACACGAAAAAGTTGTTTGTATTCGAATTTATACATTTGACGTATGCTTGGTAATTGCAGCTATCTGTTTATAATATGCAGCTTCGTTAATGTAGAAACCGTAAGCGCAGTCCCACACTTATTTCATACTAAATGTGTATGTAATTCAATGACATCCCACCAAAAATGTCACCAATATTCAAGTTGATAACATTATATTAAATGAAAGTAGTTATTCTCATGCAAACATTATCATAACTGTCACTTGCAAGTTTGAACTCCACTTTGCCTGAATATTGATAAGGCTCGTCGAAAAAAGGGGCACATAATCGAGAATAATTAATAACCTCCTGTTATTTTCGCGATGATGGATTTTGTCAATCACCAATACCTGAAAAGTTATAATTTTGTTCTTCCAATAATTAGGCCATGTGCATAATGAGTGGACATTTTTAGCACAGAGGAGGCGGAGGGTCTTACAAGGGGGGGCACCTACAAAAAAGGCACTTTCTGTAGAAAAAAGAGGAACCTACGAAGGGAAATCTGAAAGCGAGAATATAATTTTTTTAGACATTCATTTGGTATATTCCCTAACGTAGGCGCCACAAGCGGGGGGCACGGGAGGGGGCAGTCGCCCCCAAACAAAAAAGAGGAGGCAAAATGCATTTTCGCCCCCCCCCCCCCCCCTTCAAAAAAGATCAGCAGTATAGGATGAAAAAATGATTTGTATGTTTCAACCAAAAAGAAAAAGAAAAAAATTAAAACTGAATTTATTCACATTAAAATTATATTCCATTAAAAACAGAAGGAAAGTAAAGCTAGCATCACACCAAACTAGTTTCTCAATACTTTCTGGAAAAATGTTGCCAAACGGGCTCAAACTGTGTGCGAACGGAGTTGAACGTAGTAGCAACTGTTTACATTCTGTTTAACCCATATCCTGCCATGAGACTGCTAGCGCGCTATTGTTATAGTGCTTTGTATACGCGAGCGCGCTATAGATTGACTGCTACGTTCTTGCTAGCGAGCCACCGCTTGTCTGCTTTGTGCACGCAAGGGCGCATATGTAATAACAGTCATTGTTCATGCCCATTGCACCGTGCTGAGTACTTTTACAGCGCTATTGAAAGTACCATCGCGTGCCTCAGATTATCGGCTTTCGATCACGCGTCTTCGTCTACAACAGTCATATTGGAGATTTGTTTTTGATATCATATATCATCGTTATGCCTCCCCATCGCAATAAACGGGCTTGCTTCATTGACCCGGATCTGGTGCGAGAGATGGTGATGGCTGATTCAGACTCAGAAGCCCCGCAAGAGACTGACAGTGACCATGGTGACAGTGATAGCGACTCTGATTTTGACCCTGGTCCCACACGTAAGGTTCCGCGTACAGAAGCGCCTGGCGTATCCGATTTCGAATTCGCACCCGATGCATCTGTTCCTGAGCCTCAGTTAGATCGTGACATCGATGAGGACTTCATGCACGATTCCGACAGTGAAGTTGACGGGAGAGTGCTCTAGAACTTTGAGCCTGTTCAAAATAGTCCCCGTCCTGCAGTTAGACGAGTGACAATGTACTTAAAACGAGGAGGACGTTCTACGAACGGACTGATTGCCGTACTATGAACGGAATTGCCGTACTTCGATCCTTCTTGGAACGTGTTACAACGTGCTGTAGTCGAGCATCAATTAGCAGCAGCTAAGCCCCATCACACCAAACTAGTTCTCACTACGTTCTGGAACCGTCCTAGAAAATCGTAAAAAACGGGTAATGGTCGGGATAGAATGTGTAATTTCTATAATACGATCCTAGATCGTTCATAAACAGTCCTCGATACGTCCATCTCGTCTGTACCCCGTCCACAGTCAGTTCATATCAAGTTCAGATCGGGTAAATTTGCCGGTTCCAGGCAGTTCAAGTCAGTCTGTAGTCAGTTGATACCCGTTATTAACTAGTTCTACTTCGTTTCCAATACGTCCAAAGCATTCTCACTAGTTCGTAATACGTTCCTAGTAGAACTGAAGTACGGCAATTTCGTTCGTTGTACGTACATCTCGTTTTAAGTACGTTATCAGTCCGTCTTATTGCAGGACGGGGACAATTTTGATCAGGCTCAAATTTGAAGAGCACCCTTTCCTTCCAAGCCAGTCCGAGCCCGTCCATAGGGTTCTTAAACAGATCGTAAACAGTTGCTTCTACGTTCACTCCGTTCGCGCACAGTTTTAACACGTTTGGCAACATCTTATAGAACGTAGTGAAAACTAGTTTGGTGTGATGGGGGCTTCACTTGAATGTCTTGATTTGAAAAGCTTGAATCGTTGAAGTTGACCGGGAATAAGGAATGGCAAGCACGGTGCAAATGGGAAACCTAGTAGGCCGTAGTAAAACGGGGGGAACGCAACAAAATGTGACAGTACGTAATAAGCCGTAACAAAACGTGGAGGCAGTCCGTAATGGAACGGTTTACGCACCGGTCGCGCTAAGGCGCGTTGCGTTGTACTACGGTCTTACGGGGGACTGACAGAATTCGCTGGTCTGGCTTGGGAGGCCTTTTTCCATACCGTGGGCATAATCGTGCTTCAAAGCTTCGCGGCGTCCACGTCTAATCCGTAGAAAGCCTTGACAGAACGTAAAAAACGTGTCAGACCTTAATCAAAACGTTTGATACTTGAGGGACCCCATCGTGACGGGCCGGCAGGAAACGTACTTGCATCCGTGGAAGACCGCAGGCCGAACCGTAGTGTGCCTTGGAGCTTCCGGGACAGCATCTCCTTCCCCTCCCACGACCCGTCACGGAAACCGTGAATGCCGTGGATGCCGGGCCAGATTTTAAAACTGTCAACAGAATTGCCACGGCAGTCACGGTGCAATAGGGGTTTTTCGTTTTTCACGGCCACATAGTCGATGTCAAAGATGTGACGTCATTTCTGCAATGTGCGCGTGAGTCGGGTCGTCTGGCGTCGTCACGCCAAATTTGCGAACCTGTTCATCGGTAATTTGAGGATCGTCAGAAAACTAGTGCCCCGTCGTCTAAATGACATCATCTTGCCAAAGCGCAGCGTAAGTCAGAAAGTAAAAACAGAAAGAGAAATTAATATAATGATAACAACAAAGAATAACGTAATAGAAGGTTATAGAAGGAAGAAACAAAGGATAACATAAGAAAAGACAGGAAATGAAAGTGTAAGAATAATAAAAACAAAGAATAACTTAAGAGAAGCTGATAGAAGGAAGAAACAAAGAATAACATAAGAGAAGATGATAGAAGGAAAAAACGAAGAATAATATAAAGAAAGACACAAAGAGAAAACGATACAAAATCGAAGAAAATGGAAAGATAGAAGAGAAGATGAATAATAGAAAAAAAAAGAATGAAAATGAGGAAAGACAGAAAGAGAAAGTGATAGAATGATAAAAACAAAGAATAACATAGGAGAAGATGATAGAAGGAAGAAACACAGAATAACATAAGGAACATAAAGAAACCTAGTAGGCCGTAGTAAAACGGGGTGAACGCAACAAAACGTGACAATACGTAATAGGCCGTAACGAAACTTGGAGGCGGTTCGTAGTTGGACGGAAACCCTGTGTATTCCCCGGCATCTTACGGTTTTTTCAAGTTTTGTCACGTTCTGCCGCCTGAAGTGCACGTTTAGTCAAGGTTGCTTCACGGCTGCTGCGCGTTTTGTCCCGTTTTGCCACGTTATGTCACGGTTCTCACGGCAAGATAGGGTGTATGGTAGCCATCACGTCACGTTCAATCACGGCGCGTCTCGGCGGGTGACGCTTTACAGCCTGGCGAGCTACAGCGCGTTGCGTTCTACTACGGTCTGATACGGCGCGCCATGCCTGGGGTGGAGTAAATTATATCCGGGCCCGACAGGGATCTTTATTCGGGTCTGAGCAATCGACGACACATTACTGCATCTAAAATACGGAGAGAAAAGACCAAGCTTTGACAAAATAATGCCAAGCTATGCCTCCGTAGAAGCATCCATTCCTGCACCACCACCCACCAGTACAGGGGCAGGAGCAGCCTGAAGATCCGTGGCCTTCTTGGCCTTCTCATCCGCCTTCTTCCTGCCTGCTTCACTCTTGCCTTCCCTCTCTGCAACTGTTGCTGACCTTCTTTTTGCTGACGCAAAGACTGGATGTATGCACCCAGCAAAAATGCAAACAATAAATCTTCTTCATCTTGGGCATTTGTGATGTTGTCTCGTCGAAATCTCAAGGGTAAAGATCCATTTTGTTTGCAAAATGGGTTAGATCCAGGTCAAATTTTTTTGGGAAAAAAAATAATTTAAAAACAGGCAGTTGCATGTAATACTCAGTTTTACATTTACATGGTATGGTAGTATTTCAGGACAAATTTGTTTTGCATAAAAAGTATTGCAATATGGGAAAAGAAAATAAACCTGATTTTCTAGGTATGGTCTAAAGTGAATCTAACCCCTTTCAAAGAAAAAAAATGTATTTGCTAATGGTCTGAAGCAATATTTCATTCAAACGAGACGCTTGCCAAAAATTATAAAAATTAACTTTGACCCTTTAAAGACAACATGTCCCTTTTGCAGCCAACATCAAATTTTGTATATCTTTGCAGAAATTATGAATATGTCATGTATGTAAACGTTAGCAGTGTCCTAATATCCAAATTATGCAAGGAAAACCATTTACTTGCTAGACTTCACTGTGAGACACTTTTGAGTGACTGACTGGCTTTTTTTGTTGTAATAACATACAAAGAATTAGCTGTAAAGTGTACATGAGCAATTGTCTAGATCAATAACCAACTTCTTGTAATGGCAAAAAATAAACTGATTGAATCTTTGCGCAGCAAAAACGTACGACCATTCGGTATAAGGGTCTGAAAATCAGACTATTACTAACTGACTTGGTAGCACTTAATTCCACAACTAATAGTCGTTATTTTTCACTTAAGGACATTTTCAAGCCCCTTTTTTAGGGAAGTTCTAAATTGGTATTATCTTTCAAATGCCGTTGAAATTTAACCTTTACATTTTTGACCTGCAAAAGGGACATAGTACCTTTAACTTTAAGGGTTCATTTTATAGATAAAAAATAATTGCCGCTTTAAATGTAATACAAGGGAGTACCGTGTCATCTGTTCCTCTCACATGTTTAAACATTTGTGGCAGATTTGTTTTGTGGAGCTATATATATATATATATATATATATATAATGTATGGACAAGGGTCGCGCTACGTTGGGTTTTTTTGCGTCCCAGTTCCACCAAAAAAAAATCTCGCGCACAAATTTTGCAAAAAACGGTGAGTAATTTCGTATTACTGAACACAACTAAAATTTCCGGTTGGTTTGCGGAAGCTGGAGAAGAATCATTTACGCATTATATACTGATTATAATTTCAATGATTTACACATCTATCCAAGCTGTTCATAAATTGTAACAATAACAACAAATCTGTGTTAACGTTGTGCATGGAACTAAATTTGTTCGGTTTCATTTGCCTATATGCGCATATTGAGGGGGAAGTGATGACAGATCGCTTATTACTTAGTAGATATGATGTGCTGTTTGCTCAGACCTTAGAAATATGATGTGTACAACTTTTTAAGTGTGATACATATATTCGAAGCACCTGCCAGAACGTCGTGCGAAGCCCGTCCGGCTGTCGCGCGTGTGTAGGGAGGGCATTGACAGACATATTGGTCGTCGACGGAAACTGGAACGGCGCCCGTCGTTATGTCGAGCGGGCTTCGCTCAACTTCCGTTTGATTAATGATGGGTGTTCAAAGGGCACCTACCGAGCCCGATCCAATATGTGGCGCAGGCACAATCACCTGGTTGCTGGAAAAAATCAGCCCAAGCAAACGGTTATGTATATGGATTTAAGCAAGTGTTTGAGCTGAGTCCTTTGCTTGACAAATAATTGTATGTGCTTGAACCAATAACCTGCAAGAAATAGCTCATTTTCATGCATGGGGCACTGTGTTTTAGTATAAGATATCATTTTGTTATGGCGCTTCAACGTTCAGATATTCCGTGGAAAACAATTGCAAAAAAAACTTGCGCGGTTTCTATAAGTATTAAAAAAACTGCACGCGACACAGGTTCTGCGTGTACTTAGTGATATCTGCGTTGTAACATACAGAATGTGAAGCGTATTTACGTCATCATTTTAGAAAATGATGCATATGCATCCAATATTTTTATTTGAACCAAAGTCGAGACCCCATACTAAAACTTTGAATTACCTTTACTGATGCTTTATGTAATGTATCATGATCGGAGTTTGCTGATAAAGTTTTAATTCCTTCTTTTATCAATTGATATAAAATTACTTATGTAATGCACACATCTAGTACCAATTTCTGAAGAACCTCCGTATGAAGAAATGTTTAATTCTCCTATTCAATGATGTGCACACGTTCTTCAAATTCAATGCCAGATTGTGCAGACACATAACTTGGTAAATCGTATAGGAACCGAAACAAAGCACTATTGTTCAAAGGTCACCTCCCGAACAGGGGCGTTGCTAGACCTTTTTCAGTGGGGGTGTAGAGGCCGCCGATTACCGACAAAACTAGCCACCAATTACCGACAGATATATTAATGCGAAAGTCCCAATGTCTACAAATTTAACCCTATAAAACCGGTGCAAGGAGCTAAATTATTTTCAGTCCCCCCCCCCCCCCTCCCGCCAAAGCTTGAAAACTTTGACGTTTTATTAAATTGTTAGAGAAAGAAGGCGATTCGTTGTACCGTTCTCTACTTTTAATTCTCGTATGCATTCAGTTTCCCCTCCCTCCCGCGCGTAAGGTTTGACGTTTTAATAAATCAAATTAGGGAAAGAAGACGATTCGTTGGACTATTTTCGACTCTTAATCCTTGTCTGAATTCAGTTTTCCCCCGCGGAAGCTTTGACGTTTCATTAAATTATAAGAGAAAGAAGACAATCCGTTGTACTGTTATCGACTCGTAATCTTTGTCTGGATTCAGTTTCCCCCTTACCATTTCATTAAATTATTGGAGAAAGAAGACGATTTGTTATACCGTTCTCGATTTTTAATCCTAGTCTGAATTCAGTATCCCACCTCCCGCGCGAAGCGCGGAAGCTTTGACGATTCATTAAATTATTAGAGAAAGAATACGATTCGTTGTATTGTTTTGTCTGAATTCAGTTTCAATAAATTATATTCTTAATCCTTGTCTGAATTCAGTTCCCCCCCCCTCCCGCGCAAAGCGCGGAAGTTTTGACGTTTCATCAAATTATTAGAGAAAGAACAGGATCTGTTGTTTAGTTTTCGACTCTTAATTCTTGTCTGAATTCAGTATCCCCCCCCCCCCTTCTGCGCGAAGCGCGGAAGCTTTCACGTTTCAATAAATTATTATAGAGACAGAAGACAATTCATTGTACCGACTCTTGATCATTGTATGAATTTTCAAAAATGTTTCTTTGTCCGATAAAAAGTCACAGTTCGTAGGGGAGAAAAAATTGGCGGCCGACCGAAATAATACATCTTCCCGACTTCAAACTTCTGCATTGTTATAGTACACGAGAATCGATCAAGAATACCGACACGGTGAACCCGACACAGCAACATAATTATGTATGCGTATTTTTCTTTCTCCATCGACGTGGCGACTCCACTTAATATCCCCCTTTCTCTCTCTTTCCTCTCTCTCACCCCCCGTTTCTTTTGTTTCCCTTTCCTCTTTTTTTTCTTCTTTTTCTTTCCTTTTCTCCCTTTCTTTCTTTTCCTTTTACCTCTCATTCTTATTGTTCTTCTTTCTCTTTCTTTCTTCGCTTCTCTTTTTTTGTATCCTTTCTTTGTTTTCTTTTCTTTCCCTTTCCCTCTCTTTTTCCCCCTCCCCCTTTTCTCATTTTTCCCGACAGCAGCGCAAATTGACTGACAAATTCCTGACAGGTGGGGGTGTCGCACCCCACACCCCCCCCCCCCCCCCCCCCTCCCCCATCCTTCTTTAGCGACACCCCTGTTCCTGAGCCTCGTCCAATTTGTGATAGGGTATATTTTCATCGAAAAACACGCTTGACTCCGTGGCGGGTTTGAAATTTGGCGACTTTCTGGCGATCTACAAATTCGCAGACCGTTGAATATGCGGTGCAGGCATAAACAGTTCCAAGGGCAATAATAACGTTTACAGTTTCTATCATTATTATGCCATGTGCAGGTGGAGGCAAGTGGAGGCCCACATAACGCTCTCTTGTTTTGGATGAGAATTATTTGTTTTACTAAATTGTTTTGATTGTAGAATAATTTATCGAAAAGACCTCTTTGGACACTTTTGTCCGTTATCGACCTGTTAGTACAGCTTGAAACAAGCAATATTTTTGATTATATAATACTTAGCTGAAGAAACCTATTCCATATATGGTTCACTGATTTTAAAGGCGGAGATTCTTCACATTCACTCCCATGAAAATCCCTCATTTTAGATTTGGAAGAATTTTCTCTACGCTTTTACGATCTGATATCTCTTCCGAAAATTTGGAATTCTCTTCCCAGAGATATCCGTGATTCTATTTTCTTTGACTTTTTTAAATTAAAAATTCAAAAAATACTTCTTTTATTTTTAAATTAATAATAACATATGCTTTTTAGTACGTGTACTATGCTTTGTATACTGTTTTTATATTAATATATCTCTCATAGACAATTGTTGTAACTTGTATGTTTCAGGGACTGCGTTGACAGAACCTTTCGGTTTTATTGGCAGTTTCCCCAATTCATTTATATTGATTAACTTTTTATAATTCTCGGATAATTGTAAACAAGTTTCCTTTTTGTTTGTGTGTATGTTCACTGTTTTATTTATTGTATATAATCTGTATTTCATTAGTTGTTATGGATTTGAATCGAAATAAAACTTGAACATGAACTTGAACTTTTAAACAAACATTTATCAACATATTACAAAGAGGCATGTATTGTCCCAGTGGCGGATCCAGGGGGGGGTGGGGGGTTGCAACCCCCCCCCCTTGGGCGGCCTCCCCCCCCCCCCCCCCAAAAAAAGGAAAAAAGGAGAAAAAAAAGAAAAAAAGAAAGAAAAAAAGAAAGAAAAAAGAACGCACGCTGGAGAGAAACCCTTTCAAGTGCAAATATTGTGAGAAGATATTCAACTCATCTGGTAACTTAACCAAACACATGATAACTCTGGATATAACTATGTATTAAACTGTTACTTGATTTAAAAAGACGTTATCATGCACTGCTTTTTATGGTCTCCATTGTGTTAATAGATGCCAGGAAAACATCACTTACGGGGTTCAAATAAACACCCCCCAAAAAATCGGCTCGCCGCTTCGCGGCTCGTGGACGATGCTCCGCATCGTCATTATTTTGGTCAAACCCCCCCCTTAGCAAAAAGCTAGATCCGCCCCTGTGTCCCCCGAATTTACAAGGAATGTTTACATAACAAAGGTAACATCGGTAATTTTAAATTGCTCTACCACATATGATCTATCAGAAATAATTTTTGCAAATTAGAATAGTAGACGCCAGATACTTCACCTAGTTACAAGTAAAAGACAAATGAATACATGTGTTTCTTGAACGTGAAGAGAAGGAAAATATGATATTGATTGGTTTTTATGGACATGTTTTGTTTACCTAAGATAAATACTGACAGGGAAATAGACGCTGCGATGACTGTCGCAATGTGTTGTATATACTAAGTGTTTGTCTTTTTGAATAGATTTTGTTTTAATGAAAAGAGTTTCAAATTAAGTTACGTATTTGAAAGAGGATATAACCAACGATAAAGGGTCTATTAAAAATAAATAATAAGTACAATTGACTTTGAATATATTTCAGTTTTCATGCGAACACATGGTAGGGATTTCTTTGAATGACCAAACTTGCATTTGTTTCATCTCTATTGATATATGTCTAATCTAAAACTTTGTATTTCCTTTTCTTTTCTTTTACATGCTTTTGCCCCCGTCACTGAAGGTGTTTTCATAGGCATCATGTTTTTCATTTTTCCGCCTATTCATGCTTCTTTCCCGATTTTCGTTACTGCGATAATTGAGAATCATTTAACGGATTTTACCCAAACTTGGATGGAGTATGTTTGAGCTTCAAGGATAAACTAATTGGAACAAGGGTTGAAGGGGTCAATGATGAAAGGTCACGAGGTTGTAAAAATATTTGAAAATACCAGAAAAATATTTATTAACCGCAATAACTTTAAAGCTATTGAAGCCATTCAAACCAAACATCGAAAACGTATGAATTAGCATGTAAAGATGAACTGATTAGATTTTAGATGGAAGAGATAAAAAAAAAAGGCGATAAAAGTGTTTAAAAAATGGAAAATATCTTATTATTGTGACAATTAAATAAAAGATTGATATCGGCTTAGCCGTGCTTAAATATTTTTAACCATGAGATAAATAAAGCATTCGAGTCCGTGGAGTCAGATGTTTAACGACACATGATCACCAATAATAAATTTACCTGTAAGCAGAGGCATTTTATTCGTCTCGTCTTGTTAAAATACAAATAAAAAAATCTAGTCAATCTGGGGTTAGCTCTAACATTTTATGCGGCACAGGTGTACCTTGAAGGTCCCCTGTGCCCAGAAATGTATATATATATTTTTTAGGGCAAGTCGAAAGTATGTCCCATAGGTTCTCAACTATGTTAGACTCTTATGGAATGTTAAAAGTAGATCGACGTACCTTTATTATACCAGCATTATGTTTAATATGTTGTCCTATTCAAGCATTAGTAAGACTACATGCTTGATACATTACTCAGATGTATTACAATCTTAGCAGTGGTCGGTAACGTTTTGAAACGCAAAAGCTCGGAGCTGCTCTTTAACGACTTAGGAACGCTAGGCAGTGGTTCAAATCGTAGCACTTGCGCTTCACACAGATTATGCATATATATATAAATTCTGCATTGATGATTTAGTGGAATTATACGTTCCTTTACAGAATTTATTGTGAAATAATTAATTTGAATTAATTTTTGTTTGATTTCAAAATGTTACCGTGTATAAAATGAGATAGTTGACACATGGGATTCAAATTAGCTTTTAGCACACTTTTTCAAAAGTCAAATCGGTCCCTTCTCTATCCCTATGAATTTCAAACATTTATGTGAAAATAATCACCTGGTTTCTTACATCCGACGAATGCTTGGTATGTAGAACCTGAACCAAACGTGCAGCCTCGGTGGTGCGCAACCCCGTAAGCGCAATCGTACACGTTCGTCATACTGTATGCATTGCTCCTTTATATCTCAACTCACGAAATGTCTGGACCTTATTTACGTTATATTAACATATTTGATTCGTCATAAAATGGTTATTCTCATTCCAATAAAACATTAAAAATAACTGCCACTTGCCAGTTTTACCTCTACCTGGCCTAAATACTGATTATATTTTTCGAGGGTGAGGTTATATATTAAAGATACCATGTCCCATTTGCAACCAACATCAAATTATGTAGAAATTTGCAGGAATTATGAATAAGGCATGCATGTCCTATCTGTGAAATTTAAACATTAGCAGTGTCCTCGTTTTCAAATTATCAAAGGAAACCCGTTTACCTTCTATATTTCACTGTCACACACTATTAAGTTACTTACTGACATCTTTTTTTCTTTGATAATTACATACATAAAATGAGCTATGACAGGTACATGAGCATTTGTCTACATCAATTACCCACTACTTGTAATGGCCAAAATTAAACTGACTGAATCTGTACCGTATCATACATTTGCACTTTTATTGTACACATTCATGTTCCCAATAATAACCCATTACGCGACTTATTAGTAGGGTGATCACACTGACTGTGCACACAGTCTGCCCCGCGAACACACACACACAACAGCAGTCAGTTGGTAGAAATAGCAATTTTTGTACAATTTTTTTTTTAAACTAAACAATTTTTTCAAATTTGTATTTCACATATATTTCAAGCATACCTTTAATTACAATTCTGTGAAGTTTCATTGTTATAGGCATGTGGAAAATAGGTTAAATGATTTAATTAGAATATTGTCTTTTCAGCCATTGTGTGACATTGCCCGCTGATCGCCTATTGACTCGCGCTGCTATTCTGCGTGGTGAAAATGCACCTCAATGTATAAAACTCCCCTACAAAAAATGCAAAATCCTCATGTGTTTCACTCATTAAATCAACTTGTTGTTTACATTAAAGGTAGCCAAAACTGTATTGGGGTCACCAAACTGTTTTTTCACTCTAAAATTCAGTCCCTGTAGAATGTTATGGCCTGTTGAATGGCTTCTCGGAAAATCGTCATAAATCCTCAAATCTGACATTTTTTTTTAAAGAAAAATATACTGTGATGTAGCTGAAAATCTGCAAATTCTTATGATTTTATGGTTTTTCTAAATAATTTGTGAAACACATGAGGAAATAGCTGTGACGGTGATCCAAGTAATTTCCATCGCCATATTTTATTGGCATTGCAAAAATATTTGGAATTTAATGTTAATATTTGGTGTAAATATGATCTATAAATATATGATTTAAAAAATGCCAACAAAATGAACACTTACTTTCATATGACCTAATTTGCATATTTGACAAATACTCATGATTTTTTTTTCTTTCAAATACAATATATTTCCATACCTGTCTGATATACATAGGTTTCACTGATGTTTCATGTTCGGTTTGGATTTGATTACATATGCGCATATTAATTAGGCGGACTTAGTTATTTTCACAACTTTTTCATATCTGCAGATTCGCAAAAATGGCAAAAATAACTTATGTTGTTGGCCTCTGTTTTCAAAACGGTAATAGATATATGAATTTTCTTTTTTGCATTTTTTACCACAAAGATGATATTTTAGTGTCTGATAATTTAATGTATTATTTGTGTCCGAGACAGGGATAAATTAAGTTGTCAACCTTGTCGAATTTGGCCATTTTTGCCAATTTGACCATTTCTGGCATTTTTTTTTGGTAATTTTGCGATTTCCCAAAAATGGTATCAAATCACAACGCATCGACCGATTTCAATTCTGTTTTTTTTTTTTTTTTTGAAGCTTTCATGAAGTTTGATCAATTGCAATCATCAAATAACATGTGTTTGTTGTACTTATTTTGTGTGCGCTATACCTATTATTAGTCTTCATTAAATTGGACCACGTGTGTTTATTCTTCCAATCACGCATCGTGTTTCCACCCCGCTTATTTTCAACTCTTAGACGTTTCTTAACTCCTGCTAGCACCACAGTCGAGTCAACAACTACTGCATCCATCTTCAGTAGAGTCAACACGTCTCCGTAATCGTATCTCTGCACTCGAGAATCTTCCGTGCCTCATGCACCGCTTGCATCAATTTTTTCTCTACCGTCTCCAGCGGGATGGCAGCCTTCGAGTAGAACGATATGATCACGACCGACATGGAATTTGATTCTCCTCTGGGAGCTGCCAGTCTCTTTGCTCCGGTAGTTTTTTTACCCTCACGAGCTTGACTCACCGTAGCTTTCCTGAACTTTCTTCAATGAGTTCGACTCACCGCACCTCTGATGAACTTCACATCAAAGTTCGGCTCATCCGACATCCGACATCAGCGACTCACTGCTCCGTCTTCGAGCGCCACACATTTCTTCTCTTCTCTTCTCGTCTGAGAGCTTCATCTTCATCACGAGCGTCCACGTCGACATCGCGTGAGCCCCTTCCTTCGTTCATCATCTGTCATCATCTTCATTGGACTTTCGACGTCATTTCTACTTTGTCGTAAGCTTCTTTAACTGCATTCATTCATGTCCATCTCATTAGAACATGATCATTTTATCTCAGTTTAATATACTCGTTTTTTATTCATGTCATTTAGGATTCATTTATTTGCCCGACTACACGTGCAGATGTTTATATTATACCTCAATAAAATAACGAAAAAGGAATACAGTTTATTATGTATGTTATTGTATGTGCAGCCTTGCTTCATCGTAGCTAAAATAAAGAAGATAGAGTTATGTTGTGTGATCAGTGAACACTTTTTCCAATCATTAACGATACACCACACACTAGTTATTCTAATAAATAACATCTGCGACTCACTGCTTCGTCTTCGCCAGACATTTCTTCTCTTCTCTTCCGAGAGCTTCATCTCCATCACAAGCGTCCGCGTCGACATCGCGTTCTTCACGGCTCTTCAGCCACGTCAACGAAGTCGCGTTCCCGCCATCAAGCCTCTGCAACATTATCGCGTGAACCCCTTCCTTCGTTCATCATCCGTCATCATCTTCGTTGGACTTTCGACGTCATTTTTACTTTGTCGTACTTACCAACTTAATTCTACAAATCTTTGTGCAGCTCAAAACGTACGATCATTTGGTTAAAGGGTGTGATAATCACACTATTAATTAGGTGATTGCAATAAATTAGGTCGATTTGACAAATAAGGGTCGTTATTTTCCCACTACAAGCCATTTTCAAGCCCTTTCGTTTTGATGGAAGTTCTAAACTAGAATTGTCTTTCAAATACCGTTGGAATTTTACCTTTTCACATTTAAGGCCTGCAAATGGGACATAATACCTTTAAGAACAATAATAGTTCTTTTATCTAGATTTACCTTGATATTTGGCACAGTGTATAATAAACTTACTTCCCCCTTTGCATGTTCTGGAGTGAGGTTCATATACGTTGTGTTTCTACTCTCGCATTTATTCGTTGCATGATAAGGGCGGACATTTTAGAAACAAGGATAGTAAACATGAGGGTCGAAGCAATTATATTTGGGTTTGTTACCAATATATAGGAGGAAAAGTGACTAATATGAAATAACTCGTAAGGTCGTGTTTTTGTGAAATTAAAGTACTAGACCATCGTCAGCGTGCATCAAATCTTGCACATGCCCGTTTCCAGAGGAACCCCAAGACGCACGGATCCCAGGCTCTTCCCCTGCGAGGCTCTTTCCGCATACGTCAGTCTGCATTTGCCAGTTCGAACAAGCTTAGGCTTGTCCGACCTAACAACCAGCCGTACAAACGAATGTACGCTGAACTAGCCATCACAAAGAAGACACAAAGACTTGGCATAGACAAATGAACCCGCGCGTCCGAAGACTCTCCGGGAACAAACACGGACAAATATGATGAAGACGCCAAGAATGGTACCAAATTTAATTATGTACGAGCGTATATCACATTGAGCAATAGAAAACAAACAAGACAGATGATAAGGAACAAAATGCATGTGAAGAAAACACAAAAAAAAGTTAGAAAGGAGGAGTCGGACCACATAACATGTAGTCTATTTTCCTTTAGAGGGCAAATAAAGAAACTCACTGGGAGGAATCAGAAGGCATGGGGAAGAAGACCAGATATAAAATACGAAAGCAAATCTGTGCTCCGAGATTCATTTTCATCGTAAAGTTTGTTTGTGCATAATTTAGTTTTTGGCATAGGCTAACGACTTGGAGTTTCTTAGCTGGAGGTGAGTGTGATTTCGAAATATTAACCTTAAGTTATTTCCTGTATTCCAGTACATTGGTCCAGTATATACAATAAGTGTGAAGACTTCGGGTTAGAGGAAGATGATATTGGTAACAACATCTAGAAGGGTATATGTGTATGTTTGCATTAATTGTAAATAGTCTTGCAAGAGCGCCGGGTACCTGATGGGAATTAAAATATGAATATTCCTGGGTGGAATGAAAACAAATCGTGTATGTTGAGAATTTTATTTTCAACAAATAGGTGTTCCGTATGGAAACGAATTTTTCATTATTCATTATCTTTACTATACTTTAGAGGATCAAGGGTCGAGTAGAGGGCTTAAAAATAAGGGAAGGTAAACAACACTTAAGTTTGTTGATCACCCCTATGTTTCGAGATAAAAGTTGGCGCATATTATCAAAACGTTTTTTCAATCTTAATTTATTATCTTTAAAAAAAAAATCGTGCAATCAACACAAACTATTTTTGTACCTTAAAAAAATGATTTCGCCAGGTAAATGGGTAACTGTATTACTAAGAGTGATAATTTAATTGATTGGATCCAGTCATTCACAAAGTGCAATTCTGTATTTATAGTATATAATTGAATGTGAGAGGGTCACGGTGTGAATAGAAAATGTTATAATCATCAACAAAAAGGAGAAATGAATTTTCGAAATCATTTAGATACATAAGGAAGAGAAAGGGACCAAGGCGATAACCTTGAGCCCCCCCCCCCCCCAATTGTAACGCTGTTGAGGCTGATAGAGAATTATCAATGGAAACAGACTGAGTTCCTGAACCACTTTAAGGCCCTTCCTCGTACACCTTATTTGTTATAGTTTGTAGAGAAGTATTATATGATTAGCCGTGTCGAAGGTCTTGGAGAGGTCCGGGAAGATACCAACTGTATGAGATAAATTATTCATTGATTTAGCAACTTTGTTTATGAAAATGAGCATCGCAAGTGTTGTCGTATGTTTTTTACGAAAACCACATTTTGAATTACTAAACATAACGCAGTTGTCAAATAAATTGTTTGTGTGAACAATTTGTTTGTCTAAAATGAGTAGGAAGGACAATACAGCTATTATATTACCAGGACAATTATTAATTAATATATTTGAGTAGATGTTATCGATGAGTGAGGAAGAAGAGTCAGTAATGTGTGTAGGTTTTTTCAATGAATGACAGGAATGATGGCGTATATTTCATCTAAAAACTTTTGTAATTGCGAATTATGGTCTGCATTCAGTAAGTTTAAATTAACATCTCCCCCCCCCCCAAAAAAAAAAAAATATATATATATATATATATATATATATTTAGAAGTTCATGAAGAAAGTATAGCATTTAGGGATGGTTACAAACTCTTTGTAATTTGAGAAGCAAAGACTGTTTATATCTCAAGCGAAAATGTTCTTTTTATTAGGTACTCCAGAACATCGGTCAAATAATTATATTGCGGTGTAATATCAAAGTTAAAGTTAGGATGATTGGAAATATACATCGCGACACCTCCGCCAATCTTATTTCTTCTATTTGGATTAATTAGTTCATATTCATGACTTTGTCAAGTCTAACAATGACAATGAAGAATATTGGGTATTTACAGGTTGGTCTCCAATCAGCATGAGACAGGAAATATCAGACGCTTACATTTTGGAAATGACGTAGTACTGACAAAACAGAAGGGGGTGAAATTCTGAAATCCCACTCTTTTACAGTCTATGTAACAAAATTGGTTGCATAACTACCTTTTGAACATTTACCAATTTTCAACATTCAAAATACATAATAGTCAATACGAATTATCACGTACTAACAATATAAAGATGTCCTATAAGATGATTTAATGCATACTTTTTTCTTCAAAATAAGCCCAAACCATTGATGTGATCAATACAAAGAAATCACATACACGGATCAATGTCTACCCTCATTTATTTCCAAGATTAATTTTAATGGGTAGTCTACCTTCGAGAAATGAGACTCTTTATCAATGGTAGCAGACTAGCGCTACTACAAGTTAGTAGATCACTTTCGAAATGCACCCAAATATGCGCATACCTGCGCACCTAAGTTTCGCGTCACCCCTACACTGAACACATCAATATTGGATTGTTTTTGTTTCCAGCCCTCGTACGTATAAGCATACTGGCTCATTTTTGCGTCAGGGTCGTGATGGCCTCTTTGCGAACAAATATTATTCGGATCTCAAATATATTGTGAGGAAGCGAAGAAAATGGGCCCAAAAATTGGCACCTCGATAATGACAAATAATATTAATTAGTCATCAACTTACACTGGACAGAACAAGAATTATATATGTTTGGTCATCTCGTTGCCAGGAATCATCCTGATATGTGAATTTGGTGAGAGGCTGAAGCCATTTTTTTTTAAATACAATAAGTAATTTATTTTTCGGACGTCATGCTGCCCGGATCATGACGATATGCGGGCGACGGGAGCCTTGGTATCGTCATATCATCATATCGGGATATTCGTTAACCTTAGTGCTTAAAACTCTCCCATTCCTACATTTTGCCAGCGATCGAACCGAAGGATAGTCCCCTTCCCCTTTATTCTTGTATTTTGTTAAGAAAGAGACACCTATACAACTCTTTTCTGTATCTTTACCCGAATTCTACTATTTCTCAATCCTATCTCTATCAAAGACACAGACAGATTACCCTTAAACATTTTTTCGATAATTGTTGAATGCACCTTTTTACAACTTAAATCGTTTAAGACTTATTTTGTCCCCACCACTGATTAAAAAAGTGATATAATCTCCTCAAATTGAATTTGTATCCTTTGTATTCCTTTCCCGAAATCCCCTACCCCCCCCCCCCTCCCTTTCACTATTTTGGTTGTTGATTTGATTTGACTAAGGACTCGTTTCCCGCATTTAGCTACGTATCTCGTTAAGGGGTTTAACAGAAAGTGTTCAAATGGTCTTGGTAGCCAATGGAGACAGTGGCGGATCCAGGGGGGGGGGGGGCCCGGGGGGCCCGGGCCCCCCCCCCCCCTTGAGAAAAAAATCATGTAAAATCACGTGATTTTTACCTTTTTTGGGGGTTGGGCCCCCCCCCCCCTGGCGCTCAAGGGGGGGGGGGTGCAAATTGAAAAATTTTCGAGGACCAAAAAAAAAAAAAAAAATGTGCTCACTACCCCCCCCCCCCCCCCCCCCCCCCCCCCCCCCACTGAGCTCCGGCGCGATTTTCCAATTTTCGGGAGCAAACAAAAATGAAGAAAGTTGGGCCCCCTCCCCTAAGAAATCCTGGATCCGCGCCTGAATGGAGAAGTACCGGATTAAAACAAATGAACTAAGGAACTTAATACAACAACAAAAATATGTAGGCAAAAGTAAAGCTTAATGGGATATATTTAAAAGGGAATAATATGTTTGGAGACAAATTGGAAAGAAATACAATTGTTTAGTTTATCTTTCTTTAGTTTACCTTTTTTTTACTTTACCTTTGCTTAGCCTAGATGAGTTATGTTTACCTTAGTTTAGGTTATTTGAGATTATAATCTCATAGTTCAATAGTTATTATAATTGTTCTGATTTACTCTATTTCCAAATAGTTATTATAATTGTTCTGATTTACTCTATTTCCAAATACCACAGAAAGAGACAATCTAATTAAAAAGAATTAAAGAAAGTTTTTTTGAGTCAAAGTGAGACTAGATCTACGTGAACCTTGTAGGTGCCCGGGGTCCAGGATAATTCTTTATTTAGAGCAGTCGAAAGTATGTCTCCCCAGTTGCCAAATAATATAAGACTCTAATTATTTTTGTTAACGTAGATCGATGTAACATTAATATAGCATTTATTATGTTTGATATTTTGTCCTATTTAAGCATAAGTATGACTACATGCTTGATACATTACTCAGATGTATTATAATCTTAGCAGTGGTCAACAACGTTTGGAACACGAAAGCTCGGACCTGCTCTTCAAAGATTTATGCACGCTAGGCAGTGGTTCAAATCGTAGCACTTGCGCTTCGCGCAGCTTATGCCTTTATATAAATTCTGCATTAAAGATTCATTGGAATTCTAGACTCCCTTAGACAATTTGGTGTAAAAAGGTGTAATATGAATATTTTCGTTCTGTTTCAGTATTGTTTGAGTTAGGGATTTCACCGATTATTCAATTAGATGCTTGACATAATGATTCATATTAGTTTTTAATACGCTATTTTAATTGTCGAATTCGGTCCTATCTGTCTCCCTATGAATTTCAAACATTTATGTGAAAATAATCACCTGGTTTCTTACATCCGACGAATGCTTGGTATTTTAAAGACGATGTTTCAAACGTGCAGCCTCGGTGGTGCGCAACCCCGTAAGCGCAATCGTACACGTTCGTCATACTGTATGCATTGCCCCTTTATATCTTAACTGACGAAATGTCTTGACCTTATTTACGTTATATTAACATATTCGATTCGTCATAAAATAGTTATTCTCCTTCCAATAAAACATTGAAAATACCTGCCACTTGCCAGTTTTACCTCTACCTGGCCTAAATACTGATTATATTTTCCGAGGGTGAGGTTATATATTAAAGATACTATGTCCCATTTGCAGCCAACATCAAATTATGTAGAATTGTGCAGGAATTATAAATATGGCATGCATGACTTATCTGTGAAATTTAAACATTAGCAGTGTCCTATTTTTCAAATTATAGAAGGAAACACATTTACCTTCAATATTTCACTGTCACACACTATTAAGTTACTTACTGACATCCTTTTTCTCTGGTAATTACATACATAAAAAGAGCTATGACAGGTACATGAGCATTTGTCTACATCAATTACCCACTACGTGTGATGGCCAAAATTAAACTGACTGAATCTGTAGCGTCTCATACATTTGCACTTTTATTGTACACATTCATGTTCCCAATAATTTCCCTTTACGCGACTCATAAGTCTTCATTAAATTGGACCACGTGTGTTTATTCTTCCAATCACGCATCGTTTTTCCACCCCGCGCATTTTCAACACCAAGAGGTTTCTTAACTCTTGCTAGCACCACAGTTGAGTAAACAACTCCTGCATCCATCAGTAGAGTCAACACGTCTCCGTAATCTTATCTCTGCACTCGAGAATCTTACGTGCCTCAAGCACCGCTTGCATCAACTTTTTCTCTACCGTCTCCAGCGGAATGGTAGCCTCCAAGTAGAAATATATGATCACGACCGATACTGGGAGCCAGGGGCGTAGACAACGGGGGGGATGAGGGGGATGCATCCCCCCCCCCCCTCCTCACAAGGTGGGGGGGGGATGGCATGTACAATCATCCCCCCAGGTTTTGGGGAATGATATTTACTTACTTAATAAGTCATAATGATGATAATAATAGTAATAATAATAATGATAACAATTATAATATTAATAATAATAATAATTATGATGATGATAATAATAATCCTCATCATTATTGTAATTGTGTTTATTGTTATTAGCCGCATTCACACGGTGAAAGCCAATTCAGACGGTAAAAAAAAGAAAATCTTACAAGTATTTTGTGGTTATCTTGTGGTTTGGAAACCACAAGATAACCACAAGATTAAACAGGCGCGGATCTACGGGGGGGGGGGGTTAGGGGGTTTAAACCCTTGGGCGGCCCAAAAAACAAACAACAAAAAAAAAGGGAAAAAAAAGAAAGAAAAAAAAGAAAAAAAGAAAGAAAAAAGAACGCACGCTGGAGAGAAACCCTTTCAAGTGCAAATATTGTGAGAAGATATTCAACTCATCTGGTAACTTAACCAAACACAGGATAACTCTGGATATAACTGTGTATTTAACTGTTACTTGATTTAAAAAGACGTTATCATGCACTGCTTTTTATGGTCTCCATTGTGTTAATAGATGCCAGGAAAACATCACTTACGGGGTTCAAATAAACACCCAAAAAAAAAATCGGCTCGCCGCTTCGCGGCTCGTGGACGATGCTCCGCATCGTCATTATTTTGGTCACCCCCCCCTTAGCAAAAAGCTAGATCCGCCCCTGAGTCATCCCCCCCCCCCCAGGTGTACGAACCTGTCTACGCCACTGCTGGGAGCTGACGGTCTCTTCGCTCCGGTAGTTTTTTTACCCTCACGAGCTTGACTCACCGTAGCTCTCCTGAACTTTCTTCAATGAGTTCGACTCACCGCCCCTCTGATGAACTTCACATCAAAGTTCGGCTCATCCGACATCCGACATCAGCGACTCACTGCTCCGTCTTCGAGCGCCACACATTTCTTCTCTTCTCTTCTCGAGAGCTTCATCTTCATCACGAGCGTCCACGTCGACATCACGTGAGCCCCTTCCTTCGTTCATCATCTGTCATCATTTTCATTGGACTTTCGACGTCATTTCTACTTTGACGTAAACTTTATTAAGTGCATTCATTCATGTCCATCTCATTTAGAACATGATCATTTTATCTCAGTTTAATATACTCGTTTCTCATTCATGTCATTTAGGATTCATTTATTTGCCCGACTACACGTGCAGGTGTTTCTAATTATACCTCAATAAAAAAACGAAAAGGGAATACAGTTTATTATGTATTTTATTGTATGTGTAGCCTTGCTTCCTCGTAGCTAAAATAAAGAAAATAGAGTTATGTTGTGTGATCAGTGAACACTTTTCCAATCATTAACGATACACCACACACTAGTAATTCTAATTAGTAACATCTGCGACTCACTGTTTTGTCTTCGAGCGCCAGACATTTATTCTCTTATCTTCTCTTCCGAGAGCTTCATCTCCACCCCAAGCGTCCGCGTCGACATCGCGTTCTTCACGGCTCTTCAGCCACTTCAACGAAGTCGCGTTCCCGCCATCAAGCCTCTGCAACATCATCGCATGAACCAGGGGCGGATCTACGTAGCGATCTACAAAAGCGCCCCCCCCCCCACCCCCGTTTATTCGCCGGCCGGCTGAATCGGCACTAAATTTTGTATTAAGATTTGGCTACCCACCCCCCCCCCCCCCCCCTTGATGCCGTTTGCATCCTCTGCAGGCGCGGATCCACGGGGGGGGAGGGGGCTGACAGGTCAACAACAAAAATAATTTTAAAAAAAAATTCTCACGAATTAGGTGAAATATAGAAAAAAGTGCTTCCTACCCCCCCCCCCCCCCGCTTTTTCACCGGTGGTTGAGTCGCATCTAATATTTTCTCACGGATTGCCCCCCCCCCCCCTCTTCCCGCCGGCTGGATCCGCTTCCTTCGTTCATCATCCATCATCATCTTCATTGGACTTTCGACGTCATTTTTACTTTGTCGTACTTACTAATTTAATTCTGCAAATCTTTGTGCAGCACAAAACGTACGATCATTCGGTTAAATGGTGTGATCATCACACTATTAATTAGGTGATTGTAATAAAGCCCTTTCAAGCCCTTTCGTTTTGATGAAAGTTCTAACTAGAATTGTCTTTCAAATGCCGTTGGAATATAACCTTTTCACATTTAAGGCCTGCAAATGGGACATAATACCTTTAAGAAAAATAATAGTTCTTTTACCTAGATTTACCTTGATATTTGGGACAGTGTATAATACATTTATAAGAAGTATTTTTTTGGTAAGAAAAAGAATGGTCAGTAGACTATTCCTATAATTGCTGTATTTCTGTTTGTTTTGATCCGTTGGAGTTGCTTTATATGTATAGAAGCGTCGATTTCTCCGACGTATACACAGCGTAAAGGGGTGTGGTAATTAATGGAGCACGTGCTAATTGTGTGTAGCCTATAATAATAATGAGTGAATAAGCGTAAACATAATTCAAAAAGACTCATTTACATCACTTTTTATTTAACACGCAAAGTAAATCTTCCAAACTTAGACTGTATTTAAACTTTGTCATATTTTCTTCGTATTTACGAGTATTTACGAAAATGTGTGCTATGTTTGTGTGAACAATTTGTTTGTTTAAAATGGGTAGGAAGGATAATACAGGAAAGTGTTCAATCATATCAGCTATTATGATACCAGAACAAGTATTAATTGATATATTTGAGTAGAAAATATCGATGAGTGAGGAGGAAGAGTCTGTATGGCGTTTACTTTTGTCGAAAAACTTTTGTAATTGCGAATTATGGTGTGCATTCAGCAAGTTTTAATTAAAATCTCGCAAAATGAGATAACTCTTCTTTTGCATTATGCAATAATTGAACTACTTATAATATGACATAAATAAGTTAATACGAATTATCACCTATTTATACATTTAAAAAAAGATGTCCTATTAGACGATATAATTAATACCTTTTTTTATCAAAATAAGCCCAAACCATTGATGTGATCAATACAAATAAATCACATACACGGATGAATGTCTACCCTCTTTTATTTCCAAGAGACATGGGTAGCCTGTCTTCTATAAATGAGACTCTTTATCAATGGTAGCAGACTAGCAGTACTACAAGTTAATGGATCACTTTCGAAATACACCCGAATATGCGCTTGCCTGCGCCGTAAGTTTCGCGTCACCCCTACACTAAATACTTAAATTTTGGATTATTTGTTTCCAGCCCTCGTACACATAAGCATAGGGGTTAATTTTTGCGTCAGGGTCGCGATGGCCCCTTTGCCAACAAATATTATTCGGATCTCAAATACATTGTGAGGAAACGACGAAAATGGGCCCAAAATTGGTTATTATTAATGGGTCATCAACTAACATTGATTACACTAGATCATCTCGTTTTCAGGAATCATCCTGATATGAATTATGAGAGAGAAGCTGAAGCCATATAAAAAAAAATGTAATAAATAAGGTTATTTTCGGACGTAATGCTGCCCGAATTATGACGATATGCGAGCGATGAGAAGCCTTTAAATCTTGATATTCGTTAACCTCATTGCTTGAAACTCTCCCATTCCTACATTTTGCGAGTGATCGAACCGAAGGATAATCCCCTTCCCTTTTAAAACCGGTATTCTTGTCTTTTTTATGGAAGAGACACCTATTTAACTCTTTTCTGTATCTTTACCCGAATGTCTGCTATTTGTCAATCCTATCTAAAGTTCTTTTTCTACTATGCTGTACACTCTATCAAAGACGCAGACAGATCACACCAAAGCATTTTTCGATAATCGTTTAAGACTTATCATGTTGTCCCCACCACTTATTAAACAAAGTAATATAATCTCCTCAAATTATATTTGTCTCCTTTGTATTCCTTTTCCTAAATTCCCTACCCCCTTTCACTATTTGTATTTATTTGATTTAATTAGGGACGCATCCCCCCCCCCCCCATTTATCTACGTCTCTCGTTAACTGGCATAAAAGAAAGAGTTCGAAGGGTCATGGTAACCAATGGAAAAGTAGCGGATTAAAACAAATTAACTAAGGAACGTAATACAACAACAACAATCATGACATCTGTAGACGAAAGAGAAGCTTAATGGGATATATTTCAAAAGGGAATAATATGTTTGGAGACAAATTAGAAAGTAATACTATTTTTTTATTTATCTTTCTTTAGTTTAACTTGCTTTACTTTACCTTTACTTATCTGAGATGAGTTAAGCTTACCTTAGTTTAGGTTATTTGAGATTAGTTCAATAGTTTAGTTATTATATTTGTTTTGATTTAATCTATTTCCATTTAATTGTTTTCGTATTTCCACTTTATTACCGAAGAAAGAGACAATCTAATAAAAATAAAGAAAACAAGAGAGTTATTTTATTCAACATGAGACTAGATCTACGTGAATTTTGTAGGTGCCCGGGGTCCGGGATGAAAATGCTTTATTTAAGGCAAGTCGAAAGTATGTTTCAAAAGTCTAATTATTTTTTTAACGTAGATCGATGTAACATTATGATAGCATTTATTATGTTTGTTATTTTTTCCTATTTAAGCATAAGTAGGACTACATGCTTGATACATTACTCAGATGTATTATAATCTTAACAGTGGTCGACAGCACGGACCTGCTGTTCAAAGACTTATGAACGCTAGGCAGTGGTTAAAATCGTAGCACTCGCGCTTCGCGCAGCTGATGCATATATATAAATTATTCATTGAAGATTCATCGGAATTCTATGCTCCCTTAGACAATTTGGTGTAAAAAGTTGTAATATGAATATTTTCGTTCTGTATCAGTATTGTTTGAGTTAGGGATTTCACTGATTATTTCATTAGATGCTTGACATAATGATTCATATTAGTTGGTAATATGCTATTTTATCTGTATCCCTGTGAATTTCAAACATTTATGTGAAAATAATCACCTGGTTTGTTACATCCGACGAATGCTTGGTATTTATAAGTCGATGTATCAAACGTGCAGCCTCGGTGGTGCGCAACCCCGTAAGCGCAATCGTACACGTTCGTCATACTGTATGCATTGCCTCTTTATATTTCAACTCACGAAATCCACATCTTCTTGGCCTAAATGTTGATTAGATTTCCTGTTTATATGAGGTTATATGTTAGGAAAGAAAAACAAATCGAAATACAGTTATTTCGTTTACTTTGATTAACTTCATAATGAGCATAAAGTAAAGTAAACTTATTTGTCCCATGCATCGTCTAGTTTGAGGTTACTGTTGGTTATGTTTCTTGTGTCATATTTATTAATGCATTACTAGGAGAGAGATTTCCAGAAAAGAATAAAGATGCCATCAGGATCGAAGGATTTCCGGGCATTTTCCAAATTTGACTTAATTTTCTTACGAATATATCGGAGGAAATGTCACGAATATGAAATAACTGGTAAGATGTGTTTCAGTTCATGTCTCATCCTCTCTCTCTCTCTCTCTCTCTCTTTCTCTCTCTTGTTTTTGTCTCTCTCTGTGTGTCTTTCTTTCTCTCTCTGACAAGCCACGTTGCTTAGTCCCCCCCCCCCTCCTCCCCCCTCCCCCCCCCCCCCTCCTCCCCCTCCTTCCCCCCTAACACACTCTGTCCCTTCTTCCCCCTTCTTTTACTTGGACGGAATTACGTTCCGTGCTGCCTTAATTTAGTTTATTTTTTGTTAAGGGAGGGCCTTGACTTTATATATTATCCGGATCGTCATTATAATCATATCGGGATATTCATGAACCTCGGTGCTTGAAACTTTCTCGTTTTTAAATTTTGAAAACGAGTGAACCGAGCGACGAGACGGGCTCTTAACTATCTCTGAAATTGTATTTTCTCATCCAAACACCCCTAAGCAATATATATTAGGCAACCTCGTGGTTACTGATACTTTGTGTTCATGAATTTGACATTATCTTCTGGCACCCTTGTAGAAAAAAGTTTTACGCGGTCGTTGAGAGGGGATATATCCCCTACCCATGTAAAGGGGGAATGTTGCATTTTAAAGTGAAACGACCATAAAAAATCTCTCCCTATCTCTCTTCCCGTATGTCATCTATCTTTCACTCCAATCTCCATTTCTTTTTCTCCTCTGATGTACACTATATTAACGACGCAGACATATAATCCTAAAGCATTTTGTGACAATCGTTGAATACACCTCTTACAACAGATATCATTTAAGACTTATCTGATTGTCCTCACGATACGGATTGAAATAGTAACAAATCGTAGAAGAGCATTTTCGCTCAATCGTTCTCCTTATATTGTATCATTTCTTCTACTGTTTCTTTATCTCTCCCCTTCCTTAACCTCTCTGCTTTTTTACCATTCGATTGAGGGCACGTGGCCCCCTGTAGCTACGCCACCAGTGCAGGGGCAGAACAAAATTCGGAGGGACAGGGTCACTCATGAATATGTACAGGATACTATAAATGAACAATTAAACCTAATTATTGTTTTAATTAAAAAACATACAGAGACAAAAATTAAGACCGGATGGACGCCTTTTTAGGGGGGTAACATATGTTCAGCGACATGTAGGAGGTAGAAATGGTTGGTGAGTGTGGAAGAGGAAGACAAATAATTTGAACGGTGTCAGACTTTAAGTGACATGTTATATCAAATGATAAAGAAGATGACTATATATAGAGAGAGAGAGGGATGAGGAAATACTGAGTTCCAGATAGTTCTGTGTGTGTGTGTGTATGTGTGTGTGCGTGTGCGTATGTGCGTTGCGTGTGTGTGTGTTTGTGTATGCGTATTCATGTTCGGATATGTATCTATATATATATATATTTGTTTAATATTGGATGGCTTTGAGTGTAATACAAGAATATATTGCTCGAGCTATGATAACATTGGACGAGTCAAAGACGAGTCTAATATTGTCTTCGCGAGAGCAGTTTATTATTGTATCACACTAAAACAAAGCCATACAATATTATTATTATTATCTATAACATTCAGACTAGCGAAATAACAACATTTGACTTACCTCGGTAAATATGGCTTTGTTTTCGTGTGATATCGATATGATATCGATATCAATAGTTGAAGTTCCCGGATGACTGAGTAATGCGAAAAAAATATTGGTCAGTCATCCGGGTACTACGCTAAAGATATTGAGTACACTTATTTATTGTACCACTAGGAAGCCTTATATAGATAATAAATAAATATATTTATACTTAGCTTTGCTCTACAGTACTGTTCAATGTCTAGGCAGAGCAAAAATATATTGAATAAGGCAGACTATAATGAAACGTGGTCGCTACTCTGAGTTTCACTCCTTGCAAGGCGTACATGTCCCGTAGTCTGCCTTAGTCAATATGATATGACATCACATTATTGATTTGAATTACTTTTTTGTCTATTATGTCATTTCTTTACCCCGTGTCCATTGTCACACAGCGGAATCGAGCAACACGTTGGAGCTTGTATCACCATTGTTAGTTCCAATAAGATTTTGGTGACCTTGCAAAGATAATTCACACAGTTGATTAGATTAAATAAACCTTTATTCATGTCAAATATTTTTGTTAAGGGTTACAAAAAAAAGTACAAATGTAATACAAACAGATGAGAATTAAACAGATTATAAAGACAATTAAAAAATTAACGTTTGGGTATATCTTGCTTCTTGAGTATCGTGACAACAGCTCGTGTGTGTGACGTCAGCCTGATTTAATTTTGTCCAATATTGAATCACAAGGCCTGGACTATCACGTGGTCATCTACAACACCTATATTGTATTTTCAAAGGGCTGAAAATAGTATTTTGACTTTAAGAAATCGTAATACATTGTGTAGTATATCAGACAAGTATAGTTTCTCCTTCTAATTACAACAGCTTCTGAGTGGGAATTGGGTTTGCAGTTGACTTTATAATTACATTTTCTTTTCATTATCTACTAGGAGAATTATTTACTTGAAGATTTTCTCCTACTCCCATTAAATGTATCATTATTTGTAATATTCTATCTGTTTTTTAAAAAAGCCTTAGAAGCTATATAAAGTCATGTTATTTGTGATATAAAATATGAGACATTTCTACTAACTAGGAGAAAACTTTAATAAATGTGTACGATGTAATTAATAGATAACCATGAAACTGAATACAAAGTTAATTTGTATTCATTTGGTTCGAAATGTGATTACAATAATTGTAAGGCGTTTGCATAGAATACAATTATTAAACACAATTATACAACTGTGTATGTATATTTATATATATATCAAATACAATTTAACTTTCTTATAATACACATAAGAACATAAAGAATGTAAAGTGTTATTCATTTATTTATTAATAACTGAAATTAACTTTTCATCAGCCTAGTTACTACAAACTCTTTCTCTCATCCAGGAGTTTCCTTCCAAAAGGCAGTAATTCCATTGTTTACGATATCGATTCAACGGAGAAGCTTTTAATACGATTTCCCCTAATACATTATCGCCTCGTTCTACTGTACATGGCAGGGATATTGCATCAACCCATTTTGATTATCTTTTGAGAAATAAAATGTATCAATTTTTTACATAAATTCCCATAATTTTATATTTTTGTGGATTTAGCGTCTTTCGAAATGAAACTCCGGTCGACAGTCTCTTTTGAAAAAAAAAATATATGCAAAACCTAGAAAAATTGCAACCAACACTTTTTAAAAGATTCATTAAAAAATTCACTTAATCTTAATATATTTGTTTACAACAAACACATATGTTTATTCTATTAAATATTTTTGAGGTGATCATCAATACATTTTAAATGCACCATAATGCACGAAAATAGTAATAGCTTCAGGAAACTCTAACATGCACAAACTCATGATCGCCACAGTGGATGTATTGCTTTTTCGACGGAATGTAGTCTTGATTAACTTTTTGAAACTTGTCATGAAGCATTTTTTGCATTTTTTATTCGGATGTGTCAGAATTTTATATCCTTCGAAAACATTCAAGAGTGGGTTAAGCGCCTATATATTCATATAACTGTATGCTTGTGTTCCGATCATTATAAGTGATCATTAAAACGTAGTAGTTTTTTAGTGTACCCTCTGAACTCTTTGTAGAATTAGATTATGTTGTTGACAATGCTACACATTAGGAATAGCAATGCTGCAAATACATGATTGATTGAATACTCGTTAAAAGCAACGTTTCTCCTGATTAATATATCACATAATAATAATAATGAACGTTATTTGTAAAGCGCAAATAACTAACGCAAAGAAAGTCCCTAATCGTTCTAAATACTATGTTTGCCCAATGAGCAACTTTGGTTAACGTATATGCAATGGTACACTTTTGTCATACTATATTTATGATTTAGCTAAATTCAATGAAATCCAAACGAATGAAACACCAGCTATAAAAGTTAAGGACAGCTTAATATTGAGTTACTATGCACTTAAACCACAAATGAAAAGTTAATTTCATCTGCCATTTTCCTATTTGACCTCTACCCGGCCTGAATATTGAGTCCGTCTGGCTAAGATAAACTAACTTAAGAAAAAAAAACATGTATGCAAATAGCTCTTAATCGCCAGATATACCTTCGTACGTGTAGTGCGAATATCTATGATTTGAACCAGCTTCGGATTTCTATTCTGATTCGGAGGCTCATGCCCTCTCTCTGCACCGATGCTGGTCTCTGGTCAAACTAGTACATAACCGTGTGGACGAGTTCCTGGTACTATTCCATGCTGTGTGATCATGGTAATGCATACTCACGACTCACTTGGTTTTGTTTAGACATGCGTGTCTTTAGCTCCGGTCACGTCGTAAGCCAATTTATGCGATTCATGTGTCCTTCTTGCCATCTCCTGTTGGCAACTTCCACCTTCCTGCATAAATATACCCCCCCCCCCTTCCCCCTTACCTGAAAGAATCTTTAACACGTACAGGTGCTCTGTAAATACCTTGCGATACGAACGGCTCCGTTGGTTGTGTATAATACCGCACAGCACATAGGCCCATAGGCAGGCGCGGATCCAGGATTTCTTAGGGGGGCGGGGGGCCCAAAATTGAAATTATCTGAGCCAAATATTGGTACATAATGGTGACCAACAGTGACGTAATGCGGGGGGGGGGGGGGTCGGTGCAGGGAGGTGCGAGTTTACCCCTCCTTCCTCTTTGACGTTTCATTAAATTATTAGAGAAAGAAGACGATTCGTTGTACCGTTCCCGAAAATAATTCTCGTCCGCATTAAGTTTTTCCCCACCCGCGCGAAGCGCGAAAAATTTTACGATTTCTTAAATTATTAGAGAAAGAAGACGATTCGTTGTAGAGTTCTCGACTCTTAATGCTCGTCTGAATTCAGGTTCCACACTCCCGCGCGAAGCGCGGAAGTTTTTAAGTTTCATTAAATCATTAGAGAAAGAAGACGATTCGTTGTACAGTTCCCGAAAATAATTCTCTTCCGAATTAAGTTTTTCCCCTCTCGCGCGAAGCGCGGAAGTTTTTAAGTTTCATTAAATCATTAGAGAAAGAAGACGATTCGTTGTACCGTTCTCGACTCTTAATCCTTGTCTGAATTAAGTTTCCTCCCCTCCTGCACGAAACGCGGAAGCTTTTAAATTTCCTTAAATCATTAGAGAAAGAAGACGAATCGTTGTACCGTTCTCGAATCGTAATCCTTGTCTAAATTCAGCCCCCCCCCCCCCCCCTCCTGCGCGAAGCGCAGAAGCTTTTACGATTCATTAAATCATTAGAGAAACAAGACGATTCGTTGTACAGTTCTCGAAAATAATCCTCGTCTGAATTTAGTTTCCTCCCCTCCTGCACGAAACGCGGAAGCTTTTAAGTTTCATTAAATCATTAGAGAAAGAAGACGAATCGTTGTACCGTTCTCGAATCTTAATCCTTGTCGAAATTCAGCCTCCCCCCCCCCCCTCCTGCCCGAAGCGCGGAAATTTTGACGTTTCATTAAACTATTAAAGAAAGAAGACGATTCGTTGTACCGTTCTCGAAAATAATCCTCGTCTGAATTTAGTTTCTCCCCCTCCTGCACGAAGCGCGGAAGCTTTTACGATTCACTAAATCATTAGAGAAACAAGACGATTCGTTGTACAGTTCTCGACTCTTAACCCTCGTCTGAATTCAGGTTCCCCCGCGGAAGCTTTTAAGTTTCATTTAATCATTAGAGAAAGAAGACGATTCGTTGTACCGTTCTCGAAAATAGTCCTCATCGGAATTTAGTTCCCCCTCCGTCCCGACCCTGGTGGGGTCAAGACGGCGGAGCCAGCCCCGGAAGCTCAGGGGTTTGAGGCGTTTAAGTACGGTCAGATGAGCATTTTTTTGTATACCTTATTATTTTGTGACACTTGCAGGACATTAAATTACCGTCAGATGAGCATATTTTGATGCCTCATTATTTGTTTACACTGGCAGTTAACTATTCTTTCTTTCTTGCTCTCATTCTTTTTTATTTCTCTTTAATATACTTTTTCAAAAAAGTGGGGGGAGGGGGGGGGGAGCTCGAGGCTCCCGATCCCCGCCGTACATCGGGCCCTGACTGACATTAAGAATCTAAAGAATCATATTTTTTGCCTGGTTGTAAATTTAGGAATTTGTCATTTTTAAACAAACACATAAATAAGTATAATTTACTAAAAAGCGACGAAAAATCTCGGAAATTATGTCATTTCAGCATTATTTGTAATTCACCGTTATGGAATTAGTAATAAACCACATTCGAATTTGTATTCCCCCAAGCCCCCCCCCCCCCCCTATCAGTACGCCAGTATCTCCTCTTTTCCTTTTTTCTTTCCCTTTCCTTCCTTCTCTCTTATTTTTTTGATTGGAGGGGGGGGGTTCAACAGCCTTGGAGGCAAGGCCCTTTCGGCCCCCCCCCCCCGATCTCCTTCTTCCCCCGTTTTTTTTTCTTCTTCCTCTTTTACTTTCCCTTTCTCTCCTCTTTCCCTTTCCCTTCTTTTCCTTTCTTCTCTCTTTTTTTTTTTTTTTTTTTGCGGGAGGGGGGGGGGGCCAAGGCCCGCTCGGCCCCCCCCCCCCCCTGGATCCGCGCCTGCCCATAGGACTGTGACTGGAATTAATCCGTGTTAAAGATCCTAAACTCTCACCTTCATTATCATATGGCAATAAACATGTTCAAAAGATGGCAACCAAGAACCAGTCAGTGTAACGTACATTATTATATCGTGGATCCGTGTTATACAATGAACTACCTCTTAGGCCCCGTCAGTTAAGCTATGGTCACAATTCAGAGCAGCGACCGACCGATTTGCAGCCTGCTCCGGTCGCCGCTGGAATTTAGGCATCGCCCAACGATTCTTGGAGAGATAGAGCAGGCTGTACAGCCCCAGTCGATTTCCCGTCGGTCGCCGGTCGATTTTAGGTCAAAACTAGGCGAAATCGGGGAGCTTCTCCGCGCCGCGTTCCGGCAGTTTCCCGGGCGGTCTTTCACCGGCCACCGGCTGATTTTAAAGAAATTGCCAGGCGGCCGGCCGGTGATCGGCGGGGCACTAACATTATGGAGCTCTCACACTCTGCCGTGTAGGCCTACCGTCCACCTGCCGGGCTATTAAAAAAACAACAGAGTCAAGAACGTTGGGTTTTGAGCGAACTTGTCCCCGGCCGCAAAAAAAATCATAAAATTAATCTTTTCACCGTTTCGTTGCCATCTTCTGACCGTTCTCACCAGGCGCATACCGGGTGTTAAACGTGTTTCTACCGTCTTGACCGCCCAGATTGACTTTTGTTGAAAATTTTGGCCGTTTCCATACCGGGCCCATACCGGGTCTCGAACGTGTGCACCGGGTCTGTAGCATCCACCTACCAGTCACTTCGCGTCCCCTCGCCGCTCGATGCGTCCTGTGAGCGAGTCCCCGGACTGCTGACGTCATGACACGACTGCCATAAATACCCCGATTTGAACGGCAACGGTCAGTGCGCTCTCCATTTTTCATCACCGTTCTGTAACGGGTTATGAGCGTGTTGTGAACGTGTTTATACAGTGTGACCGTTTTCATAACGTATTCATACCGTCCTCATACCGTTCAACACCGTCCTCTTGCCGCTTACTTGCGGCCGGTGCCAGCCGGCCAAAGTTTTGAACATGCCCAAAACTTTCGCCGGGTCCCACCGGGTGTAAATAAGCGCCAACGCCCTATTAACGTGTTGCCCGCTTTGATAACGAACCACCGTGTGCCCTCGCCGTTCTCCACCGTCCGCAGACATGTTCGCGCACGGTGGCACACGGTAGGCCTACACGGCAGAGTGTGAGAGTCACTTTAGCTCTGTTCCCAGACGGTCGCCGCCCGGGCAACGACCTAATCGAGCATTCGCCGGCGAGCGATATAGGTAAAAAATCAAAGCCGCTAGGTCAAAGGTAGCTAACCGATTTTGAACTCGCCGCCCAGTGAACGACTGATCTCCCAGCGGCGAACGGGCGGTGACCGGGCGACGACCGCTCGCCAGCCTATGACCTAGCGGCTTTGATTTTTGACCTATATTGCTCGTCGGCGAACACTCGATTAGGTCGGTGCCCGAGCGGCGACCGCCCGGGCACAGAGCGTAATTTGGGCGCCGAGTAAAAGTGTGCAGGCGTAGCCCAAATTAATAAATGCGCGCTAAAACTTCAGCGGCGACCGAGCAATGCCCTTAAACCAAGCGGTTCTCGGGCGAAATTGGCTAAAAAATCGCCGCCCGGCCGCCGAGCAGGCTTCTTTTAGGGTTTGTGACCATGGGCCTCTTCTAAATTAACTGTACTGTCTCCTTGTTTTGGGGGCTACTAATTCTTATATTTTATTAATAAAATCCCCTAAATGAGGATATTGATTTAATATTAAATTTAGTTTTGATTGGGATTATATGAATTCATATGATCGCATGTCGCACATCCTTCTTTCTGTGATTGCCATTTTAGATCTTTCTAGTAGATTGTCTTCGATATTTAAATGTTGAAATTTTATACTTTTTTGTGTTATTGTATGAAGTTATCCTTAAGTCTCTACAAACCAAATATTATCGAATACATTATAACTAATTATAAACTGTAATTGTGGAATCCTAAATCAAGTTATGTATAGGCCTAGATCATTAATTACAGGATTCCAGAGCAACACAAATGAAAAATATGTTAGCTGTTTCCGCCTGTACTTGAAGTGAATTTCTCCAGTTTGGGCAGTAGGAAAGCATAAAACAATTTGTGCAGTGTCCACCTTCTCTCTTAAATTATTGAGGCATGGAACAGTATTTAATAATTGCGCGCTCAATCGTACATCCCCCATTTTTTATGGGAAGTGTTTTAATAACGCACATCTGTGTTTGACCTTCTGAATAAAGAAATGGCTCCACGAGGAAGAGATAAGGCATGAATACCTGCAAAATGAAAAGGGATAACTGGGAGAAGGAGGGAGATAGAAATAATAAAATAAAACAGAGATGTGATATTTATAAAAGCTTTTAATTAAATACGTAACGTACGTAAAATCAATATATACGAATACCTATGCACTCTAGTGCAAGTAAAAGGTTTGCAAATGCAAATATACCTGCATGTCAAGCTGTTGGAAGAAAACTAATGTTGAAGTTTATTCAGAAAGTTGACACTGATAAAAGTCTTGAATTGAATACGTAATGTACATAAAAACAATATATACGCTCAGTGGCGGTGGGCAGTGACCGTGTGGCGGAAATTGTCATCTTTGCCTCTTCGCATATATATATATATATATGTGTATCTGTATATATGTTAATATATAGATATAAAGGTAATTATGTGTGTTACACACTGCTGCAAAATACCTCATGGAAAGGTTGTGTTTTTGAGAATATGAATTGGATTATTTTAATTGGCCATTGTATATTGCAGAGCTCAAAATGTATTGGTTTCCGGTGGGGCCCCGATGATAACAGGCATTCCGTCCTGTCTTTTGTTTAAAGCATTTACCCGCCTGTAAATTAGGCATCTGTTCGCCTGTCTAATGCAGTGGGAATGTTTGCCTTCTTCGTATGCAGAGGGGTGTTATACGTATATCCTGTACTCATAATTCCAAATGAGAAGTTAAACTCTGTTCGCCTATTTAATGCAGGGAACAGTGTCGTCTTTTTACGGAAGTTGTACGCAAGTTCTCGTCTGTTGGTGGCCTCGATACAGAGAGTACTTTGGATTGGACATAATAGCTCCATGATCCATTGTTTTCAGGTGCAGATAATTGTATAAATTGATCAAAAGATTCGAAAGTAATACCCGGGTCCTTCCCTGAGGGAGATTGGAGCAGTGTATTCTAAATTCAGTTAGGAAAGTTTTTGTCGTAGTTGTTGCTATTGTCATGATGTTGATTTTTAGGGTAACAAGATTCCATCCTCTCAAATACCCGCAAAAACGCATTTCTTTTCATTTTGTTACTGTGAATGTAAATGCTTTATATTTTTCCTATATTATACATGTTGTATTTGTCTTGTGTACCATGCAAGTGACACAGTTGTGTATTGTATAGTTCATTGACCTGGGTTCAAACGTTTATACTTCTTTGTTTATTACGCTGAATAAAGATGATACATATATGTCGTGTTAGTTTACGTTTACGGCAGCCGTTGCAATTTCGCACCAAGATGCCCCTATACAGTACACTTAGATGCGAGCTCGTCAGCGTGCTCGCCGGCGAGTTCGTCGACGAGCACGCAAACGAACTCGCCAGCGAGCTCGTTCGTTCAAAATATGCAAATTAGCTGCGAGCATGCCCGCGAGCTCGCCAATTTGGGGAAAAACGAGCTTGAGGCTAGCTTTTTTCATAAGCTCGTCAATGGCTGATAAGCTCGTTGGCGAACTCGTAGGCGAACTTGTTGGCGAGCTCGTTGGCGTGCTCCAAATATGCAAGCTCGTCGGCGAGTTCGTCGGCGAGTTCGTCGGAAAGCTCGTCTACAAGCTCTTCAAAAATCTAGCAGAATGGCTGCAAGCTTAATGGCGTGCTTAACAGCAGGTTGGCATTGAGAACAAATTTGTGTCTTCATATAGAGGTGAACTTGATGATCCTGTTGAGCTATTGGCAAGCATATATATATATATATATATATTTATTTAACTTAGCAACCTTCCAATATCCTGTTAATATGCAGGCTGGCTATATTATGCAGGGACAATTCAGTTGGTAAGCTGGAAAGCTGGTGAAAAATACACTGATCCCCTTTAGGATTAGGGCAAATTAAAAGCTCATTAATTCTGGGATATCAATCAATTCAATCAGAAAGAAAATATATAAAACAATATATAACTTAAAACAAGTAGCTCTTTATTAGAGTCAATACAAACCCTGTATAATGCATGTTACTTGTATGCGCGGTTTACCACTTCACACAACAATATTAATGAATAAATGATTTCCAAATCATATAATTACACTGTATGATAAAATTAAATATGAGAGTAATTACACTGTATAATACTCTGCCTTTGAAGAAATATTATTATCCCTTCCAATCATTCATAATATTACAAAGATCCAAACTTATAAAGCTGTATTCATACAATATAACTATATCCCCCCCCCTTCTTGTCAGTGTATTCACCAACCCAGGATACCCAGTAATGATACATGTACATAAACTATAGGATCTCTAGAACAATCCCTTCTTTATCTCCGCTAGCAAACTAGTTTTCAGTATTCAGACCAAATGCATTCTTGTGCTCTCATATTGCCTACAAGATAGGGTTTGTCAGTCAAGATACAGGAACATTTACATGAATATAACCTTACCACATATCTAATGTTACTTTAATGGAGTGAATATATGTGCTAGATAGATAGAGAAACAAACTTCCCCATATATGAAAAGATATCTCATTAGAATGATAATAAATATTGTTATCTTATTAATCATTACTCAACACTTCTCTTTCATAAATGTATAAGAGAGGTACATGTAGGCCTAACTGTTGGCCTAGTCTTAATGTAAATACACAAGTAGAACATTTAGTTATAAGGTGTGAGAAATTAGTTTTTCTCTTACCTAAAACAAAGGAGCTGCAGTACCACTCAAAACCCATGTCTGCTCTCCACAACTGCCAGATGTAAAAAGACTGACCAAATGGGCCTTACAAACCAACACATTCTTATCAGGAATGCATCCAGTTGTCATTCCACAAGAGAGAGTAGACAAGAAAGTGAGAGAGGGGAGAAGAGAGGAATAGGGATTTGTGTCCAAGCAGGGGGAATCCTACTTACATAAGGAGAGAGCAAGATAGAAACAGGGAGATTACCTTGAATCAAGCACTGGGTGTGTGCTCTTATGTAATACCTGATATTGAAATTTCAGGTTGTTAAATATATGATACAGTCAGAATAAATGGCAACCCCCCCCCCCCCCCCCCCCTAATCTGGTATGCTGCAAATAAATGTTTCAAAGATTCAAAAGAATTTAATTAAATGTACAAGTACAATGTGACAGGTAACTTCAGCATGAAAAAGCTATTGTTTGTATTTCAACGCAAATTTTCTTAACTTTCAATGCAATTGCATATACAATGTATGTTCTTACAAAGAGGCTCAAAAATGTATACAATAAGGTATGCTTTTGTTTACCTTGAAGATGAAGTTGAGTTCTGGTCATGCGATTGCATTGTGAAAGAAACGGTGTGGAATCGACCAGAAAAGATTGATCATCGAGCATATAAGAATTTGTGTGTATTGGAAGGTTCTGCATGGAATCATCAAAATGATAAGAAATTTGGCCAAGTCTTGGTAAAGTTACAAACACTGATTACACGAAAACGTGGCGTAAAAAGCCTACCCCGGAGTTTTACGATGTTATATGACATATTTAGAATATGAAGGCATTTGAAGAGCCATGCTTTTTCAGGGAACATGTCTTATCTGATGTTCTTCCACACTTGCATAATAAGAATGATAACGCTCACAAATCATTTTTCACCTCTTCCCAGAACTCAACCTTCCCTTTAATTATTTCAGGTATGAGATATCTTCAGATCAATTTTTTATCTTAAAACAAAAATTACATAAAAAGGATGCTGGTGTAGACAAGAAACTAAGAAGTAGGAACACATTTTCCTTGGTCCGATTCATTTTAAAAATACATATACATATAATAGAATTAATAAAAGAAATTGGCATCCTGATAGAGGTTTAAAGTGCATATATATACCCAACTGCTAGCTCCCTGTTTTCCTGGGAGCTCGATCACCTATTTACCAGCGAGATCGTGGCGAGCTCCCCCTTTTTCCTGTGAGCTCCCCCGTTTGTGGCGAAATCCAACGTTTTCCAGCTAGCTCGCCACCAGCTCTCCAGTTTCCCCGGAGCTCGCCACAAACTCCCCAGTTTACCCGCGAGCTCGCCACGAGCTCCCCCAGTTTATCCCCGAGCTCGCCACGAGCTTCTCAGTTTACCCCCGAGCTCGCCACGAGTTCCCCCTTTTACCCACGAGCTCGCCACGAGCTCCCCCTTTTACCCACGAGCTCGCCACGAGCTCCCCAGTTTACCCGCGAGTTCGTCACGAGCTCGCCAAGATTTGTTAAGATCGTCACTAGCGCTTTGGAAGCGTGTTACGAGCTTAAAGCCTAAAAAAGATCTTATTAAGCTTACCACGAGCATAATACGAGTTCGCGACGAACTTCAATTTGTATAGGGGTGCGCCTTTCTCTGACAGAACTAGAAGATTAAGCTCAAATTAATACCAGTCATTTGAGAAAAAATGTACAATTTACAAGTGACTAGGCAATTTTTTTACCACAAATTTGTTTGCTTGCAATCGAAGAAAGACCGCAAAGATGTAATCTTTTCCAGGCGATCAAATGGCGCTCTCTCATTAATGTTGTGAAGAATACATCTTTATTCTTGACTTAGGGGAAATTTGTTTTAAGGTGTTAAGTATTGTCAATTTTAGCTATCACTTTAAACAAAATGTGCAGCTTCGATGGTTCGCAACTATTTAATGAATAAGATTAGTACAATCTTTACATACAAGCTACTCCATTCATAATTTTCTAGTCTTTTGATTTCCTCCTTATTTCAAATTCCAACAAATATTTCATTCAATCTGATACCAATTCCAAACTTTCCAAGGATAAAGACGCAGTTGTATCAAACTGTCATGCATTGCATTAACATACCAAACCGCCGTTAAGAGCCATCCAGCATTTGTAAGCACTTCATTAATATGAAAGCAAAACAAATATGAGAAAACGACAAGCGAAATTTTGAAATGAAAATATTATAAGGTATGCATATAACCTCTATAGCATTGTAATTTGGAGTCTATTTTGCCCCCCTTCCCTACCCCCGAAGAAAGAAATATATTTGAGAAATATTATACTACCAAATTCATTACAAGATATTTGTAACCACAGCAATAACGTGATTACATGATACTTGCCAACTCCGGCATCTATTCATGTTTCCTTCTGTTTTTTTTTGTTTTTTTTTGTTTGTTTTTTTTTGGGGGGGGGAGCTATTTCTTGTTCTTCCTTCTGTTTTGTAATTGTTTGTTACTGCAAAAATGACAGCGCGATGTAGCTAACTTACCATTTGTGTATAATATATCGATCTATTTACATAACTACGATGCCATTTATGCATAATCCCCCTCCAAAATTATTTGAAAAGAACACAATTATAATTATTTAGTACTATGAAATCAGATGAAGTTGATATTTGTAACATAGATTGTTGACCATGTTAATATCATTATTGCTTGAAATCGGACTTACTATCAAGTCTCTTTTTTCATTTTTTCGTTCATTTGTGTAACTTGTTTTCGTTTTATGGTCCTTCCTTTCTGTTCCTGTAGGTTAATATTGTTGGAAATGTGTAGGTTCGGTGGTCTGCAACTCTTTAATAAAAACCTTTCGTTTATTCTCGAGATACGAGCTACTCCATTCATAAATATTTAGTCAATTTATTTCCTCCGTATAATATATTCCTACAAATATCTCTTTGAATCTGATACCGGTGCAAATCAGTCCAATAATTAAGATTCAGTTCATTAAAACTTCCATAGTTTTTATTTATACATTATAGACATTTTCAAACCAGGTTTTAAAATGCATAAATGTTTAAACCAGGTAAAAGGTTATAGTTGTAGATTTTTGTAGACCTCCAGTTCAATCACAGACTAGTTACTATGACATTGTAGGGAATACTCAGTTCAAAGTATACAGTAAGAAGAGGGGATGCATATTCATTAGAGCTTTTTTAATTATATTTGATAAATTAGATGTAAACAAGTTGTGTAATGATTTGGTGAATCTGGTTTTGTTCATTTTGTTCTACTCCACTAATTACAAAGCTAAAAAGAACAAAACATTCCTCAACTTCTTTGATAAACAATATATTTACAAATAGTTCTTGCGATGGTCTCCAGGGAATATTGACCTCAAAAGTATCTGATTAATTACCTTTGTATACCTCACATAATAAATCCAGCCATCTGATTGGTCGAAATTGAAGTCGGGATTTTAACCATTCCCGTAGAGAAACGAAAAATGCCAAAACCGGTCAAAAGTCCAAAAGTGATATCCCTCAAAATTCCGGTTATCATGCAAATAGTAAAATTTTACTGAGATACCCGTTGGTTTACGTGTTATTTTTGAATTGTTTGATACTGCAAAAATGACAACGGGATGCTAACTTACAATTTTTAATAATATATCGATCTACTAACATAACTACGATGTCATTTATAAATAATCCCCCTCTCAAATTATTTGAAAAGAACACAATTATAATTATTTGGTACTATGAAATCAGATGAAGTTTATATTTGTAACATAGATTTTTGACCAAGTTAATATCATTATTGCTTGAAATCGGACTTACTATCAAGTCTCTTTTTTATTTTGTATTCATTTGTCTGTTTTTATTTCTTTTTATTTTCCTTGCTTTCTGTTCTTGTTTGTTTTGTTTGTTTGTTTTTTCCCCACTTTTTCATATCAACACAAAGAAACATCATGCAAATAAATATAAGACCTACAATTAAAAAAATTTGTTGTATTGCCCTTTGCGACCGACCCAAAAATCTGAAAATCTACGGTCGACATTTAAAAAAAAAAAAATTGTTTACCGTTTTTTAGAATTGTGGTATTAATGAATAAATAAATATATATTTTGTTTGACTCAGGATATAAATGCATAAAATAACATTATTCCAAACAATCTTCACATTGCTAGCAAGTTTTACAGGTAGTTGAAAACCAACTTCGTCAGCAGGAAAGCATAGAGTGTTGTCTTAACACAACATTACAAACAAAACAATGGATTATTATGAGGTGAAAAAGATATGAATGAAATGATGACTCTGAAACACATGTGCATTAAAGACTGAGAAATATCAGCAAAAAGAGGGCGGAAAAAAAAAAACATTCAAAAGTGAATTAAAAAAAACGGCCCAAGGAGGGCGACAAAAAAAAAAATTCCGACCGACCGACCCATGTTTTTGCAACTATAGGACAATACAACAAGTTTTTATTTAGGCCTAAGGAATAACATGTAAGTTTAACAAAACATTTTTCTAGTTAAAATTCAAGCAAAAACAAATATATTGGCTGGTACCAAACCATCATGAAAACATAATCTGCCAAAACAATAAGAAAAAAGGGGGAGAATGGATATCTTATGTATGTTTAGCAAGTTTTCTTACAAGGAAAAAAACAGGAGACCACATGACGTAAGCGTAAATGCTTGATTATGACCGTGGCCTATATACAATAAAAGAACAACCCATGCAAAGGACGCGATTAAAAATCAATTTATTATTTGTATTATAAATTGATGTGTTGTATTCAATGTTAAATAAGATATCAGGGAAGTGATTCAAAGTGATCATGGCTGAATTAATTTTGAATGAAAATAACAAAATATATTTAGTGAAATATTTCGTGTTGAGAAGTGCTTTTGTGCACCTTGTAGATTTATACTGTTGAAAATGTGTAGGTTCGGTGGTCTGCAACTCTTTAATGAAAACCTTTCGTTCATTCTCGATATACGAGCTGCTCTATTCATAAATACCTAGTCATTTTTATTTTCTCCGTATTAGATATTCCTACAAATATCTCTTTGAATCTGATACCGGTACAAATTAGTCCAATAATAGAGAATCAGTTTATTCAAACTGTCATAGCTTTAAGTTTTACATTATAGAAGTATTCACGCCAGGTTTTAAAATGCGTAAATGTTTAAACCAGGTAAAAAGTTTACATTTTTTTTTTTTGGACCCCCGGTTCAATCCCAGACTAGTTACTTTGACATGATAAGGAATACCGTCTTCAATGTACACAGGGAGAAGAATGTATATTTTATTTGAGCTTTTTTACCTATATTTCATGAAATAGATGTAGAAAAATTGTGTAATGATTTGGTAAATCTGGTTTTTGTTCATTTTGTTCGATTCCTCTAATTACAAAGCTAACAAGAACAACACATTCCTCGTCTTATTTGATTAACAATTTATTTAAAGATAGTTGTTGCGATAGTCTCTAGGGAATATTGACCTCATATATTATCTGATCATTTACCTATCATTTACCTATATTTGCAGTCTTCAATTTAAAAAAAAAATCCCTCCTTCTCTCCGCCTCACCCTTTTGTCTTGTTGATTTGCTCTCATTATCTCATTCAGCTGTCAAAGCGTCAGTGGTCATCTCACACCTGACTTTTTAAATTTTAAGCATGTTAACTATAACTTCTGACATTATATAACATTTACATCCTTGAATGAACAAGCTTTTCACAGAGCAGCACAGCATGCATGATTAATCACACACTCACCTCCATTATCTCGACAATGTAATTTTGTGTACTGTTCACAGGTGTATACTAAATTAAGTTTATAACAATACCATATTTAATATAGAGCTCATTCATCAAAATTTAGATAAATACGATTATAATATGATTCTGTTTCCTTCATTATATTGCATTTGTCTTAATTCTTGTACGATTTCAGGAGTAAAGAGGAGTATTAAATTGTTTTAATACAAATTGACGGGATACAATAAGAAAACTAAAGTAAATTTGTATCGGGTAATCACCAATACGGTAATAGGAAATGTCTGTTTTGAGTATCTCCTCATTAGCTTGTAGTACAAATAAAAATATATTTTGAACCAGAATAATATATGAGGAAAGTAAAAAGAAATATAAGGAAACATACCCCGTGTCCACACACAACACTTTCTGTGATTAGGGGTTAATAGTTACACCGTTTCGAATAGTTATACCGTTTCTGGATAGCTATACGATGAAATTGTGTGTGTGGACGCTTACTAACGATACGTCGTATAACGAAACGTCGTATAACGAAACGCGGGTTTGGGCATCGCTTCGAACTAGAACTCGATAAAGAATCACGCTTCATCACAGAATGTTTCGTGTGTGTACGTGACTAGTATAACTGGGCGGGGCTTAACGTATAAGTCGGTTGCTGTGACGGATTGATGATGGTGATTTCAGGAAATAAACTCGACATAAAACATAATCGACGAAATATTTAATAATCATTAAACTCACTTTGCATGATCGCTTTGCAGGCATACCTATTTAAAAAAATGTAGAAAAGCGAAATCGAGACCCGAGTATTCTTGGAAAGGTGGGTACGAAATTACTCAAAAATAGCGCGCGCTCACCGAAGACAGCCGACAACCCCCCCCCCCCCCAAAAAAAAAATAAATAAAAAAATAAATAAATAAAAATGTGCTACTGCGCACCTATACGACGTTTCGTTAGAGAGTTTCGGGATTTAAAAAAATGTGTGTGTCTGGACACACTGATAGTATACGATCGAACTTGTAATCGATCAATTGTGCACGTTAGTTCGCAAGAACCCCAAAACCTTTCACAGTAAGAGTCGACCCATGGATTGTAGAGCTTCAAATCTCAAAATATTCAAATGCTTATGTTTTAAAAGGGAGTGTGGTGTGGGAGAAAAAAACCTAGAGTATAGGGTAACTCTCTGAAAAAATGTAATACTACTCTTTAGTATCCATTTATTATATTCAGGTTGGTTCTCCCGCATGCTGTTATTTTTTTTTTTTTACGGGTATATGGTGGGGAACCTTTTTACACCACAAAGTGATTATATTACCCCCCCCCCCCAATTTTAATTAATCAATGTGAGGTCAATATTTACTCTATATTAAATGGCTCCGTTCTCTTACGACTTTTTAACAATTAAAGTGAACTCTCTGAAACGCACAAGCCTGTAATGGGAAGAAATAAATATGAAAAAGGAGAGTATTGGAATTTCAACAAACTTTTAAACGTTTATGTGTTTTGTCTTTTATGACTGCACACAGTAAAAAACAATAACTTTCCCAAGAAGTCTACTTCTTCCGAGCTGTTCCTCGAACATTGCGGAATAGACAGATTAGAATATGTTATGAACAAAACAAAAAATTAAATGTAATGCTCTTTTAGTGATATCGATATCCGTTCTCATTTATCATTTGGCGGTTAGGTGAAAGGAATAATTAATCCTTCGAAAAATATCATAGTTAATTGTATAACATGGTATAATTTGTGAACTTTATTACATGATGTGATAGTCTGAATTTATTTTCATTAACAAGTTCATTAATGAGAGCGAAAATAGTTTATAAAACAAACACTACCCTTGGTGAACTTACTTTACTTTGCTTTACTTTGATTACGATTTTTTTTTATATTTGGTCTACATTCATGAATTGTTATAGTACGAACTCAATGTCTGATTATGTTTTTTTAAACGATTTGAATGGGTAAAAGGAAATATAGCTTTTATCGAAATAAACGGCCATTCCAATTTGTTTGTCTTTGGCCGTAACTATTGATTCAAATTAATGTTTCAAAAATAAAGTTCAGTCAAGCCTCTTACCTGATTAATACACATTAGATAAATATTTGGTATTTCCAAGATCCTGTAGAAAACGTGCAGCTTTGATAGGTGGGAACTCTGTATTGACAAATCGTCACCTATGTCAAACTGTACGTGATGCTCCTCTATATACAACTTTTAAATCTCTTTTCCTAATTGACGACAGATATTCAGTTCTTATAACGAGGTAAATCATAAAAATAATAAAGCCACAGTTTATTTCAATTGGTACTGTGGTTTTGTGTGAATACAATACTATTACACGCCGTGATATTTCAATAAGGAAACAGTGTACATCAGATTGTATCCCTCTCTACTCTTTCATCGAAGGTAAGATTCATAGGCCTAAGCACCACTTGTGATGTTTGGAAAGCTAGGTTTATTAGGGGTGTCGTAGAGAATAAATTACGCACACAAACAAAAATCGATGTTTTCCTACATGCATTTTATCATAATAATTATCAGGCATGATGAAAATCGGGATATTAGGCATAGTGAGAGGTTGTGGAAAGTTGCAGCAATTAAGAGATTGTAAAAATGTGTGAGTATAATTTGCACAATCGCGAAGACATTACAAATATCAACTTAAGGCAAAGTCAAAAGCCTTGTTCATTATCATGATTATCTTTTGAAATACGAGACCACTATTACTGTTTTGTAGAATTATTTGCAGGTAAAAACGTATGAAAAATTCAGATATTATGTACAAAATCTTAGTTATAACTTATAAATGCATTCATGAACTGGCACCAATTTATCTGCAAGAATTAATAGTGGAATACAAACCCTCACGCAGTTTACGGTCATCTTCACAATTAAACCTAGTATCTACTTCTGTGTCAACTCTTTCTTATGGTAATCGCTCCTGTCGCAAATAGTCTGCTGAACTTTGGAACAGATTACCTTTAAATGTAAAAAACTGTCAAATTGTTAACCTATTCAAAACTAGTCTTAAGACACATTTATTCAAAATTGCGTTCGATGATTAATTAACTTAATTCACTTTGACGTGTATTCCATATGTATTGTAATTTGGACGTTTATTTGCATTTTTAGTTTTGTATAAGATGTAATTGTATATCAGTCTATTTTGTGTGTATAGCGCTTAGAGACTTCGGTGGTAAGCGCTTTATAAGTAACGTTTTTATTATTATAATTGTAAAAATATCTTTGTGGCACTTTGCAAGATTTCACAATTATGAACAAAAAGAAATGTTACTGAGTCCATCACTGAATAGTTTTAAAAGAAAATGTAAATTGTATTTTTTACAAACGTACTCAATAGTGAAACCACCTATAACAGATCAGTTAAGTGTGTGTATGAGAGAAAATGTATGTGTGTCAGTGATGTTTTTTCTTTTTCCTTTTCCCCCTTAATCTAAAATTAATCAAGCAATTTTAAAACTTTAGATAGCTACACTGTTGCTCATAACGGTGGAATATTTTTTTTTATCCCAATTTATGGAATTATTTTTAAAATAATTTAAAAATACTAGATCTAGATAATAGTATACAGTCTCAGATTTTATATAATAATAATTGCCAATATGTGTTTTGCGTGACTGCTAAAGCATGTATATTATGCTACTATGTTTATTAACTAGGGGACCTATGCCCTTAAGTCATAAATGACAGTAATGAGGATTAATGCCTCACAAAAGGGCACTAATATAGCACATCGACACGGTGTTGATCCTGGGGCCTTACAGTTACGAGGCCATTGCTTTGTCACTGAACCATGACTGTACGCAGCGGGGGCTATGGTAGGGGGCAGTTTCCATAAATTAAAAAAAAAAACAGAAAATGTAATAAATATTTAATAATTTATTGCATTCTACCCCGGTCCCCAACATAAAAAAATCCTCTGGACGGCCATGCATTATGGCTCAAGGCATGGGCACACATAAGATTTGTCATTTGGTCATTTTTCTTATAGTGACCATGCTACCCCATTAGTCCATTGAGCATTTTTTCTTCTTGACTATTAGGTTCTCCGTATCGGAGAGCATGAGTGGCATTTGAGATCAAGATTTCTCCTGCATTAAGATGCCCTATTATTTGACAACTTGGTAACTATTAAAGTAAACTCTTGAAACGCAGGAGCCTGTATGGAAAGGAAAAAGAAAGATGAAACAGAAAAAAATTGTAATTTTCGACAAAATATTAAACGGTTATGTGTTTCGTGTGTTAGAACTGCGAACATTCATGAACAATAACTGCACTATTAAAAAATGAGTGTGCGTCTTGCGAGATTTTTTAAGAATATGACGAATACTCACTTTTACATTGCATCTTCTTTACATTTGTCTTGGAATAAGCTATGAACAAAATACGAAATATTAATAATATTCAGCTCTTATATAGCGCTTAATACATATTCGATGTCTCTAAGCGCTTTACAGCCAGGTGTTACTTGACGCTCAAACACTGTTTGACCAACAATGACAGTCGCATGTAATGCTTTTTGTATAATACTGATATTTCTGTTTCTCATTTATCACTTGGCGTTTAGGTGAAAGTAATAATAAATCTCTCTAAAAATATAATATATTTCGTTTTAAAACTTGGTACTGTTTCAGAGCTTCATTTCAAGATATGATATTCTGAATTACAGTTCAGTGAAAAGTTGATTGATGAGGGGGTAAGATGGTTTATAAAACAAACAAACCCTTCATGAACTTTTTTTTACTTCATTGTTTGAACAAAAATGTTATATATTTGGTCTATATTTATTAATTGTAATAATACAAACTCAATATCTGATTATTTTTTTAACCCGATTTAAACGAGTAAATGTAGGAATAGCTTTAAGTCAATATAATGTGTTGGGTCATAACTATACATCTAAATCAAAGTTTTCCAAAGAAAATTCAGTCAAGCATCTTACCTGAATAATGTACATTCGATGAATATTTGGTATTTCCCTGATGACACTGTAGAAAATGTGCAGCTTTGATAGTTGGCAACTCTATAATGACAAGTCCTTACCAATGTTAAACTGTACGTGATGCTTCTCTATATAAAACTTTGAAAATTCCTTTTCCTAACTGACAACAGATATTTAGTTTCAATAACGAGACAAAATAATTATTATAAGGAAGCCACAGTTTATTACAAAGAGTACTTGGGTTTTGTGTAAATAAAACACTATAACATTAAGTGATTTATATTTATGAGATAAACAAAAAGTTTTAAGTTATTGAAACTGCCCTTAAAAAGATATTTCGATTTAGTGGGGGCAATTACAAGCCTTATCAATTTGGCTTATATTTCATCCTTAGAAGAACCGCATCACGTTAACGTCGAAATGTATCCATCCTTCTGATATATTATTAACGATCCATTTATAACTACAATGTAGGTTCAGTGGTATTTCACTAGACCGAATATTTTACAACACATAGACCTGGACAAGTTATGTACAGTGCTTGTGCTTCCTTTGTTGGTGTTGTTGGTGTTGTTGTTGTAAATTTGGTCAATATTGCACATATAACCTGATTCATGGGCATGGGAGGAATATTTGGTATTTCCAAGACCCTGTAGAAAACGTGCAGCTTTGATGGTTGGGAACTCTGTAATAACAAATCGTCACCTATGTCAATCTGTACGTGATGCTCCTCTATATATATATATATATATACAACTTAAAAATCTCTTTTTCTAATTGACAACATATGTTTAGTTCTAGTAACGAGAAAAATCATAATAATAATCAAGCAACAGTTTATTTCAAATGGTATTGGGGTTTTTGTGAATAAAATACTATTACATGACGTGATTGTTCAATATGGAAACAGTGTACATCAGATCGTTACACTTGTTCTACTCTTTCTTCGATGGTAAGTATATGGGCCTAAGCACAATAAATGACGTATTCAAAATTATATGTTTTCCTACATGCATTTTATCATAATAATTATCAGACGTGATGAAAATCGGTATATCAGGCAGAGTGAGAGGTTGTGAAAGTTTGCAGCAATTAAGACATTGGTAAAGATTTGTGAGTATATGCCAATTATCATTCGCACAAACGCGAAGACATTACAAGAATCAACTTAAGGCAATGTCAAAAGCCTTGTTCTGTATCATGGTTATCTTTTGAAATACGAGACCACTGTTACTGTTTTTTGTAGAATTATTTGCAGGTAAAAAGGTATGAAAAGTTCAGATATAATTTTTAAAAATATCTTTGTGGAACTTTGCAAGATTTCACAATTATGAACAATTTTTTTTTTTTACTGAGTCCATCACTGAATAGTTTTAAAAGAAAATGTAAATTGTATTTTTTACAAAAGTACTCAATAGAGCAGCCACCTATTACGGATCAGTTAAGTGTGTGTATGGGAGAAAGTGTATGTGTGTCAGTGATGTGTTTTCTTTTTCCTTTTTCCCCTTAATCAAAAATTAATCAAACAATTTTAACATTGTAGATAGCTATTTTGATCCGATCACTAGGGACAAACTTTTACATAAGAACCAGCCGTCGTGTCTCGTCAATAAATACTTTCATCAATGAACATGTTTAGAATATGTTTTCCTTGTTTTTCTTGTCTTCTCCATTTATGTTATTCTTATGCTATCTATTTATTTTTTTTGTAACTGTTATATGCTTTGGTTATTCTTAATGAAAGTATTGAATAGTGTTAACTTGAAGTTAAACTCTTAAATACTATTATTGTGCAATACAACACAAATTTAAGCAAATATATGCAGATTTTTATACTTCATTGGTCATTATTGTTATAGTGACCAGGCTACCCCATCAGTCCATTGAGCATTTTTTTTTTACTTGATTATTAGGTTCCCCGTATCGGAGAGCATGAGTGGCTTTGAGATCAAGATTTCTCCTGCATTAAGATGCCCTACTCTATGTCAACTTGGTAACTATTAAAGTGAACTCTTGAAACGCAGGAGCCTGTATGGAAAGGAAAAAGAAAGATGAAACAGAATAATATTGTAATTTTCGACAAAATATTAAACGGTTATGTGTTTCGTGTGTTAGAACTGCGAACCTTCATGAACAATAACTGCACTATTAAAAAGGGGTCTGATCTGCTTCTTGCGAGATTTTCCAAGAATATGACGGATACTCACTTTTACATTGCATCTTCTTTATTAGGAAAAAAAACAATTCATTGTACCGTTGTATCCTTGTCTCATGTCATGTGGACCAAGAATGACAATACATGTTATATAACTCATTTGTTTAATTTAGATGAGAAACATGTGCATATACCATGTATACCATAGGTTCGTAAAGATTGGCAAATACGAATAAAAACTATGTTATTTAGAATGACCCAAAGTGAAATTAAATGGTACGGACGTCCGATTTGCCATGGTTGACGAAAATGAATGCAAACTGCGCATTTGTAAGTGGTTGTTAAATTGAATGAAACAAGTGCTTAAGCCATTGACCGAATAAGTAAATCAAATGAAAAAAGTGTTATTTTTAATGAAATTTACACGCTGGCAGCTTTATTTCGCAAATTTGAATGAAATTTGTATTAAAACGATTGAAAAGCTTACGAAAGTGACCGAGAAATCCTTTAATAATTTGTTGTAACTGTTACATGTTCGTTTAGCTTTTTACAGTTTTAATGAAAGCATTGAATAAAGTAAGCTTGAATTGAAACTCTTAAATAATATTATTATAAACAAATGTCACTAGCGATATCATCTTCGATAATATTATCATACATTGTACAATAAACAAAAATGTAAGGAAATTTATCAAATACAGATTTTATAATTTCTCGGTCATTTTTGTTATAGTAACCATGCTACCCCATTAGTCCATTCAGTATTTTTTCTTTATTATTAGGTTCCCCGTATCGGACAGCAAGAGTGGCATTTGACATCGAGTGTCTCCTGCACTAAAATGCCCTATTCTCTGACAACAGTAACTATTCAAATGAACTCTTGAACCTCACAAGCCTGTATGGAAAGGGGGAAAAAGATGAAAAAGAAGAATAATTTAATTTTCGACAAAATATTAAACGGTTAGGTGTTTCGTATGTTAGAACTGCGCATTCAGTCAAGCCTCTTACCAGAGTAGTGTACATTCGATGAATATTTGGTGTTTCCTTGGTTGACACTGTAGAAAACGTGCAGCTGTGATGGTTGAGAACTCTGTAATGACAATGTTAAACTGTACGTGATGCTTCTTTAAATAAAACTTTAAAATTCCTTTTCCTAACTGACAACAGATATTTAGTTTCAATTACGAGAAAAATAATTATTACAAGGAAGTCACAGTTTATTTCAAAAAATATTTGGGATTTGTGTAACAAAATACTATAACATTAAGTGATTTATATTCATGAGATGTACAATACGTTTTAAGTTATTGTCCTTAATTGCATCTTTCGATTTAGTTGGGGCAATTACAAGCCCCATCAAGTTGTTTTAGTTGTTATCCTTATAAGAACCGCATCATGTTAACGTCGAAATGTATCCATTCTTCTGATATATAATTAACGATCCATTTATAACTACAATGTAGGTTCAGTGATATTTCACGAGCCCGAATATTTTACAACCTATAGACCTGGACAAGTTATGTACAGTGCTTATCCTTCCGTTTGTTCATGAGCATGGGAGGAATATTTGGTATTTCCAAGACCCTGTAGAAAACGTGCAGCTTTGATGGTTGGGAACTCTGTACTGACACATCGTCACCTATGTTAAACTGTACGTGATGCTCTTCTCACTCTCTATACAACTGTAAAAATCTCTTTTCGTAACTGACAACAGATATTTAGTTCTAGTAACGAGAAAAGTCATAATAATAACCAAGCCACAGTTTATTTCAAATGGTATTGGGGTTTTTTGTGAATAAAATACTATAACATTACGTGATTTAATATGAAAACAGTGTACATCAGATCGTTACACTTATTCTACTCTTTCATCGACGGTAAGTACATGGGCCTAAGCACCAATTGTAATGTTTGGAAAGCTATGTTTATTAGGGGAGGTCTTAAAGAATAAATGACGCATTCAAATATCGATGTTTTCTAACATGCATTACATCATAATAATTATCAGGAATGATGAAAATCGGAATATCAGGCATAGTGAGAGGTTGTGAAAATTTGCAGCAATTAAGAAATTTGTAAAGATTTGTGAGTATATGCCAATTATCATTCGCACAATCGCGAAGACATTACAAATATCAACTTAATGCAATGGCAAAAGCCTGGTTTTTATGATTATCTCTTGAAATACAAGACCGCTGTAACTTGTTTGTGGAATTATTTGCAGGAATACCTTAGAAGTATAAACACGTATGAAAAGTTCAGATATAATTTTAAAAATATCTTTGTGGCACTTTGCAAGATTTCACAATTATGAACAAAAAGATATTTGACTGAGTCCATCACTGAACAGTTTTAAAAGATTTTTTTTTTTTTTTTTTTTTTTTACTAAAGTACTTAATAGTGAAACATCCTATAACAGATCAGTAAATGTCGGTATGAAAAATGTGTACGTGTGTTTGTGATGTTTAATTTTATTTTTTGTTCCCCTTCCATCAAAAATTAATCAATAATTTTGAAAATTTAGATAGCTATTTTGATCCGATCACTGGGGCAAAACTTGAACATAAGAAACAGCCTTCCTGTCCCGTTGTATTGTTTTAATGAAAGTATTGAATAAAGTCAACTTGAATTAAAACTCATAAATAATATTATTATAAACGAATGTCACCAGTGATATCATTTTCGATGATATTATCATACATTGTACAATACAACAAAACTGTAAGCAAATTTATCAAATACTGATTTTATATTTCCTTGGTTATTTATGTTATAGTGATCATGCTACCCCAACAGTCCATTCAACATTTTTTTATTTATTATAAGTTCCCCGTATCGGAGAGCAAGAGTGGCATTTGCATTAAAGATTTCTCCTGCATTAAAATGCAGGAGATATTTATAACACAATGTACGTTTAGTGATATTTCACTAGACCGAATATTTTACAACACATAGACCTGGACAAGTTATGTATAGTGCTTGTGCTTCCTTTGTTGCTGTTGTTGTTGTAAATTTAGTCAATACTGCATATCTAACCTGATTCATGAGCATGGCAGGTATATTTGGTATTTCCAAGACCCTGTAGAAAACGTGCAGTTTTGATAGTTGGCAACTCTATAATGACAACTCGTCACCCTTGTTTAACAGTACGTACTGCTCCTATATATACAACTTTCAAAATGTATTTTCCTAACTGACAACAGATATTGAGTTCCAATAGCGAGAAGAAAAATAGGTATCATAATGAAGCCACAGTTTATTTCAAAGATTATTGATGTTTTGTGTAAACAAAAAACTATAACGTTAAGTGATTATTCAATGTGTAAAAGATGTATAAATCAAATGTTCGCTCTTATTGTACTGATATTTTAGTGATTGACTGTAAGGATATAGGCCTCAGCAAAGTTTTGATTTTTGGAAATCTGTGTTTTGGGTGATGTCCTTGAGGATGAATGACGGAGGATTTCCCTTTACCCGAGACGCCTGCATTTCCTGGTATACAGATTATTGTTTTAAAAAAACTGTACTTAAGACCCGGTCACACATAGGGGACGCATGGGGGATGCACGTCCCGCCCATTGAAAATCGGAAAAGGTCGTACACCCAACTTTGGTCAGGATTTGGGAGAAGCTAGCCAACTGACACCGAATGTGTAGCGTGTTGTTAGCGCGCTGCGCGTATACTGGGCGTGTGCTCCACGTATGTCTGGCGTAGGTTTAGCGCGCTCCGCGCGGGTCTGGCGCCCTTTTGGCGTTTACATTCCTGCGTCGAGCTCCGCGCACCTTTTTGAGCATGCTCAAAAAATCGAGTAACGAAGGATGACGCACACCTAACGCACGACAACGCACTGGCAAAAGTTACACATTTTCAATGCGCGGGCCGTGCATCCCCCATGCGTCCCCTATGTATGACCGGGCCTTAAAATAAAGGTTCTAATAAGTCATATTCCACCCAGAACAAATGATGGCTATTTAAGGATCATTTTTGGGGGGACGGGGTGAACAGTATAATCATGGATTAAGAAACCCGGCAATTGAAAAGCAGACAGTCTGAAATAATCATCATCAACTCATAATGTGAATTACTTGCATGAATTTAATGAGGATCTGAGATTACAGTCGCTTAATTCACGCACGGGCTTGCACCCGCACCCCTTCGTCGTTATGCACTTATTGTGCAGCGGTTTGCCGTCAAACCTGTGAGAAAGTGCATTGTATACTAATGTCTTCGTTCATAGGAAAAAATACTCCAAAAAATATAAGAAAATACACTCGAAACAGGTAAAACAGATTACGACTTTTAAATCATGACCATTCTTTGAACAGCTGTTGAAGATTTAGTTGTTTGTTGGTATGTTATAGAACTTATAGTATCTCTATTCAAGGGCTATGTTATGTTGTGATAATGCCAATGTTGTCTCCTGCAGTGACGTCATATGTTATTGCGCAATACAGCTCTGAAACTGGGCTTCTCACTGAGCATTCTGAGTCGTCATTTTTAAGCTAGATTCCAGAATTATTGATGATTTCTAAGAAAAATCATAGTCATAATCTCTTATTCGGAATGTCCATCAAATTTTTGTCTACTATGTTCATGTCTCTTTTTCAATTTTTTTTAACCCATTTTTGTTAGAGCGGACCTTAAAAAGGTGGATGCACACACCCACCTGTTCAAAATGACATTGGTATGTCTTCATCCACTGAGTACATTATTGCATTAGCATTGCATTTTTTTTATATAATAGCCCATTGAAACCCTTCTTTTCATGGTGTTGCTTGGGATTTCTGACATAGCAACTGTCTAAAATGTAATTGAATGTTGTGAGTGGCATTGTATAAAAACATGCAATGCTATATCTTGAACAGGCGGTGAGTTGATGGAAAGGGACATACCATGTCTTTGTTCATCTAGCTGACTAATGAATGACTGGCATGATGATGTCACAAAAGTAATTTGCTTTTGGAGAGGTTTTTTTTAGGGGTGGAGCTTAGCAGGTAGAACAAAAGTAATATAATTTTTTTTATATAATATATGACATAAATATACATCAAAAAGTCATGGAAACAAATATAAATTATAAAGTTAAACAGACATAATAAAAGGAAAAGTTAGGATTCACGATCAAATACTATATCTAACGTACACCTTTATAATGCTATTTGGGGACTTAATATATACAAATAATAACAAACAAGTCAATGGCGAGCTCTTCAACTAAGCATCTGTTGTCATAATTATACTAGTAGCTTTTTACTATTCGCGCGCTCATTCAACACTAGTTTGATCGCTTTTGTCCGGCTTGCCAGATTCTATTGTTGTGGCGCGGGTTAAGGCTGCCTAACTTGAAGTACCCAAAGTGTCGGCATGGCATAGGCTATGTGTGTGAAGGGGGGGGGGGGGGGGGTTGTCGGATATTCAATGTTTGATGAATGTTCTGTAAATATATTGAGTAAAGCATGACGACTAAAATGTCTCAGCATGCTGCCCGGCACGTCGGGGGCATGGGTCACACCCCATTTATGGCATGCCTTATTTTCCCCTGCCGCACGCAAGGGGCTTGTTTCACCCAATCAACTGATGACTCCAAGCATGTCCAAAGTATAATTCAAACGCCATAACTGTTTTCAACAAAACGCAACAAAACGGACGCTTCGTGTCAAAACTCTTGGTATATAAAAGGGACTCTATGCGCCAACCCTGCAAAGCCTGTGGGCGCATTAAACAGTATTGCATGGATTTCACGAACAACACATGGGTCAAAGAAGAGGAAGAAGCAAAGAAAAGGGGGTAAGGAGATCGAGGGCCTTGCCTCTCAGGCTGTTGCCTCCTCAACCCTCCCCAACCCAACTCCAATCCAAAAAAAATTAAGAGCGAAAGAAGGAAAGAGAACGAAAAAAGGAAAAGAGGAGATAAAGGAAAGGGGAAAAGAAGAAAAGAAAAGAAGCCAACAAGTTGTGGATCGGGGGAGGCAAAATTCCAACGTGGTTTATTTCTAATTCCATAACCTTACGGTGACTTATAAATGTTGCTAAATGATGGTCATTTTACGGTAATTTAACGCCTAAAACCCCTGAAATTCTTGGGGGCTCCGTCCCCTAGACCTCAAGTCAAAGAGTGTCCTGCCAGTGTCACAAAATAATATGGTATCAAAAAATACTCACCTGACCGTAATAAAAACGCCTTAAACCCCTGAGCTTCCGGCGGCTCTGCCTTTTGGACCAAACCAAAGGCCCTAAAGCGGGCCCCGAATGTTTATCTGACCGTAATTAAACGCCTAAAATCCCTGAGCTCCCGGGGGCTCCGCCCCTGAACCCCATGCCAATACGTGACCTGCCAGTGTCACAATAAGGTCCCCCCCCCAAAAAAAAAAAAGAGAGGAGAAAAAGGAAGAGGACGGTAAAACTGTTTATACCTTCTACCCTTTTCTATTATCGACCTTTTTACTCAATATATCTACAGAAAATTCATTTAATAAAAAGCTATATGACAATATATGCTTCATTGTCTTGCTTGCCGTTGACATGTTTGTTTTTATTATCTATTCAGTCCCCAAATAACTGATAGAGATGTACGTTAGATTTATATTTTCTAAATTCTTCGAAAAACAAAGTACCCCTGATTTCTAGACTGAACTCTATCTTTCAAACGTAACCCATCAGAACATGACGGTGGCATATTATAATATAATATAAATATTATCTGTCTCGCCTCGACTTGACAAAGATAATATTATCTCCCTCACCTCGACTTGACAAAGATAACATTTTGGCAGGCATATTTAAAAACAGATCATTTTGGCAGGCATAGTTAAAATCACGACTTCACTTTCAACCAATCAGGTGGCAGGATTAGGAATGATTCTTAAAGTAAGGTATATAATAGGATTTATATCATTGAAGCATAACAAAAATAAATACAAATATATGATTTGGGTATTATAAACAATAGGCGAGCCAATAATTTAAAATAGCAAATCTTATGTTGTTACCAAAATTATTTTTTTTTAATATTTTTTTTAATGAAAATACAAGGCATCTAATCCGTTTACAGGCAGGATGCATCTATATAAAGTGAGCCCACATATATCCACGGTACGACTGGTCTCTTTATTGAAAAAGGCATATCAGAAAAGAATGACCACATATTTGTCTCTAGTGACAAGTTGTTATTGTTGTTTTGGGGTTTATAAGGCTGTCCAATCTGAAAAGATTATTTTCGCAAGGCTATACTGTTTTTTCGAGTTGTTTATCAGTGATCATAAGATGGCGCTGTTTCTTTTGCTCTGACAAATTAGATTCTGCTTTATGAAGATATCGATTGGCAGGATGTGGCGGTGAGCCAGGCCGCGGGGTGGCTGTTTCAATTAGGCCCAGACGACCTCATTGAGAAGAGGCTCGGCTTCCATGCGAGAGGCTGGAGTTTGGCGGCATATCACTGTCCTCCTGCCGGCGGCAGCCAGGCTGAGCTCATGTTTTCTAGCTTTTTCCGAGGCTCGGTTTCCATTCGAAAGGCGGCAGCCGGCGCATGCTTTTGGATACCATTTCCTACCGCCAGCGGTAGCCGGCTCAGCTAATTAAAAAAATGCAGCCAAGACGCATAAGTGCAGTTAGCTGCCGCCGGCTGGTATATTTAATTTTGACGCCTCGCCTAAAATAATATGGAATTTCTGTTTGCAAGAAGAGGATAATCATTTACAATTCATGATTCAGTATCAAACATGTCAACTCTTGTTCAATATTTGACCTGATTACAGATATCCAACACAAGTTATGTATTTGGATGACAAAGTAGAAAACGTGCAGATATCATGGTGTCGATTTACGTTAATTTGTAACTGTTGTCATATTGTACGTGCTGCTCCATTCATAAACATGTCAAATTGTAAGTTCCCCGTATCCAAGTTGACGACAAACATTTAAAGGAAAGAGCCTGAGACAAGTAACTCGAATGATAATAATTATTATAATACAGTTCATCCCAAGTGCCATATTTAAGTTTGAACTACACTATAAGGAAGCTCGTGAACCCTATATTGTGCTTGATTATAATTCGTGCATATGCATGATCTTTTTAATTAAATATTTTGTTTTTTCCTTTGAAATAATACTCACGCACGCTCAGGTAACGAAAAGACCTCAGAGGAGGAAACAACCCTCAAAGAAGTACCTCAGCTATGTCAAGCCACTTTGTGTAGGGTGACCTCAAATCGTTAAACGGTGATGTTTTTTTTTTAAAGCTGATATACAAGAAATAAACGCTAACTATTATACAAAAATATTTCTTTCTGACAAAAACGTATACTTTTAACTACTAAATCGTCTATTTCCCATAGACTGGGGTTTGTGTTGGTACTATTTGTACTTCTAAATGATTTGTTTACTTCAAACTCATGGGTTTCAATGGAAATGTATGTAAAATTACAAGCTTTGCGTCAATATACCAAATTTAAACGATAAAAATGATGGAACGAAGGCTTAGTAGTTTATTTTTATGCACAACAAGAAGCGCGAAGGGTAAGAGAACAGAAAGTTCGAGTAAGCACCAGAACAAGGAAGGGGATCGAATTTGTACACCCCACTCTCTCCTAGACGCCCTCGTTGAATGAAATAGAAATCTTATTTATGTTGTACTGTGCGTAGCTTTGTGACCGAGCGATAATATGAGGGATACAATGCATTCTAAAGCAGTTTTCAATTTGACTATCATATTACAATATTATCTCGTTTTATCCCGACTCTTTTTCTTTTCTCTTAATATGGTTGGGCAAGAATTCATATCAGGGGTGAATATTCCTGAAACGCTAGTATTTATGTCGACAATAGCAATGTCATGAATATATACTAAAATCACATGTGAAAACTGCAGTTATATTAAGATGTTTTTACCGTGCCGATTTTAAATGGCATTATATTCCATGAAATCTGTGATAACAATTTACATATGAGGAACTCGATTGGATTGCATATTTATGAATGGCGCTACCTCACAATTGATTTACTTCAATGCAAAATGTGACATGTCTGTATGCAAGAACAGGATAATCTGATCCAACTGATGATTCGCAATTAAACCTGACAGCGTCAGCGCCATATTTTACATGATTACAGACATCCAATAGAAGTTTGTTATTTGGATGACACTGTAGAAAACGTGCAGATATTGTGATGCCAAATCACGTAATGACATTTCGTCACTTTTGTCATAATGAACGTGCTGCTCCATTTACATATATTTCAAAATGTAAGCTCCTCGTATCCAAACTGACGACCAACATTTAAAGGGAAAAGTCTGAGACAAATCATTCCAATAATTAAAAAATACAGTTCATCCCAACTGCCATATTAACGTTTGACCTACATTATGTGCAAATATATTAAACCTAAAATCTCACTGGTTAAATGTTTACATATGCATGAACGTAATAACTATTTTGTATTCCTTTGAAAAAATACTCACGCACGCTCAGGTAACAAAACGACTTCATAGGAGAAAACAAACCCTCAAAAAAGTACCTCAGCTATGTCAAAACGGTCTGTGCAGGTGGCTTGAAATCGTTTCAAAGTGATTCTGGAAGCTGTGATACAAGAAGTGTAACGCAAACTATTATACAGTGTAATATACCTCATACACTCATCTGATTGGTCGAAATTGCAGCCGTGATTTTAGACATTCCCGTAAAGAAACGAAAATGCCAAAACCTATTAAAAGTCCAAGAGTAAAATCCCGGCAAAATTCCAGCTACCGGGCAAATAATAAAATCTTGCTGCGATTGCCATTGGTTTACGTGTTAAAATGTTCTTTGAGCGAGCGCGGACACCATACAGTGTTTTTTGTCTGCGATTCCCAACTGATCGAAAATTTCAGTCATTTTTCGTTTGTGATAAATAGACAGATTTTCCGTGATGTTTTACCAATCTTTACTCGATAAAAGGATAAGGTGAGAATTCTTGGTAGATTTTTGTTTGAATTTGGCATATAAAAGTGATATCGACTGCTTTATTATTCGAGGTCTGGCTGGTTTTATATGCTCTCGGACCCTTGCTCAGATCCTGCCATGACCCCTCGGCGCGCCACCCACCCAGGCGCGCCTCATGGTAATGGCAGGATGCACGAGTTCACTTGAGCATATAAAACCAGCCAGGTCTCTCAAAGCAGTCGATATCTCTATATTACTGAATCATCTATTTTCCATAGGCTGAGGGTCACCATTGGTAATAGTTGTACTGTTCATTTGATTGATTTTTTTATTTTTATCATGGTTTTAAATGGAAATTTATATAAAATAACAAATAATTCATCAATGGATCAAAACAAGATTTAATGACCGAGGAAATTAAAGCTTAGTGGCTTGTTTTGCTACTCAAAAAGAAACGGGAAAGGGAAAGAGAACACAAAGTTCGAGTAAGCACACAAACAAGGAAGGGGATCGAAGTGTACACCCAAGTTTTTCCCTGACGCCCTCGTTACATAATATATAAATAGTCTTTATATCGTAATTTGTATAGCTTTGCGACTAAGCGATATAATGAGAGATGCAATGCATTTTTTTTGATCAGTTTTTAAATTCAATGTTTTATCAGAATATTATATATTATATCCAGACTATTCCTCTTTTTTCTTGATATGGTACTGGGTTTATCTCCTTTGCATGTTCCTTAACCTATACTTTCATTCTTCTTTTCCCATATTAACTTCTGTTGGGGTTCAGTTAAGGGCACGTGCCATGAGTTCATTGTTTTGCACGGAGGAACTTGGCAGAAGTACAAATGTTTTGAAGTGTTGATAATGTTAATCTTAAACATAATAAATGTTCCTATGTTTATCTTATTATGCATGGATTTTAAATAATTTTAATTGGATTTATTTAATTTTTCTGCAAACGTCGTCATATTTGCAGACGATGTAGATCTATTGCCTTCCATGGTGAATTTGATATTATCAACAATACGTTATGCGTAGCCTTGCTTACCATTCAGGCAGAGGAGTCGCAGCATATGTACGTGAAGGGCTGAAATATATAATTAAACCGGAATTTATGCCAACAGACCTGGAAATCATTGTGATGGAAATACATGAAGATCAGCACAAATATAATCATGTAGTAACATGGTATAGACCATCGTTACCAAATTCCGACTTGTTCACTAAATTCTAAGACAACCTTGAAATGATCGATGGAACTGGAACATATTTGTCATTCTTGGCGATATGAACTGTGACATGAAGGAGAAAAACTGCCAGTGGCAAGCTAAACAGCTCTTTGAAATATTTAACTAACATAAATGTGAGCAACTTATAATGGAAGCAACTCGTGTAACAAATAACTCAAGTTCATTAATTGATTTGATTTTGAAGAACAATTCCCAGCAAATTCAGTAAAGTGGAGTATTGTATGTGACTCTGAGAGACCACTTAATGGTTTATTGTGTAAAAGGAAAGCTTCCTAATTATAATGTTATGCATTAATATAGAATGATGAGGAATATAACTAAAACTGAAGCCCAACAATTAATTTTGATCGTATACAAGAATATGTTTGCCCCAAAAATGAGCATTTGAGAGTACCAACTGCAGTGAAGCATGTTAAGGTATTATGCTGACGATACGTGTTTATATTTCAGTAGTAACAATGTTCAAGATTTGACAACAACTTTAAACAAAGACCCAAAATCCGTATAAGAATATCTAAAATGCAACAAACTGAAATTAAATGTTAAGAAATGTGAGTTTTTTGTTGTAGGTACTGTGATGGGTGTATCGACCGAATCTAGATACATTGTACCAACCGTCTGAGGACGAGTTAGTCTAGTTTTGGAGTTGAAGAACGAAGCTCGAAATAATGAAGATCAGCCTCTGAAATCTAACCACTTTGTGTTGTGTAATCTGTTGTTGTGGAACAAAGGACCTGGGGACAACGGGTAGAGGAAACCACTCGTAACAAATGGGGGCTCGGCCAGGTATATAAAGTGGAAAGTATGATTTTCAGGTGATTTTCGTAATCATATTCGCGCTGGCAAACTAAACTAGCTAGCATGTTGCATTACATTGCGTGCGACGAGTTTCATACACGTTACTTATGAGCGGACTGTTCGGTGTGTACCGTACTGTGTGTGTGTGTTGTCGATGTCGGTTCGTTAAGATGATATCGTCGGGCACCGCTGGAGTAGCCGTTTCAGGTTCGAACATTCGTGGTGTGTGTGGTGAGAAAAACATTGTTGTCTTCTCATGTTTCTGCATGGATTTGCAGGGTTTGACTGAGGGTTATAACAGTCTGTCAGGTTGTCTAGATTTCTCGGATATTGTAGAATCTAGGTGTTTTAAGGTTGGCTGGGGATTATAACAGCCAGGCTCTAGCTCTTTCTAGGATATTTAGGAGGCTAGGTTTTTTGCATGATGGCTAGCGAGTTCTCGTTGGGAGAGTTTGTTAGGGATCCGTCTGCGGAGCGGTTAAGCTCGTTGACTAAAGTTGAATTGTTGGATGTAGCAACTCACTATGAGGTTGTGGATATCAAACGTTACATGCTGAAGTCGGACATCTTGAATAAGATTGTTGAATTTCTGGTTGCTGAAGAGGTTTTGTCTTCAGTGGCTGCGGACGGTATCAGTGTGACTCCTCCAGGGTCTAGGTCTCGGTCTCCTGAATTAAATTCTCAGGCTAGGTCTTCAGTTTCGGATGAAGTGAGGATAAAGGAGTTGGAATTAGAGAGGGCGAGAGTAGAGTTGGAGAGGGAGAAACTTGTTGCTGTAAACAGAAAAGAGAGCAGAAATGCTGATAGGCATTTTGACGTTGCGAAGCATGTCAGAATGGTCCCTTCATTCGGAGAGGAAGGGGTGGAAAAGTTTTTTCCACACTTTGAGAAATTAGCTCAAAGCATGGGGTGGCCTAGGGAAATGTGGGCTCACCTGATTCAGAGTAAGTTTAGCGGTAAGGCTAGGGATGCTTATTTAGCAATGACGATGGCTGACGTGTCGGATTACGATAAAGTAAAATCGAGCGTGCTAAAAGCTTACGAACTTGTACCCGAAGCGTACAGGCAGCGATTTCGCAAAGCGCGAAAGGAAGAATCGCAAACTCATATGGAGTTTTCAAGACAAAAAGAGCAATTGTTTGACAGATGGAGCTCATCTCTCCATGTAGATCATGATTATGATAAATTGCGTGAAATTCTTCTACTTGAGGAATTCAAGCGCAGCGTGCGACTGGATGTTCGTATACATCTCGAGGAGCAGCGCGTCGATTCGCTGGATGAAGCAGCAAGAATCGCGGATGATTACGTGCTCACGCACAAAATCTCACACAAAGTGAGCGTAGAACCCAAGAAAAATAGTAACTGGAGCAAAAGCCAGAAAACTAGTTCATCACAAGTACATGATGAAATAAAAACGCAGTCCCAGCAAGGACAGGTAACAGAGGAAAGAATGTGCTATGCTAGCAAACAGTATGGGCACATAAAGTCAAAGTGTCCTTCGCTTCAGGCTAAGAAACAGGAATCTAGTGCACATCCTAATGTATTTGTGCAAACCGTGTCAAACTCACAAAGTAGAATTGTACCAGCGAACATGGAAAAAATTCAGAAAGAGTATGAACCGTTTGTGTCTGTAGGATATGTATCTGTAGCAGAGAGTGATGTAGCAAGAAAAGTGAAAGTGTTGCGGGATACTGGTGCTTCTCAGTCCTTGATTTTGGAAAGTGCGTTGCCCTTTTGTGAAAGTTCTTCTGTTGGTGCTAGTGTTTTGCTCAAAGGCATTGGAGACGGCTTTGTGGAGGCACCCCTTCATGTGGTAGACTTGAATTCAGACCTTGTTTCTGGTATGGTGAAGATGGCAGTTAGACCATCACTTCCTGTGGAAGGGGTGTCCATCATATTAGGTAATGATCTCGCTGGTGATAGAGTCGTGTCATGTCCAGTAGTAAGTTTGAGTCCTTGTGAAAGTTCTGAGACAGATGAGTTGGTTGCAGAATTTCCAGTAGTGTTCCCAGCATGTGGTGTAACTCGTTCAATGGCAAAGAAAGTTGAGTCAGAGATGAAGTCTAATGAGATAGATGTTGACTTAGGGGAATCTTTCTTTTGTCGTTTGGTTGAAGATGAGTCTGATTCCAATGTGGATGAGAGTGCGAGAAAGGATCATAGTGTAGGAAATAGTGAAAAATCTGGACCACTATCTTTGAACAAGAGTGAGTTGCTAAAGGAGCAACATACAGATCCTCAGCTGAGTTCTTTGAATGAGAGAGCTGTTTCTGAGGAGGAGGCATTGACTGTGCCTGTTTGTTATTACAATAAAGCAGGTGTGCTAATGAGAAAGTGGAGGCCAGCAGATGTCCCTGCAGATGAGGTTTGGAAAGAAGTCCACCAAATTGTAGTCCCTTCTACATACAGGCAGGACATAATTAGCCTTGCTCATGAAGCTCCACTTGCAGGTCACTTAGGGGTTCATAAAACCCAGGAGAAAATTCTTGATCATTTCTTTTGGCCAGGTGTGCAAAAGGATGTTGCAAATTTTTGCAGAAGTTGCCACACATGTCAAGTTGTAGGTAAACCGAATCAGAAAATACCGGCAGCACCATTGAAGCCGATACCGGCGTTCGATGAGCCATTTTCTAGGATCAAAGTAGATGGTGTAGGTCCTCTGCCAAAGACAAAGGCAGGTAATGAATACTTATTGACGATAATGTGCGCTGCGACGACACATATCCGAAGAGATGACGAGAATAAAGCACAACCAGTGTTAAGTGCTGTTGAATGTGACTCAAAGTGTGCAGTTGAGAAAGAAGTGTGCAAGATTGAGAGAGAGAACCCATGTGTGAGATTGAAAAATTCAGAGGTTCTAGCACACATCGATAACAAACTAACACACTTATCTGTGAAGGAGAGGAGTGATGTGAAAGAGCTGTTAAGTGAATATCCACAGTTATTTGCTGATGTTCCCTCTCGTACTGATGCTGTTGAGCATGATGTTGATGTGGGTGATCCAACCCCAATCAAACAGGCACCATATCGTGCAAACCCAACAAAACTGAAAAATCTTGAAAAGGAAATCTACTGCAAGAGTGCTTTCAACCAGGCAAAAGCCCTCTTATCTACCAATCCGGTACTGATGGCTCCGGATTTCAACCAGCCGTTCAGCATGATGGTGGACGCGAGCGATGTGGGTGCTGGTGCAGTTCTTACTCAAGCAGACGCTGAAGGTATCGACAGACCCATATCATTCTTCTCAAAGAAACTGTGGAAAAAGAAACATTGACTTTAATACTTGCACTTGAACATTTCGACGTGTATGTCAGTGGATCTCAACATCCAATGAGGGTATTAACTGATCATAATCCCCTGACATTCCTCAACAGAATGAAAAACAAGAACCAAAGACTGACGCGATGGAGTTTGCTGCTCCAATAATACAACTTGGACATTCTACATGTGCCAGGAAAAGACAATGTTATTGCGGACGCTTTATCTCGTGTGTGATATTTGGACCGAAGTGAGCAACTAATTGATATAATCACATGGAAAAGTAAACAACCCTTGTGTGAACCATATTTCTTGAACAGTTGAACACTTACAGTGAAGCATCATTCTTGAACAGTTGAACATTGGTGAATTTACTGGAATTCTATGTGAGAAAGGAAACCAGAACTTTTAACTTTGATGGTTTCTTTAACAATCACAAAGCATTGTGAACATAGACTGATTGGACTCAATGAAACTGTTTATTGGACTCAATGAAACTGTTTATTGGACTCAATGAAACTGTTTATTGGACTCAAAGAAAAATGTGTTTTTCTTATGTTTGCTTTCCAGATGTCTGTAAACCAGTGTTATATGTATGTGATTTGCTTATCTTATTCGTTGACGAATTTGAACACGCATGATAATATTATTGTGTTATAACCCTTTTGGTACAAACACAAGGAGCTAGAAAGACTAGTGAGTTATCATTTTGTCTGTGCATGTATATTTATATAAAAACAGAAACAGTAAATTGATTTATATGTTTTATTCAAGGCAGGATAAATATTGAAAGAAAGAATTTTGGAACAAAAAAGATTTTTGGTGTATTACCATATTTTGGGTTATGGATATATTAAAAGTAATCAAAAATATTTTTGAAGATATTCAATACTCAACCAACACAGATGATATGGTTTTACACTACAATGCAAAACTTCAGATTAATAGTAACATGTTTTTACTACTGACGTGAAGGCTATATTATATTATCTTTCAGACAGGTTTAATGTTGCTGAAGTTTGCTTATTATTATTTTTATGCAAAGAAATATGTTTAGATTCAAAATTGCAAAGAAGCATTAAAGACATATTGATATTGATAGGTCATTTAAGGTGAACTTCTCTGCGATTTGAATTGTATTTGTTTTATGTTTAGTACAAATGACTTATGATATATGCAAAAGTCAGTGATGAAAATGATATAGCAGGATGATAAAAGAATGGTTAATGTTTTTACTTATAGCTGTTCATACTCAATTTTATTGTATGAACAAAAACCACTAGACAACACTGTGATACCATTTGCATGCTGGTACTGTATAGTTTTACAAGCTGACTTGTTTATCAGATTTCTAAATCTACAAAGACCTCATACTTATAAATACCCATAGGTTTTTGTATTCTTACAACAGTTGCTGAAACAACATTGAAAAAGAAATGTTTTTATAGCACTACTCCTACTTGTATAAGTGCTAATTTATGAGAGGGAGTGTGATGGGTGTATCGACCGAATCTAGATACATTGTACCAACCGTCTGAGGACGAGTTAGTCTAATTTTGGGGTTGAAGAACGAAGCTCGAAATAATGAAGATCAGCCTCTGAAATCTAACCACTTTGTGTTGTGTAATCTGTTGTTGTGGAACAAAGGACCTGGGGACAACGGGTAGAGGAAACCACTCGTAACAGGTACCAAAAGTAATTTAAACAGACTTGATCCTAATATACATTTACTAGTAGAGAGTTAACCCATTCTGAGCGTTTCATCGTGCAAGTATCGTGGCGTAATTCTAGACGAGAATCTAAAAGGGAACCTTCATATCAACGACATAAGAAGAAAAGTTTTGTTTAAATTATATATACAAAGGAGAATTCGTCCGATTATTACACAACGCCAAGCAGAATTGTTTTATAAGTCCATGATACGACGCCATTTTGATTACGGTGATATAGTTTATGCAAATACAGGGGTTACGAACTTAAGACAACTTCAAACTTTACAAAATAAAGCGCTAAAAATTGTTTTAAGGGAAGACCCAAGATTCCAAACAGATCAGCTCTTCTTACTTTTGAATTTAGATAACATTTTTGAAAGATTTTTAAAAAGGACATTAATAGTGATGGACCGAATGTTTTATAATAATGCACCAAAACCTATTCTACGTTTCTTTGAAAAGCGAAACCCCGTGTATAATACACGACACTATTTTCATAATTTCGCATTACCTAAAGGTCAAACGGATTATAAAATAAGGAGTTTAAGTTTTAGAGGGGCGAAATGCTGGAACACAATTTCACAGGAACTAAAAACCATAGAGAATAAAAATGTTTTTACAAAAACATGTCACCACCTAGGTAGCGGGGGGCTGACCTTTGGGAGGAGAGTCAATCAGCCTACTCTCGGTTTACAATAAACTTCTCTGTTAATTATCTAATTTTGATTCTTTATTGTTAATTGTATTTTTTACATTATAATTAAAAAGACTTCTTTCTTATTTTTCATAGTTTCCCTTGCCGATTATGCTTACCTTTGTTTTTATTTGATTCGTTTGTTTTTCATATGTTTATGTTTTGTTATCTTTTGTGACTGGCTTTTGTTTGTTATATAATTTGCATATTTTGTATTCAGTTAACACGGACTTTCTAAAAAATCAGCCATTTAGGCTGAGAGAGTTACCGTGTTTAAATAAATAAATGAAATGAAATGAAATGAAAATTAAATGTCAATGCATTTCAGATTGTCCCCTATTGTGTTTTCCCTTTTCTTGCCGATGTCAAAATAATCTATTTTCTCACAAGTTTTTCTCTTTCCCTCTTATTCGTTTTTTTTTATTTTTTACCCCTTCTTTCCTTCATTTCTTTATTCTTACTCTTTCTCTCTGTTTAATATGTAAGCTTTCTTAATTCGTTCTTTCTCTCCTTTCAGTCTCTAAAGATTCTTGTCCTTTCTAACAATATTACTGCAAATATTATTGAGCTTGATTATGTATTAAGTTTGAAGTGTAATTTTTTTTTAAATTCATTTAACTTACTTTTTAAACATTTCTTTTTTCTGCACCTGTGCTACTTTGATTGTGTTTTTTCATTTTAACTTTATATTGTTTGGTTTTTCATTCCAAGGCACAATGGGATATCGATTTGGTTGGATGGGCTATTTTGGGGAAGCACAACTAAAGAAAAAAAAAAGATATTTGAAAGTCTAAAATAATAATAAAATAATAATGTGTATACATTTACAGTGTGTAACCGCAGTTGATAACAAGTCGGTCGACTTATATAATTTAAATAATCTCAGTGTAATTGTATAGCGCCAGCTTGTGGTCACTGATTTTGGATGTGGACAGATGGCAACAACTATGAATAGGTTTATCCGATTGGTAGTTATTCATAAGTTGAATTATCGTGGTATCAAAATCAAAATGGTTGTTTTACCTGTGAGACTTTCGCCTACTCGTTGCTGCAGGCATCATCACTAGATGGGGTAGTACGACGAGATAAGCAGTATCACTATATCTATCCCACTGCAGAGAATATTCATCGGTTATACTGTACTCCCAAAACCCACAAAGAAGGCTTACCTTAACATCCCATTGTGGACTACATGAAGAACTTTGGCAGACATCCTTGCCCCATTGGTCGGGAATTCGGACCACCACATCAACAACTCGAGAAAAAAATTCGCCGAAGTAACCACGGCTATTGCTCTAGATAATAGCTAAGTTCTGATGTCGCTAGGCGTCGTCAGCCTCTTCACCAACACTCCCATCGACCAATCTCTCAACATCGTAAGACAACGTTTTACCAAGAATTGGGGACTAAAGGACAGGACCACTCTTTCGGTAGATGATATCGTGGAATTGTGTAGCCTGATACTCACCATCACCTACTTCCTATTCGACGGTCAGATCTACCGCCAGAAGTTCGGAGCAGCTATGGACAGCCCAGTCTCCACCATTATAGCAAACCTATTTATGGAGCAAATTGAAGAGACAGTCTTTTGTACCGCCACCCCCTACATAAATAGCAGATTATGTAATCGGTATTTGGATGATGTACTTGATGATGGAAATGGAAGAAGACAATTCTATCCCATTTCTGAACACACGCATCACAAGGGAAACCTGACGGTGGTGTCAAGCTCTTAGTCTACCTAAAGAAAGTCTATACAGGTCAATATCTCCAGTTTACCTCACCCCACCCCTTGCAACATCAAATTGGGGTATTCCGCACTCTCATGGACAGAACCCAAAGCACCATCACAGATCTTGATGATGTACAGACAGAAACCAACCACATCAAATCATGCCTTAAGAAATGTTGCTACCCGGATTGGGCCTTCAGAAAAACGGAAGCAGCCATGAAATCCACAGCCCCTAGATCAGAACCGCCCCGTAACACTAAACGGAAAGAAACGGTTACCATTCCATATGTCGAGGGAACATCAGAAGCCTTCCAGAGAGTCCTCAAGAAGTGCAACAATACAACTACGATGAGGCCCTTCTCTAAACTACGTGGTTCATTAGTGCATCACACGGACATGCGCACAATTGAAGACTCCGCGGGGTTGTGTACCACATCCCATGTAACGACTTAATAAAATATTCATAGGCGAGACAGACAGAATGTTTGGAGTAAGAAAGACCGAACACGAGCAAAAATCCGAGTCAATAAAAAGGGCACACCTTACAAGAGCCAAGAAAAAGAGTCCGGCACAACTTTCAACAAGTCAGCTTTTAGCGACCACGTGGCACAGCACAACCACACCATAAAATGGAAAGGAAGCCAAATACTAACCCCAAATAACATCAAATTCAACAGATGGATCCGGGAGGCGGTGCATATCCAGAAAGAACGCGACCATATCATGACCCGCGACATGGGCCAGTTTAACCTATCATCATTGGACATTCCCATTCTCTCATATTGTCGTACTACCCCCATCCAGTGGCAATAAAACGTCAGTCTGATGATACTTGTAAAAACGAGTAGGCGGAAGTCTCACAGATAAAACAACCATTTTTATTGTGATACAACGAAAATTCAAATTGAAGATGGTTCCAAATTCTATACGCCAGGGAACCAATTTATGATTTCTTGTTGCATCCTGGCGAAATATGTAGTTTTTCTCTCCTGAAAAAAAACAGCAAGCAGGTATGTAATAGCCATTTTAGTTGTTATATCTTAGAAAAGACTAAGCGATGAAATTGAAAGGTTTTATCGCTACAGTATGTGCATGTACCGTAAAATGAGCACATATGATTTGTATACAGTTGTATTAATATTTGCATATAGATGTATTACACACGGTGTTTGCTTGATTGGTATATTATAATGAGGAAAAAAGACAAATGGTTCCATTTGATATACAGGTTGATTGCATTTATTGATATAATGTACATTCCCTTTGATACATTTCGTACATATAAGACAGTTTTATATTTCAGTGCGTGTACTACCGCATTTGAATGGTTTATTTAGGATCTATTCCATTTGCATATTGGTTTGTACCATAGTTTTTAAGGGGCAATGATAATGGAGGAATAAATATACTAAGCTAAATGGGAAAAGATACAAAAAGTTATCAAGTCAAAAAAGCAACTTCCTGTAACAACAACAACAAAACCTAGTATTTTTTTTGACGGATGCTACATAAGGTCAGTTCAAACCTACAGAAACAAAAATTAAAATCGGTTTTAGTTTGTTTGCATGTGTGGACAGAATAATTCCACTGATCTTCGCGATTTGCATCGCTGTCCAATTCACAGTATAAGCTTTGCTATTTTTCATAATAATCGCGATAGTTTGCTTGCCGCTGTGTGTGTGAATGGTATTGAGAATCAAAATCGATTTATTTAATCCCAGGATTCCAAGCGCGGATATATTGTGATGATTCACGCATGTGCAGTTCGGACGTTCTTGCTGTCGAGCGAGAATTCTCCCTGTGTTAGAATGGTTGATAAAAAAACCAATCTTCGCATCGCGATCCTGTTCGCACTAAATTTACATGTGTGTACAATCGCAAAAAAAAATCCGATCTTTGCATCGCGGTGCAAATCGCACTAATTGTTACGTGTGAACGGGCCGATTGTGTGTCCCAGACAAAACAAAATCCAGCATACGACGATAAAATGTATCTACCGCGGGAATTCCAGTATATTCGGCCTAGGATCGGCGCCGTCATGTTATGCTAGGAGTCCACTGGGCCGGCGCCAGTTGGCGCCAGTTTGCGCCAATGCAATTTACTGTGGCGCCTAGTGTCGCCAATAAGGTGCCTAGTGGCGTGTAGTGGCTCAAACTGCCTCCCAACTGGCTCGTGGTGGAAAATGCCAACGGCATTTTCAACCACACGCCTTGCCCTGGACAGCCTGTAGTTGAAGATCTTTTGCTGTTGGTCCATGTTACGACGGCCATAGGGCTTCATGATGTACGTCCTCCCACGAAGAAGTACGGCATAGGGTGCTCTTCATCATCATGGGGAAGAGGAGCTGGATCTGGGATGCCAGCTTCAATGCACTCCTGCAGTTCACTGTTGTTGTAGATCTGGGCATCATACTGATGGCCAACTCCACCCACATCGATCCACATGAACTGGTACTTTGAATCTACCAGAGCCATTAGGACAACCGAGAAGCACTGCTTGTAGTTGAAGTAAAGGCTGCCTGATTTGTTGGGCTTCTGGAGATGGAAGTGCTTTCCATCATAGGCTCCCAGACAGTGAGGAAGATTCCTTCTGGCTTCAAAATCACCTGCAACCTCAAGCCAGCCTTCATTGGTTGTGGGGAGGGAGATGACTTCTGCAGCATACTCATCTACTATCGCTCTGGCCACATCAGGGACAAACTTCTTGATGGTTTCCTTGCCCACTCGGAAGTTGTAAGACAGCTCGGCAGAGGTGGCCCCAGTGGCGAGATGGCACAGGAAGACGGACAACTTGAGACCAGGGGGAATGGCCTTCCTGAAGTGGGTGTCCTTCTTATGCAGGTGGGGTGTAAGCCTGACCAACAGGTCATCAAACATCTCTCGGGACACCCTGGTGTAGTTCTTGAACTTCCTCGTGTCATTCTCCCTCAGCTCTTTCATCAAAGTGTGGTACTGTCCACGTTCGGCCCTCAACTGTGGGTGGAGCATGGGTCTAAACCACCAGTTGTGCTTCCCTTTCTTCTTAGGAGGCTCTTCTTCTTCAGGATTGGCCAGCATAAGTTGATAGGCAGTGGCCACCTCAGCATCTCTCATCATCTTCTGACGGAGCAGCATCATCACTCCAACATTATCAAAAGCCTCAGACATATCAAAATTGTAAATATTTAGTAGAGATGTTGTTAATACAGCAGCTGAGGAGGGTCTGAACCAGGTAGCCGATGGCCGGTATTTATATAGTCGGCAAGTAGCGCCAAGCGGCGGCAAGTTCAAACCAATTTGGCGACCTTTGGCACAAACTAATCACCAAGTGGCGCAAAGTAGCCGTCTATTGGCGCGAATGGCGCCAACAGGGTGAATTTGGGAATCAAATGGCCGTGTAATGGCGCGAACTGGCGCAAACTGGCGCAACATTTTGGAGCAAGCCGGGTGGCATTTGGCGCACGCCATATGGCACCCAGTTTATTCCACTTGGCGACACATGCCGAGCGGACATTAATTCGGCGCCACAGCGAGCCACTACGCGCCAATCTCATAATCTTTGGCGCAAACTGGCGCCAACTGGCGCCGGCCCAGTGGACTCCTAGCATTAGATGGCGCGAGCTGCACAGGCGATGGCGCCAACCAACGTTGTGTTGGAGATGGTTTTATTTTAAGTGACACGCACAGTACCTTTTCCATGTTGACGGTTTCAAATTAGGAGGCGCTGACAATAATGCTCCAGACAATAGCAAGCCATGGGTAGTTCCAGTAGTGTAAAATGGCAATGCAAAAAAGAAAATCGTTATGGTGTGTAAACGCGAGCCTATTGACGTCCATATAATTATAATTGGGTCACAACCATGCAGCCGCCTTAGAAATACAGGGTGCACACACGCTCAGGCACCTCAAAACGGACCTGGAAGTTTCGTTTGTCATCTTTATCAAATTGAGTATGATAATTACCCTACCTCCCCCAATATAATAATCCTTAGAATAAAATATGCAGCCTCTCACGGTAGTGCACAATTCAGTTAGGACATCTCGTCACCTTTGTCATACTGTACGTGATGTCATATTCAAAACTATCCCAGAAGTTGAGCTCCCCGAATCAAAGCTGACGACAGATGTTCGAGACATACTGATACCGAGACAACCAATCATCATAATAATACAGATACAATTTTATCCAACTGCTACTTATCAGTTAGACCTCTACCCAGCCTGAATACTAATCAGGTCCACCTCTAAAACACATCGAAATACAAGTGTATTCCTGTTGGTGTGAAGTCCTGCATACATTTCATATTTTGATATGTTAACTTCTGAGTTTGTTTCATAGATTTTGAAATATTGCTAAACTTGCTAAGCTCCACCCCAAAAACCTCCAGATCTCATTTCCCTTGTGACATCATCTGTCAGTCATCAATGAGCTAACTTGAGAAAGTGGCATGTAACTTTACCAAAGTTGACCGCCTGTTACAATACCACAAACAATAACAACATATAAGTTGCTATGTCAGACATGTCAAACTAAACTAATATTCTAGAATAGACAATGGTATGTTATTTATCCCAGCTTAGCACACGTTCATAATAGAATTGCATGCTTTCATACATATGTACAATACATCATTATTGCCTTTGTCTTCCTCGTGATGCTACAGCATGTCTGACATATCAACTTGTATGTTGCTATTGTATCACGTATTGTAACAGGTGGTTGACTTCGGCAAAGATCCATACCACTTTCTCAAGTTAGCTCATTAATGACTGATGGATGATGTCACAAGGTCGGAGTCGCTAATACTCTTTGGAAAAGTCGACGCCTATGGCATTCATGTACCAAAATGTGCTTACATGAAATTGCATAAATCAATATGAGCCAAAACATAGGTGGGCATTGATTATAGAAATCAGCACCAATGTGACTTTGTTTTCCAGCATTCGGGATGGTGTCATCTACAAAGGCGCCAGTGGCATATGTTTGTTTGTTTTTTAAATATTTTTCCCCTTCCACAGCCTTCCTGGTCGGAACATATAAAATATATAAGTACTAAGATATCTCGTTCTATTGGATGTATTCGTCGTATAAAACGCCTAATACCCAACCCTTGTAAACCTCTATTTTGCATTAATTTTACCACATATCGACTATTGTTGTACTGCTTGGGGAAACTGCTGAAAGACAAATTTATCGAAACTGCAAAAGTTACAAAATAGATTTGCGAGATTGATTTTAAATAAAGATTACGACACACCACAATGTACGCTTCTTACGACTTTAAATTGGCAATCAGTCGAACAAAGATTAAAATATCACTACTGTTTATTAGCTTTTTAGAATTATAAATGTCATGGCCCCAACTTATTTAAAATCACTTATAAAATTTCGCACCTTCAACTACTGTACCCGCTATTCCTTAAACTCTCTACTTGACATCCCATACCCCAAAACCGAATTCAAAAAAAGATCATTCTCATATAAAGCAAGCACCCTATTTAACAAACTTCCTCCCTCAATTCAATCAACCAAATCTATTCAAATATTTAAGCGCGGATGCCAATTGGCAAAGCATTTATTATAGTCGAATCTTCGTTCTTATTTCCCTCTACCGGTATAATTATTTTTCTTATGTTATATATGTTTGTACTCTATATTATGTCAAATATGTCAATGTTTAGTTTTGATGAATGTTATATTTTTTTTGTTGTATATATACTCCTTGTATTTTTGTATATCACATACTTGTTTTGTCGTTCTAGAGGGCGTACTTGGAAAGCAGTTTTGTTAAACTGAATGTACCTACCCTCTATTTTAAATAAAATTTGAATAAATAAATAAATAAATAAATAAATAAATCATATACAGAACATCCATATATCATATACAAATAATTAAATAAATAATTTCCATACATAATGGCTTGACACAGATAATAATAATCACGGCCGAAAACTTTTGTGGCAGATAAAAACAAACATTTATGACAAAATTAGTACTTTAAATATACAATTTTAAAAAAATACGAAACATAAAATACATGATCATGTTTATGTTAGCACATTTCCAACACTCTCAAAATATTTTCTAAAGTGAAACCATTTCTTTTTCAATTTATTTTCTCTGAGATTTGGTATATATATATTTTCCATTTCATAATAACGTTTTACAGCTGAAAAAATTATATCAAATGATGGTAGTTGATTTCGTAATTTAGCTGAAAATATTTCTTGTCTTACAACCATCAGAACTTTAATTGCCTTCCGCATGATAGCGGGGGATGTTGTAATCTACGAAACGGCTAAATATCATCTGCTAATGGATCCAAGCTAGGCAGGTATTACTCAAACAATTTTTTGGTTTGAATTGCCTCCATATCTGAATCAATATGGGGAAACTGCCATTTACACTACTCAAAAAAGCTATAAAAACGGACGATGTTTTCTCATTACGATTGTGAGGTGAGTACTGCGCATGCGTTAGCACGGAACCAAGGCAAGTCACATGTGCAAAAACCAGAATCAAACCACATTTTCAAGAGCGGGCGTTTGTACTGTTAAAAATTTGTAAATTTCAGAAGGTGATTATAAAAAAGAAACAATTATTGTTTTGACTTTTCGCCGTGTGAGAATTATCGATGATTTTGGTTTCAGTGTAAAGGCAGCTGAGGACGATTATACTTTTATACCGATGGATTTCAATGGTAACCGACCAAGGATTGACGCTGTTATGTAAGATTGCGCGGGCTGTACAGGCGATGCACAGTGGGCCCAGGGAGGTGAAAGAACAGGAGGCGAAACTCTTGTAATTTATCCAAACGCATTCTTGAGTTCTAAAGCGTAACAATGGGATGTGTAACATTCCACTTGGCTTTGAAGTTCCACGCTCCGAACCGCGCTTCCACTGCGGGGAATTTCGGAAGCCAGGCACCAGTTTTACATTTATTACAAAATATTAAATTACCGGCAAAATTATAGTGTAAATTAAAAACTTTATATGGGAATTTTATTGGGAATAGTGCATCAAACAAATTTTCAAATTTAGAACTCCGTCCTGCCTTTAAATTGTGTGCCAGAGTTGGTGAAAGAAAAATTACATCCTGTCAAAAACTCAATTTTTTAGGATGATGCGCTAATTTGTGCATGCTTTAATGTCCCGTTATTTGATCCATGATTTACAATCTTCAATAACATTAAGTTTGCTAATGCGTGTTTTCGCGTGTTTTTTGTATTTTTCAAGTTTAAAAAAGAATGAAATTACACAAGTTTGTGTTCGCTTGTTCTTCTCTTTACACATTCAACAATGGATGAGAAATCATTGGAAGGGACAGCGAACAGTTGCTGTGATACCATTTTCTGATGTAGGAATTCTAAATCCTAAAATGTCATGCGCTCTTTTATCTCACCACCTGGTCGACAGCTGCAGATTAGCGCATAACTTTCCGGCGGCTTGGAGCATGGGGTCAAAGGAGAATGGCTTGATTCAAGTCCTTCTCTATCACGTCCCTGGTGGGCCAGAGAGGAACCAAAGTGCGCCAAAACTCATTTTGGGGGATTTAATTTTGTTATAAATCAAGAGGTAATGTTTGGATTTCCAGGGATTTCCGCTTAAATGTTATAACCAACATTTGTTCTGATGTCTAGGCTTTAAGTTGATACCAGATTTGGCTGCCCGATTCTGCCCGTTATGATGTTAGAGCCGTTTTCCTTGCATCAATGCCCCGAAGATGTGTTTATTTAGGTCAGCGGTGTCAGAACAAGTGTCACGCGCCCCCACGCGACGTGATTTATGACCGCGAATCCTTCATGATTTAGCCCAGGACCAAAATAAACACAATTTGGGGGCAATCTTGCAAGGAAAAGGGACTCTAACATAATAACGGGCAGAATCGGGCAGCCAAATCTGGTATCAACTTAAAGCTTAGACATCAGAGCAAATGTTGGCAATAAAATCAAAGCAGAAATCTCTGGAAATCCAAACATTTCCTCTGGATTTATAAAAAAAAACATGGATAGTTAGTCCATCAGGAGTATGAGAGAGAAATTTCATATCATTATTTAAAAACTTCATGTTAAATTTAAAGATTTATAAAGTAAGTCACTTTTGCACTAAAACTGTGAATATGTAAGATTTTGTTGTTTGAAGGAGTAAACTTATACCCTTATTGCGCATACCGGAATTAAATATTTTACTGAGGTATTCTTCAATGTATTATCTTTCAACTGGGCAAGAAAAGAAAAATCACAAAAAAAGAGTTTTGGCGCACTTTGGTTCCTCCCTGGCCCACTGTGCGATGGCACAAACAAATGGGACATACCGTGCCTTATTCGATGTCGCCGGTTTGATATTATACGGCGCTGATAATGATTATCAACTCAAGGGCATACTTCAACGTTTGTAATGTTTTTTTTTATTCCAGTAGCTGAAATGACAGTCCAAAGAATATTGATAACGTTTGCGATGTGTAAACGGGCCTATTGCAGTCCAGATATCATTATGAAACAATTAATCAGCCCACTTAAAAATGAAGAGCTTGATTCCAAAATGATTTTTTTTTTCCTGAAAGATCTAAATAAAAGTAAACATTCTCAGATTTTATTAAAAAATAATTTGCGAGTGTTTGTTGTGCGTGACTGCTAAAGCATGTATGTGCTACTATGCTAATCAACTAGGGGACCTACGCCCTTATGTCATAACTGACAGTAATGATGATTAATTCCTCACAAAAGGGCATTAATATAGCTGATCGACACGGTTTTGATCCTGGTGCCTCACAGTAATGCGGCCATTGCTTAGCCACTGAATCATGACTGTACGGAGCGGAGGGTAGGGTACGTCGCCGCCCCCACAAATACAAAAAAGCAAAGAAAATGCAATAAATTATAAATAATTCATTGAATATTCTACCGGCCCCTAAAAGGAAAATTCCTTTGTAGGGCTATGCATTATGGTTCAGGGCATGGCCAAACAGAGGATTTTTGTTCTGTTGGGGATCGGGGCAAAATTCAATGATTTATTGATAATTTATTGCATTTTCTTAGTTGTTGTGTATTTGTGGTGGCGGCGACGTATAATTATTCCACCATTAGGATCAACAGTGTATATAACAACATAAAGCTACACGGCTAAAGGGAAAGTGGAAAAATAAAAAAAGGCAATTCACTTAGAAGTACCCAAAGTGGATTTTGATTTTTTTTTTTAATTTTGTATACAGGCCTTTGCACATCATTTAGGTAATCAATATACAGTTTTGCTGAAAACATTTTATTTATGCATTCCCCCTAATCTCAACTTGCCCATTATCCCCCCTCCACCCACTAAATATATTTAAAATTAAAAATTAATCAATCATTGATGATTTTTTTTTTTTGTATATGATTTATGAGGCGCGATAGCTCAATCGGTAGAGCAGTGGTCTTGTAATCCGGTAACCCGGGTTCAAAACCAAGGCGATGCGCTGGTTCCCTTTGGTAAGGCATTAACACTCATTGCCAGGTCCCTCGGAGAGGACCTAAAGCCGTCGACCGTCTGTTTGCTTACTTACAGCATTTATGCTTTCTTAGCAGATAGGTAAAAATAACCACCGTCTTTCATTCATAGGTGTATTTATCATCGATAATTATTACAGTTATCTATCAGTGAGTTTTCTGATTCTATTGAAGGCCCTGTCGGTATAAACAATTGTACATAAATGTGTATGTTACTTGTTCCCAATTGATTTTATCTGTCATAAACGTACTCGGTTTGACGGACCTGAAAACAGATTTATTGTCAATAATCAACATTTCAGCCCCGACGCCCAGTGGGCCAGAATCGCCTCAAAGTGTGCCAAAATTCAAAATTGGCGAATGTGAATGTTTATATTTTTTTCATTCGCCTGGGGGAAGAAAACATTCTAAAGAATAGTTTTCCACCCATATTTTAATATTTAGCGAGTTTTAAAAGTGTCATATAACCCTGCGAACATGGGAAAATCTATACGTTGCTCCAAAAAAGATTAAAGAGGCAACTTTACAATAGGTGTTGAGAATTTATGAAGGGAAAAGCAATCAACTTAATACTGCGTGCACTTCTTGCCTATTGGTAACCCAATTAGGAAATACAATGACCAAATTTATGGAAGCTTCATTTTGGGAAAAATGAGCATTAAATTTCACAAAAAGAGGAAAAAATTGCAAATTTTTATAAAGTAGCATGTTTTATTAGAATTCCGGCCGATTCCCGCAGTGATGTTAATCTCAAAATGTTTGCCCAAACCTAAGCCTTCCATGTATGGTATTTTTTTTTTTTGCCAGAATTTGCATCACTGCATGTGCAGGCGCTTTTCCTCCCCACGTCCATCGATTATTATTAAGCATTATCGGTACACATTTGTACTCTTTACTTTACGCACAGCCGATTCAACGCTCGTCCGCGTAACCGTGGCAACGCACAGTGGGCCAGGGAGGAACCAAAGTGCGCCAAAACTCATTTTGTGGTGATTTATTTTTCTTCAATTCTCTTCTTGACCAGTTGAACTGTAATACATTGAGGAATACCTCAGTAAAATATTTAATTCCGGTAAGCACAACTAGGGTATAAATGTACTCCTTCAAACAGCAAAATCCTACATATTCACACTTTTAGTGCAAAAGTTACTTATTTTATCAATCTTTCAATTTAACATGAAGTTCTTAAGTTATTAATATGAAATTGCTCTCACATATTCCTGATAGTTCATTTCGTTGCATGAATTGGTTAAAATGTATAGAAACACAATCTTCATGATATTATATTAAAGCTTAATTCACTGAAAAATGGAGTAATTATCGATGTTTTTTGTTCTTCTCCTTTTTTCAAATCTTAATAATAATAATAATAATAATAGCCTAATAGTCCACTCCAATTTTTTTTAAACCGAAATGGAAATTCTTTTTGCCCAATTGATCGTAAGCCCGGCAGCCACTGAGCAGCGCCAGATCGACGTTGCTCTATCCCTTATTGTTGGACGCCAAACAAGGTAGCAACAACTTTTAACGTCTTAATTTAATTTTATTTAATGAAAACAAAATATTTATATTGATTTTTGATAAAAACTGGTATTTTTGTTATCCTAAAAAAAAATCCTCCCCCTAAAATGGTATTTAAAAAAAAAATGTAAAATAATTTGTTGATGAAGGATATAAAACAAATATACTATGTCTTCTATTCGAGGTATTCGGTGACTCCAAAAGTACCATTTGCTTCGGGGCTGTGCCCCTCAGCAAATAGTACTATTGGAGTCACCTCTTGCGCATAGTTTTAACCAGGACCTCTCAAGTCAGTGTATATTTTTTATACTATTCAGACATATCGATGCAAATGGTATTCATCTACAAAAATATGCATCAATTAATTTGCGCACAAAAACTAGGTCAGCGCCGATTGTATCTTATAATTATCAGGACTTGACGTCCAGATATAATTTTGCGGCAACCAAGCTGTCGTCTTACATACAGGTGATGCTTGTGCAATGGGGCACCCCCGCAATGCCTTTTGAAGTGTTCATAATAATGAATATGATGATTAAAACGATAAAAGTATAACATTTTTAGGTTAAATTTGCAGCTTCGGTGGTACGCAAATCCGTACAGATACTTCGTCACCCCTGTCATACTGTACGTGCTACTATATTCAAAACTATCCCAGAAGTTGAGCTCCCCGAATCCAAGCTGACGACAACAGGCACGTAGCCAGAGTGTGATGTTTTTTTTTTTGGGGGGGAAACATATATGTAATCGATCGAGGTCAAAAAAAGGGGACAACAAAATTTCAATTGATCTTGGAAATTTGTTGGGGGCACGTGCCCTCAGATGACAGATGTTCGAGATATACTGAAGCCCGGACAAGTCCCAATCACCCCACACAAAATCATCAAGGTACAATAGACTCCAACTGCCACTTGCTAGCTTGACCTCTACGAACCCGGAATACTGATCAGAAGTTTTGGAGATTAAATGAGAAGAAGAAAGGTATTACAGACCGGCATTAGGAAATGTCTCCAATTTCCAAAAATAAAAGGACATAGCCTATACAATAACTAAAATTTCTTAAGTTCTTATCAGCCATTTAGTATTTCGGTCACGTTTTAATTAAAAGATTATTCAAATATTTATTACCAAGTGTAATTGAAGAATACATTGCTAAGGATTACAAATTATTCCGTTTCATAACAGTCTTTGTAAAGCTCGTAGAAGTAAAATAAATATTTAAGTTGCATATTAAACAAGTGCTTAATATTATAATAAATTTGTCCTCTTTTTTTAGGTCAAGAGAATACCCTCTGCTGTATTTTACCCATTCCACTTTAAAAGATATGTTATTATTATGTAGAAAAGTAATCACCCGGTATAGAATATTAGAATATATGTCAGCACTCAGAGGGTCGATCCGTGGATTAGATCTGCTTGGCAATATGACTTTCAAAATAATTAACCGCTCTCGATACATTTTCTTTGCGAAAATACACTACATTTGATAATTGTGTATACATGCGCTGCGACATCCATATCACTCAATGAAGTAATATATCCACAATTTTGCAATTTTGCATCAGGCATTTTCATGAATCTCAACTTGCTCCTCCTCTCCCCCCCCCCCAAAAAAAAAGTATGCATATCTTAATTATAATAATAATAATAATAATGAAATATGCAATACTTAACACTTCTCAGGTTTAGGGGTAATGGGATTATCAACAGAACAATCAGTAATCAAAGATAAATGATCTTGCAATCTAGAAGGTTGAGATTTGTGTCTGATTTCAGCGACACTAAAATGATCAACATATTTCAATCTCAGAGGATAAGAGGTTACAACATCATTTATCATGATAAAGAAAGGGATGGGACCGAGCCTCACACCTTGCGGTACTCCACATGTCACTGGTAGAGGCCCACTAAATGTAGATCCTAAACGTAAACAATGAGATTTGTTCTCCAAGTAGCTACACAAGAGAAGGATAGTATTTGGATCAGTACCTAACTGTTTTTCCGATTCGTTATTTGTCCAGTCGGTATAAACACTGGTACATACTGGTACTGTCTATGTTACTGGTGCCCCATTAATTCCATCTCTCCTATACATTCTTAGTTTGATGCACCTGAAGGCAGATTGATTTGCATTAACCGACATTTCAGCGTCGCTGATTCAACCTACTATAAATGATTTAGAAAGCAGCACCAAAGTAAGTTTGTTTTACAACTTCCGGGATGGTGTGATCTACGAAAGTGGCAATGTCAGCCGGTAATGGATCACAGCAAAGCGAATTTTTTGTTTATTATTAAACATCATTTATTTATAGTACATTTATTTCAAACCGGAATACATTTATATATTTATATATGAATTATTTGTTAACGACAATGAGGCTGCAGTCCCATTTACACATACCAGAAACCGTTTTGAAAAATCGTTGATTTGGGAGGGACTACCATTTCGCTACTACAAAAACCCATTCAAAGCCGTCGATTTGTGCTCATTTCGATTTGTAGATGTGTAGTGGGCTTGCGCCACTTGTCGCTGTCCTGCATTTGTAACATGGAATCGAGGTGAGTCACGTGAGCAAAAAAAATGAATCGTCTCGAATTTTAAAAAGCGAGCAGGCAGGCGTTCAAAAAAAAATCAATTGAAGGAATTTTTCTATTTTGATTTGTCGTCATGTGACAAAAGTGACAATTTTGTATTGCAGTGTAAAAGCAGGTTACGATAATCATAAATGTCGTATCCGGACATCTACCCCCGGACATCCACCCCCCCCCCCCCCCATGGGTAAGCACCCCACGTCAACTACCCCCAAGGACAACGTCCCCTAAGGCAACCACCCTCTAGGACGACTAACCCCGGGACAACTACCCCCAAGACAACTAGCCCTAGGTTAACTGTCCGGGGGTGGTTGTCCTAGAGGATGGTTGTTGTAGGGGATAGTTGTCTGGGGTAGTTGTTCGTGGGTAGTTGTCCGTGGGGTTTGTTTTCTGGAGGTAGATGTCCGGGGGGTAGTTGTTCTAGAGGGTAGTTGTCCTAGGGGCAGTTGTCCTAGATAGTGGTTGCCCTAGGGGTAGTTGTCCTAGTGGGTAGTTGTCCTAGGGGGTAGTTGACTGGGGGTTGTTATCAGGGCGTGGATGTCTAGGGGGTAGGTGTCCTATAACCAATATATTTATCTATCAAAGTAATTCAGGTGCACTCGGCAAAGGATCGGCGCCGCAAACGTCATAGTGAAGATACTTCGATTTTAAGTGAGACGTACTGTGCCTATTTTTTTTGGACGGTTTTATATTTTCAAGACAATTTTTTTTTCAGTAGTGTAAATGGCAGTCCAAAAGTTCGACGACTTTTCAATATGGTGATTGGGCCTATTAACGTCCATATGTCATTGTGAAACAATCAAGCAGCCGCATTAGAAATACATGATGCACACACGCTCTTGCACCTCGAAACTGATCTTGAACTTTTGTGTGTCATCTTGATCATAGTTAGTATGATAAACTCCCCCCCCCCTTATAATAGTCCTTAGAATGAAATATGCAGCTTCGGTGTTGCGCAACTCCCTAAGGACATCTCGTCACCTTTGTCATACTGTACGTGCTGCTATATTCAAAACTATCCCAGAAGTTGAGCTCCCCGAATCCAAGCTGACGACAGATGTTCGAGATATACTGATACGGAGACAAATCCCAATAATAATAAAGAAACAATTTACTCCAACTGCCATCTTCCAGCTTGACCTCTACAAAGCCTGAATACTCATCAGGTCCGTATCTAAGCCGCAATCCCGGACCAACTGTATAAAAGAAAGAAATACAGTTTCTTCAATTGTCATGGCTATTCAGACTCTGGCTCTTTGATACTGAGATATATAAGTGTAAGTGTTATTGATCTTTTCATGTTTTAATTTTTTTAATATAGAGGAATACGACTTTTGACTTCTCGTTATCATTACTGTAGAGATGGTTTTGTAATAATACCGTGGGAAAGTCGTAAATATCAACCTATTTACTTACTAATACTCCCTGGCATTTCTACTGGCCCACAGGGCAAATACAAGTGCACCGTTCATACCCGGCACTGAAAGGCTGACAGTCTTTCTTAGTTTGAAAACATAGAAGCAATTTTAGCACTCCTATTTAGACGTGAGATGGTGATTTAAAAGCTTGTTCTTTCATTAATTTCGAGAAAAGAACGAAAAATAAATATTGATTATATGAAGGTAGCATAATTTTAACATAGTCAATAAAGTCTATAGAATCTAGATGATGAAATTATTAAAAACCATGGTCGGGTCAACATGGCATGTGCTTTTAATCTCAAGCTGTAGCAGATCTGCTAGCATAGAATGGTCATAATCTGTAGTCGGTTTAGCGGTGAAACTTCGATTATATTAATGCAATTATTTACCATAAGTCGATGGGTCGTAATCCGGGTCAACGTCAAACGATCCTACGATTGACGAAGTTGACTCATCATCTTTTTCGTATGTACCTGTAAATTTTTAAACGGTTAACAATGTGTAGAGCAGTTAAAAGGGGTGAACTTGACACTATGAGGTACGTTTCCTTAATAGTAAGATGACTGGTTAAGTTGTATGTGTTATGAGTTATCATGAGAAAAGTTATATGGTAAAAACCAATAGCGATTAGAAATATTCAGGATAATATCATGTTTGTTTTAAAAGATGTAAAGAAGACAGAGTTAAGGGGCAGTACCAAAGTCTTATGCAGATGATATTGTTTAAAGTATTACTATCACTACTGTAATGAATCGTTTTATTACAAAAATAATAATACTACATCGGATAAGATCTGACAATTTAATAACTTTACTCCTCACTTTGCTATTAAATGGTTTCGAGATTTCTTTTCACAAACATTAATACATATTACTTTGATGTTGTAGCCATTTATATCGAACATGTCAAACCTTGCCCTAACCAAGTATAATATTTTGTCTTAACCGACTGAATACTCTTCCCTAAAACATATCGAAAAATCGCCGAGATCCATCCTAGCTGCTGTTTACCACATATCATAGGGAAAAAAATATCAGGTGAAAGATAGCAGATTGTCCCCTGTCAAGAGTGTTTAAGAGTAACCACTAAAATCTATAGGTCACTTGTCGTGACCATAGCCCTTTACTAGAGATAGACAGTTGATTCAAAGTCGCCTGATTTACGGTTTGTTTTTCTTTAATAAGTATGGAAATCAATAGACCTATCTAAACCTTCAAAGGGTGTATTGTAAATTATATCATGCATCTATTTCCACCTCAAATCACTCACTTGCGGGAGGGTAGCAGACTATGCCACTTTCAACTGTAGTATTTTTTCGCGTTCTCTTGGTTACATCGCATTCTGAGAGGTGTTCTTCATGGCCGTAACACTTTACCCTGGACAAGCACTTGGTACCGGTTCCAGCAGGTGGACCACCAACGACCGTGATACCGTAGGGGTAGCCAAAGCCTAACTCCCGGCAGAGTACCTCAGCATCGTTCATGTCCCAGTCAGCAGCACAAATGCCTCCCCAATCTCCATCGATAAACACGCCTACACGGCCGGCATATGGATAGTGGGTTGGTCCCTTTTCCACAAACCGCACTTGATATTCTGCCATTTGAAGCAGAACAGACAAAATAATAATGTACCAATCCAGGAATCGAAAAAAGCAGTACAAATAACAATTAGTATTCTATTTTATCGCTAATCTAAAAGGCTGTACTTGTTCCCATTTTCCAAACTTAAAATCAAGTATGGTTAGAAAGTGTGATTTAATTCAATAACGGTGCCTTTTGAGAGTTTATTGTTTCCCACGATAGGCTTTCATGTTTAAAATACGGAAGAAAATTGACCTTTGTAATAATATCTTAAGTTTTGTAGAAGATGTAAATTATGTTAGACACGAATAGACATACAGTACAGTTATCCACTGTTGTACAGCCTCAAGAAAAGGCTATTTGTTTTTAACAGATATTGTTATCTATTGCATGTCAATTGAATGTAATATATCATGTATATGGTGATTATAGCACGAAAGACCAATGGTTGATCATTCAGATTTGTAAACATACTAGGCCCATGCAAATATTGCAAATGAAAACTCCGTATAATACTTGTATTGAACAAAGACTAGGATAATACTCACGACTTTCCGCTGATGAAACGGAGAAGAAGCCAAGAAGAAAGCATAATACCAGTTTCAACTCCATCGCTGCCATCATCACATCCGACTCACAGCAAGAAGAACTAATTAATGACAAAAAGTTGATCGTCAACCTTCTAATATATGCGTCCAGTGCAGCAATGGTAACGCGCGGAAACGTGCGAGAACAATTGGCGCGCACACGTAATTGTTGTTTCAACTGCCAATGAGGAAATACAGAAAGATAAACAAACTTCGCTGGAAAGAGTAATTATACCAGAGAAAAACAGGAAGTACCCACTTGCAATGCGTCAACCGATATTATTGTATCATTATCAATATGTTTAACCAGGATCTTTTTTTGTGATTCCTTTTGAGTAAAATAACATAATTGCACAAACGAAGAAAAAATGTTCATACTAAATTACATCTGTCACTAGAAAGTCGATATCAAAATGTCAGTGTGTCAGATGTCATCTTTATTATTGATATGGATATAGTTTTCTGGTATCTCGCCAATAAGGAAATAAAGCTAAACTGGTATCCATGTCTTTTTTAGTTTTCTTCTTTTTGAACGTTTGTTGATTTGTTTTTAACATATTTAGTGACAAGGTCCAGGATTTATTTTCGAGCCCTAAATCTAATACTCGTTAGGATGTTTTTAAGATCAAAACAAATTAAATTTGTTGCCATTACACCAATTTCACTACAATCTGCAAAACAGAAGTATACCTCTAAACAACCATAACTCATTTTGTTAATCGATGGTTCCATTTCTACCCTTTATCTGCTAAATATGAAATATAGCTTGAATGGTGATGTTTCGAGTGAACGATATTGCTTTACTCATAAATATGCTCTACAAACTGATATACTTTTATGTGTTGCATCTACTAAATACAACAGGTTAAACTATGCTTCATATTCAAACTGCATTCGTGGTTTATTTCATTCAATTTAGGAAAAAATATTGCTAGTCTATTTGATATCAGCATTATCATATTTTGAGATGTTACGCAGTATTTAGAGATTCTAATTGAATATGCTTGATATTTTCATATTCTGGTTTTATTATTGGAAACAAAGTTAGATTGGTATTATATTCTAATTACGTTAACTTTCAAAACTCAAATTAAATAGATGAACGTATACACGGGTGCTTTTAGAACGTAACTGCTAAGAAATAAGTTATTTTAAAAAAAGAAGCACGAATCTAAAATTGCTTTTAACAAACAAGGAAGGAAATCGAAGAAATTTGATGATCACGCTTTACGTTTCAAATCCTTCCAGGCTCTATTTCAAAACAGGCGAAAAGCCAAAGTATTCTTATAAAATATCATAAACAAACCTCTTGAAGGCTTGCATGACCGTTGATGTTTATCTTTCAGCCACATCACGAGAACTTACATAACTAAAATAAAATATAATAAACCCAACAAAGCCGTAGAGCGGGATAGATTTGGTATTACAGTCAGAATCGTTTGTAGTCACTAATACAATGTTTCTGCCCTTAGTTTACATGATATATATGAGGCAATTATTGGCCCTCAATGTGAATTAACGAATCATTTTACAATACAATGAACCTGGACACATGGCAATTCGGAATGAGGAAATAAATATAAGAATATTTAAATGATAAGATCATTTTTAGATCATTAAAAAAAGAGGAAGACATTCATATTACAGGGGAAAGTATTTGAACAGATCCAGGGTATTTGTTTCAATATTATGAGTTAGCTCTTTATTTTGTTTATAATTGCAGGGTAATTCAAATAGCAGAAAAACAGTATTTCATTTTGATTTTGAAAAGAATATACACATAATTGTTTCATTTTTAGATCTTACTTAAGACAGATATTCTCGAAATCAACGAGTGCAATTTTCTTAGACACGTCATTTCATATATATACTAAAATAGATTAACAATTATTTTTAAAATCAGTTTTGAATTATAGACTGGCGAGAGGAAAAAGTCATTTGAGCGTATCACTTTCAATTTTAATCAGCATTCTTTGAGACCTATAAATTAAAACTTAAAAGGAGTAAGTATATATCCAGAGTATATTTTGCCTCAATACAGTCAAGAAGAAGAGTTTCGTATATTTGTATGCCATGTGCATGTATGGTAGTGCCTATAATTATTAGCAGTGAATCTTCATGATAGTTTTCCCTTGCATGATTATATAATGAGATCTTTTGAAATGTTTCTGATTTGACATCTTTCAGGACTCAGGAGGCTTTCTGGATAGCGTCTCTTGATTGCAACAATTCACGCCATGTACGATATCGTATAGCCTGGCTAGGAGAGTCCGACAAAACAAATTTAAACAAGAGCAGTCTATGCCTTTGAATCTACCATTCAACCCTGTCTGTTAGGATCTGGGAATATTTTGTAACAGCCATACCATAAATGATAAGCATTTCTTGCAGTAAAGCAATCTATTGGTCATACAGTATTCAATTAAAAGTGTATTTCAAGGGTTTGTCAATGGTTAGGGATAACCAGCGAATGATAAACTCATTTGAAGACCTCTCCTAATTGCGTGGTGTTTACATGTACAATTAGTAACATTTTGGAACGATCGCATATAGCTTAATTGATATAAAGTTAAACAATTAGTATATTTCTAAATGTGAACCATTATCATTAGCTGTTGTTCCTGATGGATGATTAACTGTAACTAAGATATCATAAATGATTAGCGTTCCCCTTGTATTTTGGGGGAAAATTAGAACATTTCGAATGGAATGCACATACGTATATTTGGCGGCTTTTAGCTCAAAACTGTTAATAGTAATGGATAACATTGTGTAGAAAGTTTAGAGAAATTGCGCATGGGTGTAGTGGATTGTAGGCATATGCTGTCAAAAAAAAAGGAACTTGAGAGAGTATGACAAAGTATCCCATCAGAGTCATAAAACGAAAAGTTGATTGACCACCGTGATTTCTTTTAATTTCCTTTACAAATATCGACAAAATTAGTCTGAAATATATAAAATGTAATGAGTAAAAAATACCTTTATTGTTCATTTCACCATAGTATAGAGATACAAGTATTGACAATATACTGATGCTATAAAGTATAAATTTATAAATAAATTATTGAAATATTAAATAATAAAAGGCTACTGTTAAAGTGCTGCATGTTTTCATGACTTTCATTTTTAAGAGTGTGTGGTAAGTTGATTATGTGTCAACAGATAAACACAGTTTAATGAAACACCTTAGGTCCAATATTTTCAACTTACTGATCAATAGTCGTCACCAATTTATTCCAAAAAAATTATACAGTAGCGTGTTAACCAGGAGGAGAGAGAGAGAGAGAGGTGAAACTGGACTGTGAAAAAAATATCTTAACTTCATCGTTAGACTATCGAACCGGCATTTAGGGAACCGTCGACTTTCAACAGTTTTCGTACACTTTTGACCGTACACAATTTAATTCATCAAAGTCCGTCTGCACTCCTTTTTTAATGAAGCAAACTGAAACAAGGTTTAAAATGTGATACTGCTGTATTTCTTTCTTAAAATAGATGAAAAAGAATCAATTTTTTTAAACGTTTGTATGACAATTGCTCTTGAACTCCACGTTTAATGTGTATTGTAGGTTTTAAACAATCACGTTCTGGAGTATTTTACTGTAATCGTTAATTAAGGTTCTTTTAAGCAAATCGTATTTTTCTCTCACTTTCATTTCTCGTATACTATCTCGATTATAGAAATGGATGTTATTTAATTTTTCTCCACTAATGCAGATGCATTTTATTTAAACGCTGTTACCCGTATCTAATGAAATCCAAGGTGGTCAGCATATGCCAGATCTCATTCAAAGATATTGTAGTTGTTGTATCGTCATATCGGAATATTGTACACAGCTGCGTATGTTTCACCATTTTTTTTATAAATAACTACACAATCGTTATATCTACAGAAGATAGAAGAAGATTTTTTTAAAATGTATATTTTTCATTTACAAATATAATAACTAAGTTTATTTTACCTCCGTCCCAGTCTCTCTATTTCTTTCTTTTTCAATTTCTTTCAATTCGGTTTTGGAATGGGAGATAAATATATCTTATCACGAAAAAAATGTAATGTTAGTGTTCAGCAAGTATAATTGTAAGAGGAGGGAAAATGGAAAGGTTTTTCATTCCCATTTAACGCACTCAACTGTGTTATGTCAGATTAAAGTTATCATTATTCAATATTAACGCCATCGTACAAAATGGTCGTCATATCTGGGCTGTCTTTTTACCTTAGTGTAGACAGGTGTTGCCGTAAAAGCATCGCTCTTTCTCCCCAATGACGATGAATTTCATGTTGTGAAATCAAACAAAATAAGCTACAAGCACAGACAGTAGACATACGTGTATTTGAAGGTTCATCTCATGATATCACACATTTTACTAATTTATGATCTAACAAAAAACAACAAGTAAAACAAGAATAATACTCTTATAAGTTGAAATTATTACTCAAATAACAATAGAGTATCACATAATAAATTCTAATTACATTCAGCCAAGCATACTCTATGAAATACGTCATCAATATACCACATAAACCACACAACTGATCAATTCGAAAGAAAAAAACGTTTAGAATACCTTCTCTTACGTGGCAGACATCGTCATTGTCGTCAACAGATGCATGTTCCGAAGACCAACTGTGGATAGTAATGGGTAAGCGTGTCATTCTTTGACCATCCAATGAACATCCAAAGGAAATGGACAGAAGTTTCTCTTTCTTGTTTATATACATTTGCTGATAGATGTAACAGAGAGAGAGAAATTGTTATTTCGTATCAACATATTTTTCATCTTGATTATCAGGTTCTTTTCAATTGACTCATCGGGATGAGAAAGCCTCCCGAGAAAAGGTGTCCCGCCTTGTGAAGTCCATATTAATAGCCATTGCAAGGGGAAAGGAGCAATACATGTCATTTCATTCAACAAGAGAGGCCGTCCTGCAGACCCAACAAGAATGTTACATTTACTGCCATTTTCCTGGCGTTGTCGGTGCTATTGATTGCATCCACATAATGGCATAGGCATCTCCAAGTCAGTCGGCCCAACACCGGTAATTTCCTGAACAGGAGGAATAGTTTGATGGTGATTAAAGCTGTAATTACGCTTAAATTTCGTAAATTGAATCATATTTATGAAACGATCTGCTGATATCATGAATCTGCAGATGTGTCTGATAACTTTAGGTGCAATATACACTCAAATTTTTTATTCATTTTTCATCGCCGCGAGCTAATATTTTCAGCTCGATTGCTATGGCTATTTAAGAGTTGAACCTAAAAAAAGAGCTTGGATGATCCAAGCTCCTTTTTAAAGTTCAACTGTTGATTAACTACTTTCATTTTTAGGCCAGAAGAAAGTTCAAACCTACCAGTAACAATTGTGGACCATAGAATACTAAGATACCTACAGAATGAGTACAGTACAGTGCAGTAACAAATTATTTTAAATTTGTTCCCTTTCACGAAGCTCATTTTGAGAGATAACATAGGAGAAGACAATCTTAGGTGTAATGTAAGATTAAGCTAGTTTAAAGATGAAAAAAGTTGGGCTCTAATGATTAGGGCCTTGTAAAGTGTACATTCCAGGCTCCGTTTACATCTAGGTTAGGCCAACTGTCAGCTGGTTATCTAAGTGAGATGTAGACCTCTAGACCTAATTCTATGAAGGGGACTAAATTGGCTATCGACTTTTACTACTTATGGGCTTTCTTAGGCCATGACATGGCAACTTCAACTTGGTTCAAGCACATTCATGAGATAGTACTGCAAGAATGTGAATGTTTGTTCCTGACTTTAAAATAGTTAGTCATTCTGTGAATCAATGATTACTCATAACTGTGTAGGGAGGGGGTGCCAATATGAAAAAAGTCTCAGGGTTTTGTTTCAAGTTAGAATATGACTGACACTATGACTAAGACCAATTATCAATGGAGACGATCTTTAACTTCATAATGAGGTCTGAACTTTTCTCTTTTTTCCGGATGATGTTCTTCTTTAGTAAAATAAATGAAGGCAATTTCCCTAAGAACTGAGCAAAATTCATAGAGGGAGGAGAACTACTTCCCTGCTTAATTTTGGACAGGTAGGCTGTACGAATAACTTGTTGTTTATATGCCCATACAGCTAAGGTACTTCGAGGATGACATTTGTTCATTCACATCTTTCCATCCATAATTCCATGTAAAGTGCATGCAAGTCCATGTAACCACAATGTGCATCCAAGTCCACTTTAACCACAATGCACATGCAAGACCTTTTTAATGTTTCAAAAGACATACATGTATGGACTATGAAGTTCTACTTAGCCTCTTCAATGAACCAGACCCCATCTGCTGTAGCTGTGACTGGGGATCAAAACCTTCGTATAATAATCTTCATAACATGAAGTTATTGTAACAAACAAGCAGCCGTTAATAAAAAGTCCGAAATGTCCTTTGTGTGTTGAACCACAAAGCAACCATCACTCATCAAGATGTTCTTTCGTACATCAGATGGTCATTGTGTCACTGGAAAAAATTATAATTTTGAGTCATGGGTAACTTTCTTTTTAAGAAATCTTGTTTTATAATGTATTTTATAATATGGTGCAAGTCATGATATAACAGATTCCCTTAAAAAAAAGGAGCTTAGATGTAGCATATGCTTTGTTTTAAAAAATTGGGAAAAAATAATGTGATATACATAACATTGAAATTTTAATCATTTCAAGTAGCATATTAAGAGGATTTTTTAGCTGAATTTGTTACCTTCAATTTTATAATACGTCTGTATGGTGAATTCAGATTTTCTGTTTTAGGAAGAATAAATTAATTGAACATAATTTTGGTTATCTTATATACAATAATTCCTACATATATTTTAATTTCTAGTGTGCATACGGTTGGATTAATTGTATCATACAAGAAAAGTAATTCTGGATATAGAACAGTGAGAGTACAGAGAGAGATAGAGAGAGGGGGGAGCAAAAGATAACTGAATGAAATGAGAAAGAACTATTTAATGATGGGAGATAGTGAGAGAGAGGGAGAGAGAGAGAGAGAGGGAGTGAGAGATGGAGATAGGAAGAAAGAGTGAAAACAGTTGTCAATATCATGTTCAAACATGAAGTATTATAAACCAAGGAGCGTGTGGGGGAGGGGGTATCACCATCATACATCCTGTCACCTGTTTCATATAAATTGATTTTGATGTTTTATTGAACCCCCTGACCCTATATGTTTGTTGCTGTAATAGTAGCTGTTGTGTATAGTGAGCATGTGTAGAAACTGTAACCATGGTAATTGATCCATGAATTAACTTTAGTACAGATACTAACTTAGCCAGGAGATTAATCCATGGATCAGTTTCGAGGAATGAAATTGAGTTAGTCTATGGACTAAAGTTAAATCTGGCCTAAAAAGTCCACGGATCAAGTCAGGCCAGGTTTAACTGATCAGTTTATTTCCGAGAATCCCACCCTATATATTTAAGTAAAATAATGGCAATGAAAACAATTAAATTCAGTCCATTTAGAACAGACTCCAACCCTCCTTTTCAAAGTCTAGAAATATTAAATATTGTTAAACTTCATGAACTTCTTGTATTAACATTTATTTATGATTTAGTAAAATATGCATTACCACACTCTTTAGTCGATACTTGTCAATGATACAGCACAGATATGCAACAAGGAGAAAGGAAAGTGGCTTTCTCTATCAACCAAAATGTTAAACAACGCAAGGACAATTTTGTATTTAGTTTGTAGAAACAAAGCTGTGGAATGATCTCCCATATGAAATTAGACTAAAAACATCGAGGTTACCTTTTTCGGAGACATCTTTCCACCTACCATATATGTAAATGAAGTGGGCTTAACCCAACCCCCTTGCTTGTTAACGATTATAGCTGTCCTTTATCTTCTCACATGATTAGTGCATGTACGCACATCTGTATGATTTTATTTTAATTAATACATCCTTTTTCATTTTATGAACATAGTGATGATTTTATTTGTTCAAATATTTGTTATCTTTCATTATAATGATTTAGCACTTAAACTTCTTCTTTTTTCTGTTAGAAGTGTGAAAAATTTGATGATATTGTATTATTATTTATGTATATATCTAGATACAAAAGAAACAAGTTTTGCATTCATATATATTAATGAATTTATAAAAAAATCTTGCCAAAGAATAGAACTAGGCTCGACTAGCACTTGTGCTATCTTCTAGTTCCCATTAACAACTTCACCTAATTATTAGTAATACACATATTTATGTTTATATCTTTTGTACATGTATATGCAGATCTATGTCTAAATGTCGTTGTATAACCATAACTGTTCAATCAACACAACAGTAGTATTCTGTTTTGAATTCTTGTATCCGTATTATTCTTTGCATTTAATGATTTTTCATAATACTGACATTATTGCAATGACGAATATCGTCATTGCCTTGTTTTCGTTCACATTCTGCCCAATTAATATTCTTCTTTTTTATCTTCTAGATTTCTCATTCGTTTTGCACGTAGTGCTTGTTATTCTTAGTTAGGTCTTTTACTCCTTGTCTCTTTTGACCTTTTCCAGTGCTCACTATACTCTATCGTAACAAGTTTTTAAATTACGGATTTATAGATGAATTACTATTCTGCTACTTTTTAGTAATCTTTGTAATACTAGGCCTTTATATATTTTGTTCATGTCGATATATTTTACATGTTACAAAAATTATGTTTATCATTATTTTCGTACTCGAAATTCAAAATTCGAAACCGACTCCGTCGAAAAATTTATAAAATACTTGAAAAATGGACCCCTAAAAATCAAAGATTGCCATAACTTGCTCATACCAATTCCGTTTCGTCTCAATTTCTTGCAGTATCTTTATCTCATAATTGCACATAGCCATGCTAAATTTCACGCTCCAATGAACATGCAAAAAATAAATAGCGCCCTCTGGAAATAGGCTTTCTTTCTGTGGCCGTATCTCCATCGTTTCCGGCCGAAAGCTATGGTCACAAATCAGAGCGGCGACCAACAAATAGTAGCCTGCTCGGTCGCCGATGGAATATAGGCATCACCTAGCGAATTTTTTGGAGAAGTCGAGCAGGCTGTAGAGCCCCAGCGATGCCTGGGCGGTGCCCTGTCGATCTCCCGTCGGTCGCCGACTGATCTCCAAGCGGCGACCGGGCAGCGACTGCTCGACACCCTTTCACTTAGCGGCTTCGATTTTTGACCCAAATCGCTCGACGGTGGACGCTCGATTAGGTCGGCGCCCGGGCGGCGACCGCCCGATCACCGAGCGTAGTCTGGGCGGTGAGTGAAAGTGAGCAGGCGCCGCCCGAATTTTAACTCCGCGCTAAAACTTCAGCAGCGACCGAGCGATGCCTTAAAAAAAAGCGGTACCTGGGCGGCCGCCGCTCCACAGTGGGCCAGAATTGCCTCAAAGTGTGCCAAAATTCAAAATTGGCGAATGTGAATTTTTATATTTTTTTCATTCGCTTGGGGAAGAAAACATTCTAAAGAATATTTGTCCACCCATATTTTAATATTTAGCGAGTTTTAAAAGTGTCATATACCCCTGCGAACATGGGAAAATCTATATGTTGCTCCAAAAATGATAAAAGTGGCAACTTTACAATAGGTGTTGAGAATTTATGAAGGGAAAATCAATCAACTTGATACTGCGTGCACTTCTTGCCTATTGGTAACCCAATTAGAAAATACAATGACCAAATTTATGGAAGCTTCATTTTGGGAAAAATAAGCATTAAATTTCACACAAAAAAGAAAAAATTGCAAATTTTTATAAAAGTAGCATGTTTATTAGGATTCCGGCCGATTCCCGCAGTGATGTTAATCTCAAAATGTCCGCCAAAACCTAAGGTTTCCATGTATGGTATTTCTTTTTGCGATTATTTGCTACTCTGCATGTGCAGGCACTTTTCCTCCCCACGTCCATCGATTATTATTAGGCATAATCGGTACACATTTGTACTGTTTCGTTTACGCACAGCCGATTCAACACTCGTTCGCGTAACCATGGCAACGCACAGTGGGCCAGGGAGGAACCAAAGTGCGCCAAAACTCATTTTTGGTGATTTATTTCTCTTCAATTCTCTTCTTGACCAGTTGAACTGTAATACATTGAGGAATACCTCAGTAAAATATTTAATTCCGGTAAGCACAACTAGGGAATAAATTTACTCCTTCAAACAGCAAAATCCTACATATTCACAGTTTTAGTGCAAAAGTGACTTATTTTATAAATCTTTCAATTTAACATGAAGTTCTTAAGTTATTGATATGAAATTGCTCTCACATATTCATGATAGTTTATTTTGTTGCATGAATTGGTTAAAATGTATAGAAACACAATCTTCATGATATATTAAAGGTTAATTCACTGAAAAATTGACTAATTATCCATGTTTTTTATAAATCTAGAGGAAACGTTTAGATTTCCGCAGAGTTCGCTTATATTTTAATACCACCATTTTGTCTGATGTCTAAGCTTTAAGTTGATACCAAATTTGGCTGCCCGATCTTGCCCGTTGTCATGTTAGAGCCGATTCCCCTTGCCACATTGTCCCGAAAAATATGTTTGTTTTTAGTCCGCGGCTGAATCATGAAGGATTCGCGGTCATAAATCACGGCGCTTGGGGGCGCGTGACACTTGTTCTGACACCGCGGACCAAAATAAACACATTTTTCGGGGCAATGTTGCAAAGAAAACGGCTCTAACATAATAATGGGCACAATCGGGCAGCCAAATCTGGTATCAACTTAAAGCTTAGATATCAGAGAAAATGTTGGTAATACTATTTAAGCGGAAATCCCTGGACATCCAAACATTTCCTATGGATTTATAGAAAATAAATCCCCAGAAATTAGTTTTGGCACACTTTGGTTCCTTCCTGGCCCACTGTGCGCTCGGTCGCCGGGCAAAATTGGCTAAAAACTCGCCGCTCGGCCGCCGAGCAGGCTACTTTTGGGTAATATGACCATAGCATAACCCGTAATTTGTGTTTGATTTAGGTACTTGAAGATGTGCCCTTTCCAGCCAAATAAAAAATATATACCATAAACCTGACCTTCTTCGAGAAAATTGCCCTCCAAATATGCAGTTTTCAAGAAAAATAGCGAAATAACTTCAACTCGCTCTAAAATGGGGGACACATTTTTCCGTATAACTTACTGCAAAGATTTGTAAAATTCGATGGCGTCAGTGCAAACTTATCGCCCAAAATTATGATTTTACTATGCAGTACGTATCAGCCAGTTTAATGCACGCAGATTACAATGGTGTCAAACTGACCGCAATTAAGTGTTCTTTCGACTGATACCAAGAACGTTATATGTTATCACAGAAATTGTTGAGTAAATTGCCTTTGAACAATGGTCACTTTACAAATTCTGTTGAGTTTCCGCCATGTTATAACACGCATCGGCTATGACTAGGTATAGCAAACCAAAAATAAGTACAACAAATACATGTAATCTGATGATTGTAAATGATCAAGCTTCATGAAAGCTTCATAAAACAAAAAACAAAATTGAAATCGGTCAATGCGTTGTGATTTTATACCATTTTTTGATATCGCAAAATTACCGAAAAAACCTGCCAGAAATTGTCAAATTTGCAAAAATGGCAAAATTCGACAGAGTTGACAACTTAATTCATCCCTTTCTTGGACACAAATAATAAATTAAATTATCAGACACTAAAATATCATCTTTGTGGTAAAAATACAAAAAAGAAAATTCATATACCTATTACCGTTTTGAAAACAGAGGCCAACAAAATAAGTAATTTTTGCCATTTTTGCGAATCTGCAGATATGAACAAGTTGTGAAAAAAACTAAGTCCGCCTAATTAATATGCGCATATGTAATCAAATCAAAACCGAACATGACACATCAGTGAAACCTAAGTATATCAGACAACCCTGAATAATAATACCAAAGGATTCCAGAAATATAGGTTAGTATTCCATTTAATGTAACTCAAATAGAACACATCATATCATTGTCGTTTACAAAATAATAAGAAACTGTAAACAGGCATTAAAATACTAGACTCCAGTATCGTGTAATAAACTCATAATGTGAAGTTTAAATAACTGTTTGTCTTCTCCGAGTTTATGAGAGTAGCATGGATCAAATAATATAATTCCGTAGATTTAACGTTTATACTTCGACTTAGCCCAGACTCCGAATGCGAAGGAAGAATTCAAGGACTGGAGAGAAGATACGACGAACGTTGACTGCGACGACGAATGAGCGTGTGTTGATCAATGGCGACGGCGAGTGACTGCCATGATGAACAGTTGAGAGACACACCCCGTTGATCTGGTTGAAGATAAGCTAAACAGAAGGCCTTCTCAGTCCTGGAGAGAGCTATAAGCACTGACGACCTATCTAACGATTAGCAGCAGATACCACTTGTGGTGACCTGCAAGTCACCTTTGTCCTAGCTAATTGGCCGAGGTTGACCTATAGGTAGGCCGAGGTTGACCGCCGTCTAAAATAAGAAAAGACCGAAACCATTTTTAATTATATTTTTGCTAGAAATGGGACACATGTTCAGGTATTTTGTTGTGAAAAAGTGACCCATTAGAGCGGCACGCCCCCATATTTTATATTACATGGTGCTGAAAATAACGTTCAAGACAATTGCAAACTAGGTTTATTTCCAGTAGTATAAATGCAAAAAGTCGTTTGGGATGTGTAAATGGGCCTTTTGACGTCGATTTATCATTGGGTTACTGTCACAACCAAACAGCTGCATTAGAAATACAGGGTGCACAAACGCTCGGGTACCCTCGAAACGGACCTGGAAATGTTGTTTGTCATCTTTATCATAGCTAGTATAATAATTAAACCCCCTAAATAGGATCATCTTTAGAATAAAATATGCAGCTTCGGTGGTGCGCAACTCCGTAAGCACATCTCGTCACCTTTGTCATACTGTACGTGCTGCTATATTCAAAACTATCCCAGAAGTTGAGCTCCCCGAATCTAAGCTGACGACAGATGTTCGAAATATACTGATACCGAGACAAATCTCAACCATCATAACCAAGATACAGTGGACTCCAACTGTTACTTGCCAGCTTGACCTCAACCCAGCCTGAATAGTGATCAGGTCCGTTTGTGAGCTGCAAACAAGCATCACCTGCATTAAGGAAGGAAAAAAAGGTTCGGAATCGTACTGAAGTTTCAAGAGCGGGCATCAATTCATTTTGAACTGAAACCTAGGTGTGTGCCGATTTTAGAAATCAGCACCAATGTTTTCCAGCTTCCGGTATGGATTCATCTACGAACGCACCAATATCATCTGGTAATGGATCAAAGCTAAGCGAACACTCGTTAAACATCATCATTTCTACATCGAAAAAAAATTGCGGGTATTCTGTGTAAACGACAAAGAGGTTGCATGCCCTTTTACACATTCCAAACATCGTCTACATTTTTAGGGAAGTAGTGCGCATTCGCAACTTGTCGCTGTCCTACATCCGTGAGCACGGAAGTGAAGGATGTCACGTGAGAAAAATCCGGAATCTTAGTAAAGTTCTCAGAGCGGGCATAAACAACGCAAACATCCCCATATGTTTTAATATGTGAGTACCCCAAGCCCCAGGGCAAATACATTCGGCCTAGGATCGGCGCCGTTATCTGGGGTGGCTCGAGATGTACAGACGATGGCGCCAACCAAGTTGAACGTTATATTGGAGATGGTTCGATTTTAAGTACACGCACTGTGCCTTCCTTGTGTCGACGATGTTGGCGCTAAAAATAATGTTCAAGACAATAGCAAACTACGTTTATTTCCAGGGGTATAAATGGCAATGCAAAACCTAGTTTGGGATGTGTAAATAGGCCTTTTGACTTCCATATATCATTGTGTCACTGTCACAACCAAGCAGCCGCATTAGAAATACAAGGTGTGTACACACGCTCGGGCACCCTCTAAACTGATCTGGAAATGTTGTTTGTCATCTTTATCATAGTTATTGTGATAATTAAACCCCTAAAATATAATCATCTTTAGAATTAGGACATCTCGTCACCTTTGTCATACTGTACGTGCTGCTATATACAAAACTATCACAGAAGTTGAGCTCCCCGAGTCCAAGCTGACGACAGATGTTCGAGACAAACTGATACCGAGACAACCAAGCATTATTATAATAATTAAGTTCCAATTTACTCCAACTGCCACTTGCTAGCTTGACCTCTACGTAGCCTGAATACTGATCAGGTCCGTTTACGAGCTGCAAACCCGCATCACCTGCATTAAGAAAGAAGAAAAGGTTCGGCGATTAAATGAGAAGTTTCGTGTTGTATAACGGCGTTCCGATTAGTTTCCAATATTAGATATATACCAAATCTAAGGTACACTCATGATTGATTATCAAGTATTTGAGTCACGTTTTTATCTCAAATTATTTAAATATGTATTACCAAGTGTGATTAAGAGAAATAATATTAATGTATTTCATATCATTTCATTCCACTATACTCCTCCCGAACATCGTACCAAAAAAACAAAATATTCTCAAACCACAAAGATATTTATGGTTTTCTATGAAGGTGTCACTGTGCGACACCTTAGCTGCCTTACATATAGGGGTTGGTTGTGCCGTGAGCTTCTCCGCAATAGATCTTGAAGTTTTGTGCGTCATTTTCATCATACGGATCATGATGAATTTAACCCCCAAAATTGTATTCCTTAGGATAAAATATGCAACTCCGTAAGAAAATCTCGACACCTTTGTCATACTGTACGTGCCGCTATATTAAAATTTAAAAATATCCTACCTGTTGAGATCCCCGAGTTTAAGCTGACAACAGGGCCCCGTTGCATAAAACTTTTTCTTACCATAATTGAAACTATAGTAGCTACCATAATTGGCTGGCGAATTAATGGTAAGCTACTATAATTGGCATTTTCCATTGCATAAAAAGAGTAGTAAGCTACCATAATAGTAACGTCATTGAATCGATCGAAACAAGCAGGCGCATGCGCAGATCGGCGAGCGGGATGTTTATTTTTTGTCGACCGTCTGCTACTGTTCCGAGAAACCGAAGTTCAGTGTGGTGCAATGGCGTCCCCAACTAACGTAAGTTTACGCCTTTATAATTTATCGATCCACTTTTGTAAACTGCAGTACTTCAGAAATGAAAATGAATTGTTGTTAGTCATGTTGAATTCATAAATAGTGCGAATCTCTTCAAATTTCATCGAATATAATGACGGTTTTTGTTACGGTGTCGGTGATGAATTGTGTGGTGTGTTGATGCAGCTGTGCCGAACGGGATGGCCCCGCGAATCTCCCCCGGAGCTCTGGGGGCGATTTAACGGCATCTCTGTGTGTGTGGGTATCGTACATTGCTTGTTGCATACGTCCGCGAAGGTCTGCTATTAATTAATTTAAACATCGAAATACATCATCCATGGTATTTCAAACGACTAACAAGGCTCCTTACGATGCAGAGTCACAGTTCGATATATTTTCCTTGATTATTTTTCTGTTTCTAAACCTAAGTTCAGTTGATTTCAAGTTGTAATTTTATTATTTTAATGAACCACTCACTCAGTCTCAGCTCACTGACTAATTAGTCCTATCGATGCAGGTACTTGGTAGGATTCCTCCAAAAGACACCGTAAAGGTGTTTAAACTGGAGGTGTGTCGTCGTGTGCGGCCACCAACTTAAGCCTAAGGTGCTGGTTTAAGTGGTTTAAAGTTGGTTTTCAACTTGATGAGTCAATGACATTGAAAATTTGAATGACAGACTAAGATTAAGAAGAATGATAACCGAATTCAAGCTGACTCTGTCCGTGTTGTTAAATTGAATTAGTGACGTACGTGGGCAAGTTGCGTTAGACCCAAAACTAAAATCTGAATTATATGCTGCTTTACTTAGTTTAGTTTAGTTCAAGACTCGAGTGCTTTCCGTAGCTTTTAACAACAGCTACAACAAACGAGCTAGGCCTGCTAGTGTGTGTGTTGTGTCAGTTGTGACAGACATTGGGCACTATAGATCTAGGTCTACCCTATATCTAGATTGTTGCGTATATAATGTAATTGCACCTCTGTCAAAATAGAGGTTCAGGGGTTTGCGTGAAACCCCCCCCCCCCCCTCCTAACAATATTTTGTTTTGTTTTAATATTTAATAAATTTTGCTCAAGAGGGGGGGGGGGTGTTATTTTTTTTTTTTAAATATGGTGCTCTAGACCCCCCCCCCCCCCCCCCCCATGTTGAGCAACAAATTTATTTAAAAAAATGATTGCTTAACAATGAACGAATGAATAACACTTGAAGGTTAATGTAACTTTGGTCTTTGCAGAAACAAACAAAGAGGAGAGGAAACTACAGCGATAGCCAAATCGAGCATCTGTGCAGGTTTATTCAGGGGAAATGTGCCATTCTATTCGGCAAGGCAGGAAACTGCAGCGAACGGGTAAGACTTCTGAAATTTACATGATAAAAATTTACGTGCTAATAATGGTACTTACATTACCTCCTAAATGACTTTATTTTGAGGTGAGACCCTCCCCTTCAGATTTGGGGCGTGAAGAGACCAATCACTGCAAAATATAGAAGGGGCATTTTGAAACCGAAACAAAATATAACTGATGCTTTTAATTGTATTTAATATTTGTAGTGTTTGTAGTATTACGGGATGATTCTTTTTCACATTTAGTTAATGTATTTTTTGCAAGGATTAGAACTTTAATGACATAAAATGTGCATATGCATGAGTGCTATTCCATTCTTGTTCCTGAAACTATAGTATTACCTCCAATCTTTATTTGTATGTAGGTGCAGGAGAGGAAGAAAAGGGCGTGGGAGGAGGCAGCCATCACCATGGCGGCGATAGGTTGCCCCAACCGCTCGGGCAAGGACCTGAGGTTGTTGTGGAACGACCTCAGGTCAAAGGCCAAAAAATATAGAGACAGCCGCAATAAGACAGGTGAGTCTTTTTGCTTTAAAAAAAAATTACGATGTGAAATAAAATCTGTGCCACTTTACAATTATTTTGTTGTTGTCTGTCTTTGAGTTGTGCATAGAAATTTATTACCAGCTCAAACAGAATTTTTTAAAGGCTAAGTAAATGTGTGCTTTTTATTAAGCAATCTTTTCATTGCTCAGGGTAAGGTGTCTATCTTGACGACAACACAACTCTGCAAATCTTTCATGTCACATACATATCACACTAAAATTGTCATCATCACTGTGATGCCTACTGTAGTCTAATTAAAGGTCAGTGTAATTGTTTTGGTTTAAATTAAATACATATGTAAGAATGAATTGACAGTCATTGAATGATTCTCAATATTTTTCTTATTTAATTCTTTAAAAAAAAAGAACCATTTTATATATCTTTGAGAAGTTCTATAATGTGTTATCTAATTCTTCTTCTTTTCTTGTTTTGTCTTCTCAATCTCCAGGGGGAGGAGCGTTCGAGTACAATCCAAGGCATGAGATGGTGCTGAGCGCCATGACAACCCAAGTCAAGGAGGGGATCTTGCCTCAGTCCAGCGAGACTGGAGCTTCGACACTGCCGGTAAGTATTCATTATTACAGGAGAGTCATAAAAACCCTCACATGAATGTAGAGGGTGTATTGGAATTTACAATTTATCAATGTAATTTTATTTTTTCTTTGAAAAGGTAATTTGATTAAATATTTCCTGTATTTGTTATATTGTTTATTTCAAAATTTTACTTAATGTATTATTGTCATATATTTTTTTTTTAAATTAATATAAAAAGAGCAACTGTTCTGAATTTCTTGAGAATAAGCAAATCACCTAAACATGCAATTTCCATTTCAAATTTTTGACCAAAAAAAGGAATAGTATTTACAATTTAGTTTTGGCTTTGTTTTCATTTCTACTTCACAGTTGTCTCAAAATGCAGGAGCCGTGGAGCTTCTCCAAAGAATGGGGAGGAGGCAGGAGCGGTGGAGGAGGAGGTGGAGGAGGAGAAGGTGGAGGGGGATGAGGTAGAGATGGTTGTGGAGAGGGAGCCCAGAAGGGGGAAGATGAAGACAAAATTTGGTGGGAAAAAAACAGTGAAAAAGTCTAAGGGGTTGGCGTATGAAGAGTACCAAGAGCGTCTCCTTCAAGTTGAGCAGGAGAAGCTTGAAGTGATGAAAAAAAATCATGATTTAATGAAAAGTAATCATGATTTGATGAAAAGTATGCTGACAGTGATGTCAGAATACTTTTCATCAAATCATGATTGTGCAAAATGATTTTTTTTTTTTCATGTTTAGAAAATTTAACGCTATTTGATTTGATTCCATTGACTTCAAACATATCAAGATTCTCCTGCTCAATATTTGGTAAGACGCTTTTGGTATTCTTCAAACTATGTACAATTTCACCTCCCCCTTTCCATTCTCTCTCTCCTAAACCATCTCCATCTCATTCTCTTCTTCCAAACATTTTCAGGAATTTCTTCTTCTACCATATAGCAGATAAGCTGATGTGACAGAGGACCACTCAGCAAACAATGTATTTCAGATTTTGACCAGAAGGTAATTTGTACATTTTGCAGACAACATATAACTTTGTCATGTGCGGAATGAATCACAATTATGTCAGATTATTCCTGTCTGTTTAAAGTCGACCTAGAATCCAAATGAAACAAAGAATATTGGTAATGTTTAAGACTTTATTGTCAGATTCTGTTGAGTGCATGATTCAATTCTTTTTCAAAGTTAACAATACATGTAAAGAGTACATTTGAATATGTGCACATTGTAATTGCACCTCTTGCAATAACCAAACTGAAAATGAATCAGTCTTTACTTGGCACAAAAAATACCACTGTGCAGTACAAGTATCTGAAATATTAGAACCTAAGTAGAAACACTTCCACAAAGACAATTCCAAGTTCCGATATTTTTAAGAGGAACTTTTAGATGGTTTTATCTTTTGATTACTCTCAGATTTACACATGTTTATATTTTCAGCCTTTAAATGTATACTCCACCTTTAAGGGAAGATGGTAAATTGCACTGTTTTGCAAGTTCCATAGACCAGTTAGGTACAAGTCAATCTTTAACCTGACAGAACCGTGTTTCTTAACCAACTAAAATTAGTTGAAGTTAGGAGGTCAGAAAACTATGATCACTGTATTTTGTTGTTATAAAATACAGCATTAAATCTATACATTCACATTGAAATATACTGTATAGTGCTTGCAAACAAGTTATGACATTTATGAAAAGTAATTATTGATGAGTTCTGCTCGAAGAGCAATGCCAGTCAGCTGGTTCTGGTCTGCGGGGTGGTGTGGCACTTCATCCGGTTCCACTTCAATGATTTGTTCCGGTTCTTTAAGGTCTTTGGCGATGTTAAAGAGCACGGCACAGGCAATTATGATGTCGCATGCTCTTGGTGCAGACATTGTGATCCCTTGTCCCATCAGGCACCTGAATTTGTTTTTCAATTGCCCATTCAGTTGTTCTATTGTCACTCGTGTTCTGCAGTGTGCCCTGTATACATAGTAGTCAGAAATATTATAATGAATGAATAAATAATCCAACACTGTAGTAATCATTTTTTGCAAGCCATCGTATATGCTACATCTCTCAGGATCTTTATTAACCCAACTTACCCTTTAATCAAAACCATTTGTAAATATCGATATAATATATGCTATTATCTTGCCAAGACCTTTTCTTCCTTTATTACATCATTAACAAAGACTCAAACTACAATTGTATTCATTTTGTACCAATATAGTTATATACTATTATAAGATCTAAATATTTATTTATCTTTTTTAAGTTATACATTATTTATATTCAAATGAACATATTTATAAATGTATATAAAGTGTATATGATCTATGTGCAAATTTTGAGATGTACTTTGTACAAATATAGTTGGTATTATGTTATTAAACTGATACATTCCATCACTTTTAATCATTGAAGGGCTCTCTGATTATTTGTAAGTAACACTTTAATGATTTGAGTGAACGTGATGGATTGAGTACTTGCCTGTTGTAATTTCTTTCAGCATTGCCTTGTGGGTCCCGTAGTGGGGTGATTAGCCAAGGCTGGAGGGGGTAGCCGGAATCTCCAACAAAGATGCCAGGTAGCTCTCCGTCTGCGAAACGCTCTCCAATGCGACTGTTCTGTGTATTGAATTATGAAGAAATGTATCATTATTATTATCTTTGCAAAATGTGATTAACAAAACAAAACAAATACAGTTTGGGCTTCTCTCAGCCCATAGCAAACAAAGTGAGAAAGATGTCAGAGATTACATTGTACTTTAATATATTTCTTTAATATCAATGTGACATTTATTTGTTTAAATTAAAAATTAAAATTATTAATATAGGCTTAATGGATGATTGATGATGATAATGATGATGGTGATAATGATGATGGTGATAATGATTTTAATGATGAGTAGGATGATAATCATGATATTGGCAGTGATGATAATAGTGATCAAAGATGCTGATAAAACCGTCACATACCCTCAATACTCGGCTGTCGTGAGTGCTCCCAGGCCATCTTGCACACACGTTGGTTATCTTGTACCTCGCATTGCAAATAAGCTGGACGTTTATGGAGTGCTTGCCCTTCCGATTCGTATAGATGTACTCGTCGTCGAGAGGAGCCCCATGCAGTTCAACGTGAGTCCCGTCGACGGCCCCGACAACGTTGGGCATGCCAGCGAGGTTAAAAAAATCGACCTGCGCTGTTCTGACTTCTTCCATGGTTTCCGGGAACTTGATCACCTGTTGGTAAAGAGTAAATATGTGTTAAATTGTTGTCATATATGTCACACTTTTGGCAATGTTCAAATTCATAGACTGTAAATAGCGTTAATATACAAAAAAAGTGAATGATTTTTCATCTAATTTGATATTCCATGGATGTTTTATTGTATAGTACTATTTCTCATCATAGTCGATTCACTATAACGAATTGTTTTTCAGGGGGAGCTAGTCATGTGTTTCATGTTCAATTATTGATATAGTTCATGAATAAGACATTATATAAACAGCACTGATTTGATGAAATTAGAAAAAACTCCCACTATGATGACATCACATGTTTAATCCAAGATAACTTTTTAATTATGTATCCTTTATCATATTTAATGGCCCATTTTTTATTTAAAAATCAGCCGTTTCATTTCTTTAATTTTGCTTTATCAATTAAAAAAACGTCTGGATTTGTTCTTAAGAAGATGGATTTTTTAGGTAGTAAGGAGTATGAAAGTGTTTATATTCATCATTTGGTAAACGTCTCAAAACAACTGGTATAAACACGATCATATGAAAAAAATTAAGTACGATCAAGAAAACAAATTGACAACACCATAGCTACAGCCGTCTTTCATTTTCACAACAAAATTTTGAGTGTCTAACTTCAGATAATTCTCGCTACATGTACACGTTTAATTCGATGCAGCGCGCAGGATCGTCGGAAGATGTAAAGAGAGCTAAGGCTAAGCCTCTAGTACCTGCGATCAGCAGAGGTGAACAATTTTACAAAAAACCGTTCGTGTATATTTCAAAACTTTTGTGAGTACTTTTGCAGTACCGTGTTGACAAATTATTATGCTATAGACCCTAGTCTTAAACCAACTCGAAGTTTGTGACTCGGTCACTCAAAACCTTCGGGTAAGTACAGAATCTTCGTGCCTTACATGAATTTCCACATGTGGGACTGGTAGCAAAAAAAAGTTTCGTTGCATTTGGGTGGAGACTACAGTGACTTTAACAACAATTGTATAAAATCTCTGTTACGTGAATTTGATTTCAGTAACCCTGATATATATCCGTAAGCCAATTAATTGATCTAGATTAGTCATCTAAATATTTTTTGGTATAAGGTTGAGAAAATTATGATTCTTCCAAGAGTTAATGGGGGAAATTGCGGTGCCATCGCAGCCGATACGCCAGTCGGCTATCGCTCCGCGGGTGCTGGGCTAGCTGCAGACGGTAGACGGACTCCATAGCAACGACAGGGCTATTTTTTTTTTGTAAATCGAGACTTGAAAGAACTTATTCAAAAAGTTCATTTATGGATAAAAGATCTCGAATTAAGACATATATCTACCGTAATGGGGTTTTGCCTCATGAACACTGTACTGGGTATATTTTTTAAGGAATGAATATTGGCAAAAATGTGTGATTTTCTTGCCAATTCAACCATGAAAAGTGAAATGATCACATTTAACATAATTAATACAGGATTTAAAGTCTAAGATTGGATCATATTCATGCCATAAAAACATTAACAAAATGAATAAATACCTCGTCCCGGAGCTCGCCGAGGGCTAGAGCGACTCTCCGTACCGTTCTTGATGTAGTGGAGATGTGGATGCCATGGATGCAGCTAGTACAATCCATCACAGAGCCAGTGGCGAAAAAACGAAGAGCGACGAAAACTTGCAAGCTTGGGGGTAACGCGTGGTTTCTCTGGGTTCTATGTTGGATCCTTCTGGATAGTCTGTTAATGAGGTGGAGGCATCCCTGCCTGCTAAACCTATACAACTTGAACATTTGTTCGTCGTCGTATAGGTCTAAGGGATGCCTCCGGTCCCGAAATACCCTCTCTCTTCTTAGAGCAGCGGCGTGCTGTATAGCATGTAGTATGGCTGCCATCTTGGAATGAAAGCTTACCGTAATTGATTGATGGTAGTTAACGCTACCTTCATAGCTGTAGTAAAGTTACCGCTGTTTCTGAAGTGCTTACCGCTAAAAAACTACGTTAACTCTTTATGCAACGGAAAGTTAACGCTAACTTTAAATTTAACGCTGTTTCTGGACTTACCGCTAAATTAGGGGCTTAACGCTACGTTAAAAGTTTTATGCAACGGGGCCCAGATGTTCGAGATTCTGAAAAGCAGACAAATCGCCATAATAATAACGAAGATACAATTTACTCCAACTGCAACTTACCAGCTTGACCTCTACCTAGCCTCTTGTCGAAGGCCCTGGCGCTGTTGGAGTCCGTAAATTCTTGCGAGCGAAGCGAGCCAGATACGAGGCGCTTTTAAAACGCTTGTCGCAATTTGACGGATTTTTGCATTGTTTATGCCCGCTCTTGAAACTTCAATATGATTCTGGATTTCGCTCACGTGACATTCCTCTCTTCCGTGTCACGCATGCAGGGCACCGACAAGTGGCGGATGCGCACTACTCCCCTAAACATGTAGACGGTGTTTGGAATGTGTAAATCGGCCTGCAGCCTCTTTGTCGTTAACAAAGAATACATGCAATTTTCACACTGCATCAATTCATTTGAACCGGAACCTAGGTGTGTGTCGATTATAGAAATCAGCACCAATGTGAGTCTGTTTTCCAGCTTCCGGGATGGAGTCATCTACGAAAGCGCCAATATTATCTGGTGATGGCTCGAAGCTCAGCGAACATTCGTTAAGTGACTCTCACACTCTGCCGTGTAGGCCTACCGTGTGCCATCGTGCGCGAAAATGTCTGCGGACGGTGGAGAACGGCGAGGGCACACGGTGGTTCGTTATCAAAGCGGGCAACACGTTAATAGGGCGCTGGCGCTTATTTACACCCGGTGGGACCCGGCGAAAGTTTTGGGCATGTTCAAGACTTTGGCCGGCTGGCAGGACGGTGTTGAACGGTATGAGGACGGTATGAATACGTTATGAAAACGGTCACACTGTATGAACACGTTCACAACACGCTCATAACCCGTTACAGAACTGTGATGAACGGGCAAAAAAAAATCCACCGTCTGCAACGGGTTGTAAGCGGGTTGTGAACGTTGCCGTTCAAATCGGGGTATTTATGGCAGTCGTGTCATGACGTCAGCAGTCCGGGGACTCGCTCACAGGACGCTCCGAGCGGTGAGGGGACGCTAAGTGACTGGTAGGTGGCTGCTACAAACCCGGTGCACACGTTCGAGACCCGGTATGGAAACGGCCAAAATTTTCAACAAAAGTCAATCTGGGCGGTGAAGACGGTAGAAGCACGTTCAACACCCGTTATGCGCCCGGTGAGAACGGTCAGAAGATGCCAACGAAAAGGTGAAAAGATTAATTTTATGATTTTTTTTTTTGCGGCCGGGGACAAGTTCGCTCAAAACCCAACGTTCTGGACTCTGTTGTTTTTTAATAGCCCGGCAGGTGGGCGGCAGAGTGTGAGAGCTCCATTAGACATCATTTCGTTATACTGCCTTCATTTCCATATGGAAACAATGGGATATATTTATTCTTTTTTTACGACGAAGAGGCTGCAGGCCCATTTACACATTCCAAACACTGTCTACATGTTTAGGGGAGTAGTCCGCATCCGCCACTTGTCGGTGCCCTGCATGCGTGACACGGAGGCGAGGAATGTCACGTGAGCAAAATCTGAAATCGTACTGAAGTTTTAAGAGCGGGCATCAACAGCGCAAAAATCGGTGAAATTGCGACAGGCGTTTTAAAAGACCACACTCAAGAGACGGATTTTTCGATTTCGAATTTTCGTGTGAGTTAAATCGACAATTTTGGGTTGTAGTGAAAATCCAGCTTACAATGATGATGATTTTCTACCGCAGGAATTCACCATGCACCCGGGTGCACTCATATTTGGTTTGGACTGGAATGTTCCGCTGAAGTCCCGAAACCCCTACCCATTTGTAATAGCCATTTTGGAGGGTTTTGACAAAATTGACCCATCTTTAATGATATTTTTGCTAAAAATGGGATCCACCTTTAGGGATTTTTTGTATGAAAAAGTGCCCCATTAGAGCGGCACACCTCCATATGTATTAATATGTGAGTACCACCAGCCCCCAGGGCAAATGCATTCGGCATAGGATAGACGCCGTTATCTGGGGTGGCTCGAGATGTACAGACGATGGCGCCAACCAAGTTGAACGTTATATTGGAGATGGGTCGATTTTAAGTACACTCACTTTCCCTACTTGTTGTCGACGATATTATATTAGATGGCGCTTACAATAGCGTTCAAGACAATCGCAAACTAGGTTTATTCCCAATAGTATAAATGGCAATGCTAAAATCCTTTGGAATGTGTAAATATGCCTTTTGACGTCCATATATCATTGTGTCACTGTACCAACCAAGCAGCCGCATTAGAAATACAGGGTGCACACACGCTCAGGCACCCTTTAAACGGACCTGGAAATGTTGTTTGTCATCTTTATCATAGTTAGTATGATAGTTAAATCCCCCAAATATAGTCATCTTTAAATAAAATATGCAGCTTCGGTGATGCGCAACTCCGTATTACATCTCGTCACCTTTGTCATACTGTACGTGCTGCTATATTCAAAACTATCCCAGAAGTTGAGCTCCCCGAGTCCAAGCTGACGACAGATGTTCGAAATAATATACTGATACCGAGACAAATCCCAACCATAATAATAAAGATACAATTTACTCCAACTGCCACTTGCCAGCTTGACCTCTACCCAGCCTGAATACTGATCAGGTCCGTAAACGAGCTGCAAACCCGCATCACCTGCATTAAGGAAGAAGAAAAAAAGGTTCGGAGTTTAAATAATAAGTTTCGTGTAATATATAAAGGCGTTCCGATTAGTTTTTAATATCAAATATATGACATATCTAGGGTACACTCATGATTATTTATCAAGTATTTGAGTCACGTTTTTTTCTTGAAATTGAGAAAATATGTATTGCCAAGTTTGATTAAGAGAAACGATGTTAGTGCATTTCGTACATTTCCATTCCATTACAATCCTCCCCAACAACATACAACAACAACGTACTAAAACCAAAATATTCAAATTGTAGATTAAGCTTTGTGCGTAATTGTAATGGGGGGAATAGAAACTAATATATATCCATTCCCGTTTATCTAATGTTTTAATCCTTGCCCTAACCAAGTTTTACATGCGGTCTTAACCGACAGAATAAACCTCCCTAAAACATATTGAAAGATCAGATCCATCCTTGTATCCTCTGTACGACCATGCATTATGGCTCAAGGCATGGGCACACAAAATATTTTTTTTTTTTGGGGGGGGGGGGGGGGCGGAGTAAAAAAAAAAAATCCAGCTATATGAGCGACAGTGTATAGACATGATATATATATATTTCATAACATAACTGTATTACATGTATTACTTACCAGACATCTATTTCGTAAGTATTTGAGTCACTTTTTTATTCAAGGATATTCAAAAATTCTGTCCCAATTACGATACCGGGAATGGAACATGGCAATTTTAATTTATTTGAAAATTGCAAACCGCATTAATGAACATTTTTGTAGTATAGCGGTAGACTTACCGAAAAGTCCAAGATCACACTTACCTACAGTTTTGCCTGCCCGATACAACTGTCCCCTAGTACAACCATGGCAAGTGTATAATACTCACGTTCTCTTATTCAAGGTAAAGCCGGAATTACTGGGGATATTCCTGTTTGGATCATTCGCGAATTTGCCTATGAATTGTCAATCCCACTTTCAGATATTCTTAATGTATCATTCCAACAATATAAGGCTCCAATACAATGGGAATGAGCAAAAATAGTTCATGTTCCTAAGGTGCAGCCAACGACCCTTTTGTACCTTAGACCTGACGAGCTATTGTGGTAAGATAGCCGAATCGTTTATTGTCAAGTAGCTGTTATAAGATATTACCAAAAATATTGATCCTAATCGAGTCAGTTTGGAAATCGTAAAGGCTTATCGACGACACATTACCTTATTGGTTAGATACAACATATATTGTTAAATGCAAAAAAGGTGATAACTACATCAACAATATTGACTACAGACTATTCGAAAGCCTTAGATAGAATAAATCAAAACGTTTTAGTCCAAAAGCTCCAAAATCTCGACGTTGGACCATGACTTATTAACTGAATAATGAGCTTTTTGAATAAATTGTTGCAGTGTTTCAAATATAATGGAGATAAATCAAACTGGAATGTCATAAATACAGGAGGGGGTAATTATCCTCGGGGGAGGGGAGGTAATTGTCTACGGGAGTAATTGTCATCAGGGAGTAATTGTCCGGGGGGTAATTTTCCGGGGGATGATTTTACAGGGGGTGATTGCCCAGGGGTAGTTTTTTTTTATCATATTTAATGCTTAATACGCAACAAACAATGATTTAGTTTTAACGTAGGTAACTATGTGTTTCGCAACACATTACTGAATATGTTTATCTTTGTACAAAGCCATCAATATATAATGATGTACTTATCGTTGATGAACTGTCAACATAGAGCAACATTTTGCCGACTTTAAATTTTCAATGAATATTAATTGTCTACTTTGCACTTTGCCTACTTTATGTCGACGATTTGATATAAGATGGCGCTGAAAATAATGTTCAAGACAATAGCTAACTATCTGTATTCCAAGTAGTATAAATGACAATGCGAACATTCGTTTGGGATGTGTAAATAGCCCTTTTGACGTCCATATATCATTGTGTTACTGTCACTACCAAGCAGTCGTCTTAGAAATACAGGGTGCACACACGCTCAGGCACCCTTTAAAATGATCTGGATATGTTGTTTGTCATCTTTATCAAAGTTAGTGTGATAATTAAACCCCCCAAATATAATCATCTTTAGAATAAAATATGCAGCTTCGGTGGTGCGCAACTCCTTAAGGACATCTCGTCACCTTTGTCATAATGTACGTGCTGCTATATTCAAAACTATCCCAGAAGTTGAGCTCCCCGAATCCAAGCTGACGACAGATGTTCGAGATATACTGATACCGAGACAAATCCCAATAATAATAAAGATACAGTGGACTCCAACTGCCACTTGCTAGCTTGACCTGTACGTAGCCTGAATATATACCATATCTAAGGTACACTCATGATTACTTATCAAGTATTTGAGTCACGTTTTTGTCTCTAATTATTTAAATATGTATTACTAAGTGTGATTAAGAGAAACAATGTAAATGTATTGCGTATCATTCCATTCCATGACACTCCTCCGGAACATCGTACCAAAAAAACAAAATATTCAAATTGCAGATTAAGCTTAGTGCGTAATTGTAATCTGGAAAAAAAATAACTCATATATAACCATTTCCGTTTATCGAATGTTTTAAACCTTATCCTAACCAAGTATTACAGGTGGTCTTAACCGACGTTATACTCTTCCCTAAAACATATTGAAAGATAAGATCCATCGTAGCTTCTGTTTATCACATAGGAAAAAAATACCCGGTGAAGGATAGCAGATTGCCCCTGTCAAGAGTGTCTAAGAGTGTCTACTCTCTCGGCTACGGTAACAATACAAGTCAGCATAAATACTGTTATAAGAAGGTATAGCAGATCCGAATCAAATGATTGGTTAGGAGCGTACACGTGACCAGGCATTTATTTTGCCTAACAGGTAAAATTACAAATGACCAGTCATTAGTAAGTACTTATCATCAATGTGGTAATGTATCCATAACATAGCTGAATTGTTATAGGCCTATATGCATTAATAAATCCCAACTTGTACCCAACCCCCCCCCCCCCCCCCCCCAAAAAAAGATTAATAATAATATTAATAATAATGATAGTAATAATATAGGTTTTCCCGGCCAATTTCGTCAAAGCAGCGATCAATTTCACTAACGTGCATTCATGTTCGAGCAAATTTTCTCCACTCGTTGCTCCCCTGTTTCATTTTTAAACTTTTTGCATTCAATTTCGTTTCGAGTCACCGAATTTTCGAAACAAGCACATTCAAATTAACGTTTGGTTCAGTCAATTTAGAAATGCGTTAGCGTCATTCAATTTCGCCAAAGTTGAGTGGGAGGACAATTCTTCGGCGAATTGCGGTTTCATTTTCGTCTATGGGCAACCTCTTTCGCAATCGGGTCATTCAAATTAAAACTAGACCTCATAATTATTGTATGAGGCTCGTTGTTTATTCGGATATTCACTTTGTTATTTTCATTTGTTTATTCTTTTTTATATGATCTTTTCTGACATGATTTCACATTATACAATTTTCTTATTTGTCTGATATATTTATATTGCATTCAATATTTTCTCTTTCTGTCGATCTTTATTTTTGATGAAACATTTCTTTTTACAGTCATGTCTTCATATCTTTCATTATAAATGAGGTTATTTTTTAAATGTTTTTTTTTATCAATCTGGATTGAGTAGGTAATCTTTCTTTCTTTTCATTTTACATCTTTTTCTTTATTCATCATTGTATTTTGTTTCCATCATGTCCATGTCTAAAGCTCAACTCTAGCTGCCCATGATCTGTTTATAATTATATAGCTTGTTCTTAGAAGAGAAGTCACAAATTTTGCACCTTCTCTGGGGACAGTTACCTGTGTAATGACAGATTTCTGCTAACGAATATACGCATAATCATTCCGACAAGTAAACTTAGCATTACATTTTTCAAACAGAAGTATATTAAGTGACAAATTAACATCAAATGAAAAGCAATGCACAAATGTCACATATGGATGCCTAATCACGAAATTGAATGCTCGAATACATACCACCGTCTGTCCAGCACGAATTTGAATGCTCTTTGCATGTTTTTCTAAATTGAATGCTCGTTTTGCACGTCTCCGTGACAAGAGTATGAAATCGCATGCCACTAAATCAAATTGAACGACGCAATTAGCTTTTTGAATGTTGATCTACATAGTCATTCAATTTCGCACGAACTTGAATGAACGTAACGTTAATTCGGATGCTAAGTTTACGAAGTTGGGCGGGAAAACCTATACTATTGATAATTTAAAAGGTTAAAGAATAGATAAATAAATCAATAACCGATTTGTTTTTAAAAATACATGTATGATATCTTTATTAACAACTCGGGATATCATCGAATCCATCAATTTGACCTAGGTGTATTTATCCTCGCTATTATAGCAACTATCTATCACTGAGTTTTTCCGATTCCCTTTTTGCCCTTTAGGTATTAACACTGATACATATACTAGTATAGTATTAACGACTGCTTTGAGAGAAATAGTTGTTTTTATACGCTCAAGGGAAGGTTAGAATTGTGCTATTGCCCGAGGCGTGCCGAGGGCAATAGCCCAATTCTAACCTTCCCGAGAGCGTATAAAAACAACTATTTCTCGAATATTAAATCAGTCATTAATACTTTTATATGCCGAAAAAAAGTCAACTTATGACACCACCTTGGCCTTTATCTAGTAATTCTAGTTTATCTGCACGGTTGTTTTTTATGAGTGTATCTTTGGGAGCAGACTAAAAAATAAAAAAATAAATAAAATAAAAAACCTTTTTTGAAGATGGGATTCGATGTCTTGCGCACCAACGATGATGTGACTAAAATCGCCGCATTAGACCGCTCGGCCATCGCGCACTTTTACCAAATCTGGCAGTTTTCTCTGATCTATACATTAAAATGGATTAAAAACGGCTTCGCATGCTGGATGCTTCGCGGCAGCTCCATTAAACGGGCCCTTCTTTTACTTTTGTAATGCATTGGCACGACCTTAGATCAAGATCTATCGGCAGATGTTGTTTTTGGAAGTTTATTTTCGTCTTCATGTCAACAATGCAAGATAAAATTGTCGGTAAGATCGATCGAGATAGAATTGTATCGAAATTACCGACCAATTCATCGCACACGTACGGTATCCTCAATCGCTCAGACCATTTTTTAACATGTCAACCTATGGGTATTTCACCAAGACTGAACTATTTTCCCGGTAACCATGGTTACTGGGATTTTAGAACTACTTTTTAGAACTATTACATGGGTTTGGAATTTTACCGGGAATTTTACAGGAATAGTTAAAGTTTATGAATGCAATTTCGACCAATCAGATGGCTGGATTTCTTAAGTGAGGTATATAATAGTGTCTATTTTATCTGTGCCCCATTGATTCCAACCCTCATATAGGTACTTAGTTTGACGCACCTGAATGTGGATTTATTTTCATAAACAAATACTTCAGCGCCGCCGGTTCAACGTAACTAATTTGGATTTAGTAACTTCCTTTACTCAATTGATTGGATTCACCTCTTTAGAATCGAGATTCTGAGTCGGAGTCGATTGCTATGGAATTCATTTACCAAAAAGTGCTTCCACACTACATAAATTAATTTGAACAAAAAACTGTTGTTCATTCCATAAACATGATAAAGCAATAAGGATAGTAGTTTATCATTATTTGTTTCAATTGTCCCCATTTCCAAATCGTAATAGATGAGGGGTAATCATTGTCGGTGTCAAAGAGGCTTTGACGATGATACTTATCTACCAAGGGAATTCAATGACATCTGGCCAAGGATCGGCGCCATTATAAGAGATGAAGCCAGCTGTACAGGCAAGGGCGCCAACTAACATTATTGGAGATGGTTCGATTTCAAAGTGACTCAGTAACATTCTTAAAGGTTGATGAAAAAACTGCCTAATATTTGTATGAAATTTTAGTCATTATATTCCTTCTACCGTACTAACCCTCGAATATGCAAAAAATCCTGAACAAATTATCAAACCACAAAAATATTGTTGGTTTTCTTTGAAGGTGTCACTGTGTTACACCTTACCCGTCTTAGATATAGTAGTTGGTTGTGCAGTGGGGCATCTCCGCAATATATCTTGAAGTTTTGTGTATCATTTTCATCTAACGGAATATGATGAATTAAACCCCCCAAAACTATATTCCTTAGGATAAATATGCAGCTTCGGTGGTGGGCAACTCTGTACGGAAATCTCGCTACCTTATTCATACTGTACGTGCTGCTATATTAAATAAAAAATATTCCACCAGTTAATATCCCCAATTTAAGCTGACGACAGATGTGGTAGATATACTGATAACCATATAAATCCCCATAATAATCAAGAAGATACAATTTACTCCAACTGTAACTCACTAGCTTGACCTCTATCCGGCCTGAATACTGATCAGGTCCGTATCTAAGCTGCAAACTCGGATTACCTATAAAAAGAAAGAAATACAGTTTTGTATTAAATGAGACGAATTATGATGTTGTCATGGCATTACGAATTGTCTTTAATTCAAAAATAAAATGATATACTTGAGCATTTAATTAGAATGGATAATGGCGCTATATAAATCTCATGTATTATTATTATTATATATATATATATATATATTTGTTCTACCCCAAATTATGGAATTGTGTTGACAATGATGTATTCCTAATTGATCTAGATAATAGTATACATTCTCATATTTTATTGAATAATAATTTGCCATTGTTTGTTTTACGTGACTGCTAAAGCATGTGTTTGCTACAATGCTTGTCAAGTAGGGTACATACGCCCTTAAGTAATTAATGACAGTAATGAGGATTAATGCCCCACAAAAGGGCACTAATATAGCACATCGACACGGTTTTGATCCTGGGGCCTCACAGTTACGAGAATATTGCTTGGCCACTGAACGATGACTGTACGCAGCGGAGGCTAGGGTAGGGGGACAGTTCCCACAAACAAAACAAAACAAAGAAAATGCAATCAATTTTCAATAATTCACTGCATTTTACCCTGGTCCCTAACATTAAAAAAATCCTCTGTACGACCATGCATTATGGCTCAAGGCGTGAGCACACAGAAGATTTTTTTTTTTTTTTTTTTTTTTAGGGGGGGGGAGTAAAAAAAAATATTCTAACTATATGAGCGACAGTGTATATACAATATATATATATATTATACCATAACTGTATTACATGTATTACTTACCAGACATCTATTTCGTAAGTATTTGAGTCACGTTTTTATTCGAGGATATTCAAAAATTATGTCCCAATTACGATACTGGGAATAGAACATGGCAATTTTAGTTCATTTGAAATTACAAACCTCATTAATGAACATGTTTGCAGTATAGCGGTAGACTTACAAAACATTCCAAGATCACACTTACCTACACTTTTGCCTGCCCGATACAACTGTCCCCTAGTACAACCATGGCAAGTGTATAAATACCTACGTTCTCTTAGTCAAGGTAAAGCCGGAATTACTGGGGATATTCCTGTTTGTATCATTCGCGAATTTGCCTATGAATTGTCAGTCCCTCTTACAGATATTCTTAATGTATCATTCCAACAATATGAGGCTCCATTACAATGGAAATGAGCAGAAATAGTTCATGTTCATAAGGTGCAGCCAACGACCCTTTTGTACCTTATGCCTGACGAGCTATTGTGGTAAGATAGCCGAATCGTTTATTGTCAAGTGGCTGTTGTAAGAAATTACCAAAAATATTGATCCTAATCGAGTCAGTTTGGAAATCGTAGAGGCTTATCGACGACACATTACCTTATTGGTTAGATACACCATATATTGGAGAATGCAGAAAAGGTGATAATTACATCAATAATATTGACTACAGACTATTCGAAAGCCTTTGATAGAATAAATCAAAAGTTTTAGTCCAAAAACTCCAAATTCTCGATGTCGGACCATGGCTTATTAACTGGAAAGTGAGCTTTTGGGATAAACTGTTGCAGTGTTTCAAATATAATGGAGATAAATCAAACTGGAATGTCATAAATACAGAAAGGGGGTAATCATCCTCGGGGATTAATTGTCTAAAGGGGTAGTTGTCCTCGGGGGGGGGAGGTAATTGTCCTCGGGGGTAGTTATCCTCGGGGGGTAATTGTCATCAGGGAGTAATTGTCCGGGGGGTAATTTTCCGGTGGGTAATTGTCCTTGGGGGTAATTGTCATCGGGGGGTTATTCTCCGGGGGGTAATTTTCCGGGGGTGATTGTCTTTGGGGGTAATTTTCCGGGGGTGATTTTCCAGGGGGTGATTGCCCAGGGGTAGTTGTCCTGATACGCTTTTAATAATGTATAATGTACAATATATGATTAAAAATTTTATCATATTCAATGCTTAATACGCAACAAACAATGATTTAGTTTTAACGTAGGTAACTATGTGTTTCGCAACACATTACTGAATATGTTTATCTTTGTACAGAGCCATCAATATATAATGATGAGTGTACTTACGGTTGAACTGTAAACATAGAGCAACATTTTGCCGACTTTAAATTTTCAATGAATATTAATTGTCTACTTTGCACTTTGACTACTTTATTTCGACGATTTGATATAAGATGGCGCTGAAAATAATGTTCAAGACAATAGCCAACTATGTGTATTCCAAGTAGTATAAATGACAATGGGAACATTCGTTTGAGATGTGTAAATGGGCCTTTTGACGTCCATATATCATTGTGTCACTGTCACTACCAAGCAGTCGTCTTAGAAATACAGGGTGTACACACGCTCGGGCACCTCTTAACGGATCTGGAAATGATTTTTGTCATCTTTATCAAAGTTAGTATGATAAATAAACCCCCCAAATATAATCATCTTTAGAATAAAATATGCAGCTTCGGTGGTGCGCTATCCTTAAGGACATCTCGTCACCTTTGTCATACTGTACGTGCTGCTATATTCAAAACTATCACAAAAGTTGAGCTCCCCGAGTCCAAGCTGACGACAGATGTTCGAGACATACTGATACCGAGACAACCAATTATAATCATAAGGATAAAGATACAATTTACTACAACTGCCACTTGCCAGCTTGACCTCTACAAGGCCTGAATACTGATCAGGTCCGTTTGTGAGCTGCAAATAGGCATCACCTGCATTAAGAAAGAAAAAAAGGTTCGGCGAATAAATGAGAAGTTTCGCGTTGTATAACGGCGTTCCGATTAGTTTTCAACATCAGATATATACCATATCTAAGGTACACTTATTATTACTAATCAAGTATTTTAGTCACGTTTTTGTCTCAAATTATTTAAATATGTATTACCAAGTGTGATTAAGAGAAACAATGTTAAAGGTATTACAAAGTTTTGGTATGGGGTCATGAATTTAGTTCAAATTAACATATTAGAAGCATATGCGTTCCTACAATATACATTGATCGTTGTCGCGGTTGAAATCGAGTCTAAAGTTATGAAATTATAAATAATAAACTCTTTATGTTGTATAGCTCCCTCTCAAGGTCAAGATATTAATTTAGCTATGAAACAATGTTTCTTGACTGAAATCGACCGATTAGCTATTCCCGTTAGGAAATTATATATCCCAACTACATATTCTGATATTTTCATGGTCCCAGCTACGATTGTACGGCCATAGGCGCTATTTGAAATTTATCAAAATTTACCGGGAGCACCGGTAAATTTTTATATTCAATTTTTCTCGAAAACAGAAGTGTTTTAGGGGCTAATTTTTTTAGTGCTTATAATACATACACAGGGGCATCCAAATATATCAAAATTGTAAAGATTCACTATCCACCCAATTTTCAAAATTTCCCAAAACTTTGTATTACCTTTAATGTATTTCATACAGTTTCATTCCATTACACTCCTCCCGAACATCGTACCAAAAAAACAAAATACTCTCTATAACCACAAAAAAGTTATGGTTTTCTATGAAGGTGTCACTGTGCGACACCTTAGCTGCCTTACATATAGGGGTTGGTTGTGCAGGGGGGCATCTCCGCAATAGATCTTGAAGTTTTGTGTGTCATTTTCATCATACGGATTATGATGAATTTAACCCCAAAATTGTATTCCTTAGGATAAAATATGCAACTCCGTAAGAAAATCTCGCAACCTTTGTCATACTGTAAGTGCCGTTATATTAAAATTTAAAAATATCCTACCTGTTGAGATCCCCGAGTTTAAGTTGACAACAGATGTTCGAGATTCTGAAAAGCAGACAAATCGCCATAATAATAACGAAGATACAATTTACTCCAACTGCAACTTACCAGCTTGACCTCTACCTAGCCTCTTGTCGAAGGCCCTGGCGCTGTTGGAGTCCGTAAATTCTTGCGAGCGAAGCGAGTCAGATACGGGGCGCTTTTAAAGATAGAGACCAGTTCTGGTCATGCTATTGCATTGTGAAAGAAACGTTGTGGAATCGATCAGAAAAGGTTGATCATCTAAGCATATAAGTATTCGTGTGTACTGCAAGGTTCTGGAATCATCAAAATGATAAGAAATTTAGCCCAGTCTTCGTAAATTTACAAGCACTGTACACAGGAAGATGTATATGGGACAACGCACAAGTGCGCGACACATGCATTATATCTATCACGTCCAAATAGATCAAATAATTTACCAAATACATCAATTAGTAGGCGGTTTCCCGGCAATTTTTTTATTTATTTATTTATTTATTTCGTTTTATTTAAACAGGGTATAGCCCCGTCAGTAATCGCAGTACTGTTTTCCAGGGGGCCCTGTACACAAATGCAACATATACATGTATGAAGAAACAAACTACTTGAACAATATAAACATCACGGAAACATCAATACATAGTAACATATAACAGAAAAAAAAGAGTAAAGAATAAGAGTGAATAATGAAACAAAGCCGTAGTAAGAATGATAAATTTCAATGAGCAATTGTAAATCGATAACAATATACTCTGATTATTATCAATGATCTGTTTAGATTTGAACAAATTATTATATTGAGAAATTTATGTAAATATTCATGAAAGAAATAAGTAAAGAAAGGCAAATTTATCTTTAACATCGCTGCTTAAAATAGAGCGAACAAAAAGTATTCTTATTCGGGGCATTTCGAACTGAGTGGGGTAGGCTATTCCACTGAAGAGCACCATCAACTGAGAAGGCACGTTTTCCACATTCTGTTTTAATTCTTGGAATAATGACGCCCAAATTGTCAGCATTCCTTGTTGAGTATCTATGAGTATGGGCGGACAGGGTGAACATATCATATAAATATGATGGGGCACTATTATTCATAACATCATACATTAATTTACTTTTATTGAACTCCCATCTTTTTTCCATGTCAATCCATCTTAGGGTAGTAAACATTTCGGATGTGGGAATCAAAGTATTTATTTTCAGGATAATTCTTGCCATCTGCTTGTGTTGCTTAATCAAGATATCTTTTGTTCTTTTATTACAAGTACTCCATGAGACACTACAATAGTCATAGTAAGGAAGGATAAGAGAATTGGCAAGTAGTTTGGCACTATCAATTGTGAGATATTTCCTGACCCTACGAAGTAGCGCCAACCTAGATGCAATTTTATTTGAAGTGTATTTCACATGATCCTGCCACGTCATGTGCTGGTCTAGACAAACTCCCAGATATTTTACACTTTGAACTTGCGTGATTGGTACATTAGAAACTTTTATTGCGATTGATGTGTATTGCAAGTTCAGCAATTTCTGCGGTGTTCCAAAAATCATGAAGCATGTCTTGTCCGTATCATCATGGATTAGTCAAAACATCTTGTTTTAAATGATTGGTAATAAAAGCTTCCATTTCATTTTTTGAGAGGGGGCGTTTCCAAAACTGGTCTATACCTTTAAAACGCCTGTCGCAATTTGACCGATTTTTGCATCGTTTATGCTAGCCTTTGGACAAGGCCTCGCGCGCTGCTTGTCTGCCGAGCAGGGTCTGAAAATAGACTAACGCAGTGTGGCTTTACACCAGTGATCGCTGGACCGAGCCGCTTCAGCGGCTTGGCCTTTGCTAAATTTCGGAACTTATCATATATGTGCATATGCATGAGGCCTAAAATAAAAAAAATGTTGTATTGCCCTTTGCGACCGACCCAAAAATCTGAAAATCTACGGTCGGCATTATAAAAAAGATTGTTTTTTTTAACCGTTTTTTAGAATTTTTTGTTTTGGATTAATGAATAAAAAATATGTTTTTTGTTTGACTTGGATATAAATGCATGAAATCAAATTATTCCAAACAATCTTCACATTGCTAGCAAGTTTTACAGGTAGTTGAAAAAAACCAACTTCGTCAGCAGGAAAGCATAGAGTGTTGTCTCAACACAACATTGCAAACCATGGATTATTATGAGGTAGAAAATATATGAATGAAATGATGACTCTGAAACGCATGTATTAAAGCATTAAAGACTGAGAAATATCAGCCAAAAGAGGGCGGGAAAAAAGAAAAAAAAACATTAAAAACTTAAAAATATCGGCCCAAGGAGGGCGACAAAAAAAAAAAAAAGAAATCCGACCGACCGACCCATGTTTTGGCACCTAAAGGGCAATACAACAAGTTTTTATTTTAGGCTTGAGGGTCTTACATATAAAGCAGCTAGTGATGATCGTGGCCAATCGTAATTGTTTTAACCGCGCAGTGTTTAACAATGGCTTCGTCCATGAAATTGTGGGGGAATCGGTATTCAAATGTACTAAAAAATAAAAGATATGTCTAGTTCAATTTCGAATAAAATATAAATTTATCAAAAACTATATACTACTTATTTTATTTCGTAAGTCTCGACGGAGACTACGTGAGAAGCCCGCTCTAGCATGTAAGTCAATTCGTTCCTCGCGTGGTCAATGATTGCAGGAAACTACAATCGACTCGTCAATCTATCGATTTTTCGTCAGTTTTTCTGGGTTTTAGTTAGCCCCTTCCAATTTGGATTATTTTCTGGATTATACTGATTCTGCTAGACAACTTTCAATTCATGTCTACTTCTAAGAAGAAAATGTCAGAAGGAGATAAATCGGGCTCGGCCGAGCGGGAGCGTGCTCCCGGCAAAGCAAACGAGAACGTGCCGTCGCATCCAGCCAAGCCTGGTGCGGGGGTTTCACTAGCCTGTCATCCTGAGCCCAAGCGCTCGACAGTGCCGACTCAGCAAAAAGCGTCTACCTCACTAACTACGCCGAAAAAATGTAGTTCCAAGAAAAAGCATGTGGAACCAAATCCCGAGATCGAATCGCTCAAAGAGCGGCTGAATCACTTTGAGGGACTCCTCACTAAAGTGGTAGATGCATTGCCCAAACAGACATCTACGTCTACGTCTTCAGAAAATCCGCATTTTCAGCGGGAAGGCGACAACGTTTTCACAACGGCGGATGAATTTTGGGATAACCATGATCATGACATGGCAGCGGGTAGCAGCGGGCCGCTGCAAGCCGATTACGGGGGAAACCCCGGTGAGGAACACGGAGGAATCCCCGGTGAGGAACCCGCTGGATTTGGGCTTGACAGCGACGACGCTCCGGTCCCCTCCTTCGCCGCAAAATTTGCAGTGCCAACAGGCGTGGGGAAGCCGCTCGATTCAGAGCTAGCAAACTCCGCATCTTATTTGATGGGACATAATTTGGAGGAAAAAACAATTGAAGAAACAGCTACCAAGTACCCATGCCCTGCAAATTGCATTTTGATGGACGCTCCAAAAGTGAATACCGCAATTTGGGAGAATCTCCCCGCCGAGTCTCGTAGCAGAGATTTGAAACTTCAGCGGATTCAAAAAGCACTGACAAAGGGAATCGGAGCTTTCGTCCAAACCTTGGACTCTCACAACATGTCTGATACGCAACAGGATGCTCTCGCACTCCTCTGTAATGCAAACTTTGAAATGAACTGCATGAGAAAAGACATGATTAGACCAGACATGAATAAGAACTATACTCATCTTTGCAAGCCGGCTAACCCGGTCACAAAGCTCCTGTTCGGGGATGAACTGGGCAAAAAGGTCAAAGACCTTCAGGACCAACATAAGGCGGCTGCAGGTGTTATGAGAGGTGCCGCAAATTTTCCAAAACCCAGCTACCATCCTTACAGGAGATATACAGAGGCTGCAAAACGTCAGGCCCGAGATGCTGGTTGGTTTTCCAACACAGCAAGACACAACCCTGGAGCGGGTAACATGAACACTAACAGGCCTTTTTTAGGGCGCCGCCCGTCGTGGAGGGGCAGACCAGCCCCACACACTCAAACACCCCAGACGGGCCAACGCAGGCCTTTCCGAGGAGGGAAACAGTAGTCCCAGACGCTAAACAGGCACCTGACTCCAGTGATCAGGTGAGTCAAAATTGTTCTTCTATTTCTAGTGAATACACACTGCCTGTCGGAGGTCGAATAAAGTCTTTTCATGATAAATGGCGTGCAATTTCCAATGATCCATACATTTTGAGTGCTGTTCAAGGCTACAAAATTGAGTTTGATCCGGCTCGATTTCCCCCCTCGAGGGAGAAACCCTTTCATACATTCAAGCGTAATGCTTTAGAGTCGAGACAAATTAGCTCAGAGCTTCTGAGTCTCGAGACAAAAAATGTGATAGAACGCTGTAGTCATTCACAAGGAGAATTTATCTCTAACATCTTTACCAGACCCAAAAAGAGTGGGGGTCTTCGACTAATTCTTGACTTGTCTGAATTGAATAAAAGCGTAGCCTATCAGCACTTCAAGATGGATAACATTAATTCAGCAGTTTTACTGCTATCGCCAGATTGTTTCATGGCTTCTCTCGACCTCCGAGATGCATACTATTCAGTACCAATTCACCCAGAGTCGCGCAAATACTTGCGTTTCATCTGGGAAGGACAGTTATGGCAATATAAAGCACTCCCAAATGGGCTTAGCTCTGCTCCTCGCCTATTCACCAAACTGCTGAAACCGGCCTTTGCCTCACTACACAATGCAGGCCATGTTGTACTAGGCTATTTAGATGATACCCTTATTATCGGTAGGTCTCACAGACAGGCCACAAAGGCGGTTACAGCTACCTCAGAACTGCTCTCTGAATTGGGGTTCATTATTCATCCCACTAAATCGGTGATAGAACCGGTTCAAGAAATCAAATTCCTTGGGTTTGTGCTTAACTCTATTGACATGACCGTGACCTTGCCTTCAGATAAGAAGGAAGAACTAAAGGAAACATGTACAGCATTACTTGAAAATGCCACTCCCTCCATTAGGCAAGTTGCAAGGGTTATAGGAAAACTAGTTGCAGCTTTTCCGGCAGCTCAATATGGGCTTTTGCATTATCGCGAACTAGAAAGAGGAAAGATAGTTTCATTGAGACTAAATAGGGGCCACTTTGATAGGCCCATGAAACTCTTGGACACAGCTAGAAGGGAACTACTTTGGTGGATTGGTCATATTGACTCTTCTTTTCGGCCGATAAACCGTAGAAACCCTGATTTGGAATTGCGCTCAGACGCCAGTGGGGCAGGATGGGGTGCAACTAACATGACCACCCATACGGGGGGTAGGTGGAACAGTCAAGAGGCAGTGATAGCGAAGGGTAATGAAATTAATTATTTAGAGACTCTTGCTGCTGGCCTGGCACTTCAATCGTTCTGTTCCAATATGTCTCATAAGCATGTCCTTTTACGGCTTGACAATACCACCGCGGTAGCGTATGTCAATGCAATGGGGGGCGTGAAATCCCCACATTGTAATGAGGCTGCCACACACATATGGAATTGGTGTATAGAAAGGGACATTTGGATAACAGCAGCACATTTAGCGGGCCGGGATAACGTTGAAGCAGACACTATGTCCCGTAAATTCAATGATAGGACAGAATGGATGCTCAATGAAAGGGAGTTTGAACGCATTGCTAAACATTTCGGTATCCCTGACATAGACCTGTTTGCCTCTAGGCTTAATGCACAGGTGTCTACTTATGTTTCATGGAGACCAGATCCCCATGCCTTGGCAGTGGATGCGTTCACACTAGATTGGAGAAATCTGAATTTCTATGCCTTCCCTCCTTTCTGTCTTGTCCCAAAATGCATTCAAAAAATTATGGCCGATAAGGCAGTAGGCTTACTAGTAGTCCCGAATTGGCCTACACAGGCTTGGTTCCCTCTCTTGAAGGATATGATTATTGGAGAACCTTTGTTCCTACCCAAAAGTGAGAAACTTCTCAGACAGCCTGTGTCAAACCTCTCTCATCCTTTGTCTAATCTTGATCTTCTTTGTTGCAGGCTTGGAGCTGCTGCTACCGACAACAAGGCCTGAGCGCAAAAACTGTTGATATCATCTCTGCATCTTGGAAGGACTCAACGAAAAGACAATATAAAGTGTACATAAAGAAATGGGAGTCATTTTGTAAGCAGAGGAATTTAAACAAACTCAAGACAAAAGCTGAGAATGTGTTAGAATTCTTAAGTGATTTGTTCTATAATGGCAATGCTGGCTATAGTGTCATTAACACGGCAAGGAGTGCATTGGCCTCCTTCTTAACTCTGGAGAATGATTCTCATACAGTTGGATCGCACACAACTATTAGCCGTTTCATGAGGGGAGTTTTTCATCTTAGGCCCCCAGTTTCTAGATATACCAAGACTTGGGATGTTGGAATTGTACTGAACTACTTACGGAGGCTATATCCAGCAACCAAGCTCCCGCTTAAGGATTTGACACACAAGCTGGTTATGCTTCTAGCACTTACTTCAGCACAACGAGTTCAAACATTATACCATATGAACTTGGACAAGATGAATTTGACAGACAAGAATATGGAATGTGTTCTCGACAAGAAACTTAAGCAAAATCAACCTGGGCGTGGTGGTTGCTCCATTCAGGTATCGGCTTATAAAGCGGATAGCCGCATTTGTGTCATTCGGTATTTGAGAGAATATCTTCGACGAACCAAGGATATTAGGGGTCAGGAGAGATTCCTTCTAATTTGCTATCGCAAGCCATATCATCGTGCGTCTTCTCAAACAATTTCGCGTTGGATAAAATTAACGATGAGAAGCGCAGGTGTCAACACCGAGTTTAAAGCACACTCAACTCGCGCAGCATCCACGTCGACTGCCAAGAGGATGGATGTACCTCTTAAAGACATACTGGCTCAAGCAGGCTGGGCAAAGGAAAATACTTTCCAAAAGTTCTATGACAGGCCTTTGGAGAGCAAGGGCAAGAAGTTTACGGATGCAGTGCTTAACAGCAATTAATAGAGTGTCTAAAGATACGAACTCGTGTTCCTACAGCAAGGTTATAATATATATTCAGTAGTAAGTTAGCATTACTTTCTGTTTATAGAGTTTCTCTATGCCAGTTTATGCAATTAGGTAATTGCTCATAGAATCGAATGGGTCTACTGGCTTTAAATTCTCACGTAGTCTCCGTCGAGACTTACGAAATAAAATAGAAAGATTAAATGAAAACTTACCGTTTGAAATTTGATCTTTATTTTATGAGGAAGTTGAAGAGGGAGATTACGTGCCCTCCGCTTCCCTCCCAAACGGTTAAAGTTCGAGTTTTTTCTTTTATAGAGATCTTTCTATTGATTACAACGTTGTTGGATTAGTAGTCCCATTCGGCTTCAAAGATTGACTTACATGCTAGAGCGGGCTTCTCACGTAATCTCCCTCTTCAACTTCCTCATAAAATAAAGATCAAATTTCAAACGGTAAGTTTTCATTTAATCTTTCTATTTACTAGGGTATTCATTATTTTGCTACTTTAGTAGATTTATAGTAAAATTTTGCTCCCTTGTTATTCATTTTAACCTACGCATAGAGTAGATAGTGGTTCGCGCGATCAGCTGGTCGGAATTGTTATTGTACAACACATGAATATCTGTGTACGTGTGAAAACGATGCATTCATGGAGCTTTGAATTTGCAGGGCTAGCTGAGCTAGCTTCATGCTAGTGAATTAAAATAATGAAAAGGACATCAAATTATGGTAATTCTGCTTATAATAAAATAGATGTGCAAAAAGGGTAGATATCTTCTATGCAGGACATTCTGCATGGTTCCTGTGCAAGAGTTTTCCTAGCCATTTTTTATAATGAAGATATCATTTTCTTGTGTGTGACAAGTTTGGTTCACATTCTAGAAATAAGAGGAGAAACGGTAACTTCAATGGACAGTGTGGTGCAGTGTGAGTAGTACCTCCCGGTCCGCCGATCTCTGGGCAGCTTCGGCAGGAGACGCCAATGGGGATGCATGGTGTGCTGGCAGCGACTGTGGTCGTCCGCACAAAGAAATCCTTGCACAGTGGAATGGCTTAAAATATCGCAGATTTGCCATAACCGGTTGGAAGATTAACAAATACATCTTCCCCCGTTCACTGCTAATTTTATAGCTTTTGATTGTAACTCCTTAACAGATGAAAATTTCAACCTTTCGGCCGCATATTCAAGGCTCTTTGATAAGAGATCTCCTTCGTCGCTCGCCATGTTCTGTAACTGCTCAAAAATGTATTTATGAATATATATGTTGATAATGAATATTCATGAAGTTTTCTCGAATCGTCTACTCTGATTGGTGCGTCGGATTGGAAGGTGCGGTTTGGCTAGCCTCTTGTCGATGCCCTCGCGCTGTTGGAGTCTCTAAATTCTGACGAGCGAAGCGAGTCAGAGAAACCGAGGCGCTTGCGCTGAGGGCCTCTTGACAAGTGATCTGAATTTCTTATGTTTTACTTTGTTTGGCGAATATTCCGACCCAGCAGAGTTCGGTGAAAGTCATCCAATCAGAGAGAGCTACTATGACGTAATATCTACCGCTCTGTGCGAATTCCCTCCGTGAGAGCGAGACTGGCCGCCTAGTTGTAGTCTGCAAGCACAAACCCTGGTCAGTCGTAAAAGAGAGTGTGCACTATAAGACTACCATATGCCACGTACTATAGCTGCTCCTGACCTATATTGGTACAACCAGTAGGTACCAGTAGATAGCTGGGCTAGGCTTCTCTCAAGGCACAATGATTTTTTGATAAAGTGTCAAATTAGGGTCTGTGCTTGCAGACTAGCCTAGTTGGGCAATCCCGAACACACACGTACACACACACAATCGCTGCGGTCTAGACATGCATAATTCAGTAGGAAATCGTGTCTCATGAATATATAATTCAGATCACTTGTCAAGAGGCCCTCAGCGCAAACGCCTCGGTTTCTCTGACTCGCTTCGCTCGTCAGAATTGAGAGACTCCAACAGCGCGAGGGCATCGACAAGAGGCTACGGTTTGGCCGGCTTTCTGGGTAAGATACTTTGCATCTAATTATCTACCGATTTGGTAGCTGAAATATGATACAAAACAAAAGAAATAAACTACAACAACCACTCAGGTTATTAAAGGCCGAGATGCTGACGCACCTCGTCCCACAGATCACAGTCGTCGCACGATTAGTCTATGTATTTAGAGAAATACAGCACGAGTGCCTTGACTAAAGGCTATGTTTATGCCCGCTCTTGGAGCTTCAATATGATTCTGGATTTTGCTCACGTGACATTCCTCTCTTCCGTGTCACGCATGCAGGGCACCGACAAGTGGCGGATGCGCACTACTCCCCTAAACATGTAGACAGTGTTTGGAATGTGTAAATGGGCCTGCAGTCTCTTTGTCGTTAACAAAGAAAACATGCAATTTTCACACTGCATCAATTCATTTTGAACCGGAACCTAGGTGTGTGTCGATTATAGAAATCAGCACCAATGTGAGTATGTTTTCCAGCTTCCGGGATGGAGTCATCTACGAAAGCACCAATATCATCTGGTGATGGATCAAAGCTAAGCGAACATTCGTTAGACATCATTTATGTATACTGCCAAATCGAAACAATTGTATGTATGTAAAGAGGCTGCAGGCCCATTTACACATTCCAAACACTGTCTACATGTTTAGGGGAGTAGTGTGCATCCGCCACTTGTCGGTGTCCTACATGTGTGACACGGAAGCGAGGAATGTCACGTGAGAAAAATCCGGAATCTTACTGAAGATTCAAGAGTGGGCATAAATAACGCGAACATCCCCATATGTTTTAATATGTGAGTACCCCCAGCCCCCAGAGCAAATGCATTCGGCCTAGAAACGGCACCATTATCTGAGGTGGCTCGAGCTGTACAGGCGATGGCGCCATCCAAGTTGAACGTTATATTGGAGACGGTTCGATTTTAAGTGCACGCACTGTGCTTTTTTTTGATCGACGATGTTGGCGCTAAAAAAATGTTCAAAACAATAGCAAACTATTTTTTATTCCCAGTAGTATAAATGTCAGTGCAAAAATTTGTTTGGGATGTTTAAATAAGCCTTTTGACGTCCATATATCATTCTGTCACTGTCACAACCAAGCAGCCGCATTAGAAATACAAGGTGTACACACGCTCGGGCACCCTCTAAACGGATCTGGAAATGATTTTTGTCATCTTTATCATGGTAATTGTGATAATTAAACCCCTAAAATATAATCATCTTTAGAATAAAATATGCAGCTTCGGTGGTGCGCAACTACGTAAGGACATCTCGTCACCTTTGTCATACTGTACGTGCTGCTATATTCAAAACTATCCCAGAAGTTGAGCTCCCCGAATCCAAGCTGACGACAGATGTTCGAGATATACTGATACCGAGACAACAAATCATTATAATAATAATAAAGATACAATTTACTCCAACTGCCACTTGCCAGCTTGACCTCTACATAGCCTGAATACTGATCAGGTCCGTATTTGAGCCGCAAACCCGCGTCACCTGCATTAACGAAGAAAAAAAAGGTTCGGAGATTAAATAATAAGTTTCGTGTTATTTAACGGCGTTCCGTTTTCAATATCAAATACATACCATATCTAAGGTACACTTATGTTTATTTATTAAGTATTTGAGTCACGTTTTTTGTCTCAAAATTATTCACATATGTATTGCCAAGTGTTATTAGGAGAAACAATTTTAATGTACTTCATATTATTCCATTCCATTACACTCCTCCGGAACATCGTACCAAAAAACAAAATATTCAAATTGCAGATTAAGCTTAGTGCGTAATTGTAATCTGGAAAAAGAATAACTCATATATATCCATTCCCGTTTATCGAATGTTTTAAACCTTACCCTGACCAAGTATTACATGCGGTCTTAAACGACAGAATACTCTTCCCTAAAACATATTGAAAGATAAGATCCATCCTAGCTTCTGTTTATCTCATCTCATAAGGAAAAAAAATACCCGGTGAAGGATAGCAGATTTTCCCCTGTCAATAGTGTCTAAGAGTGTCTACTCTCTCTGCTACGGTAGCATTACAATCTGCTAGTCAGTTTTTGTGCACATAGCACTTTACCAGAGAAAGGACACTTGACTGCACTGTTGCCTACTGGTGGAGTTTCACCAATGACTGTGATTTACGGTTTCATTTTTATATTCTATTATTAGTATGGAAATCAATAGGCCTATTACAACATTCAAAGAGTTAATTGTATATTATATTACACATCTATTTTCATTTCCAAGTCACTTACCTGGGGGAGGATAGCAGACTATGCCCTTGTCATTTCTACTACTTGATCGGGTTGTCGGGAGTACGTTGCATTCTGAGAGCCGATTTTCATGGCCGTAACACTTTACCCTAGACAAGCACTTGGCACCGCTGCCAGCAGGTGGACCACCAACGACTGTGATACCGTAGGGGTAGCCTTTGCCTAACTCCCGGCAGACCACCTCAGCATCGTTCATGTCCCAATCAGAAGCACAAATGGTCCCCCATGCGCCATCAATATACACGTCTACACGGCCGGCATGTGGATAGTGGCTACTTCCTTTTTCCACAAACCGCGCTTGATATTCTGTCATTTTAAGCAGAAAAGACAAATTATTGATGTACCGATCCAGGAATCGAAAAAGGCAGTAAAAACAAAATAGTATTCTATTGTATCGCAGATCGGAAAGGTTTGCCGTTTTATCCATTTTCCAAATTTAACAGTAAGTCTGGTTATAAAGGATGATTTCATTCATTAACGGTGCCTTTTTGGAGTATATTATTTCTTACGATATATGTTTAGAAGACTTAAGAAGATTGACACCTTTGTAATCGTATCGTAAGTTGTAAACACGTTGTTTGGGAAAACTGGGCTAGACCTATTGTACAAGTACATTCATTCATTGTAGTACAGCCTTAATGTAAGGAATTTGTTTTCAACAGGAATGGTTATCTATTTCATAACATAGAAATGTAAAAATTTATTGTAATGTGATTAAAGCGCGAAGGAACAATGCTTTCTAATTCAGATCTGTAAACATCCTAGGTGCATGCATACATTGCAAATAAAAAAATCAGTATGATTCTTGTATTATTCAACAATATGTCCAGAGCAAGAATCGAACAGAGACTGGGATAATACTCACGACGTATCGCTGATGACACGGAGAAGAGGCCAAGAAGAAAACATAAAACCAGTTTCAACTCCATCGTTGTCATCTTCAGATCAGACACACAGCAAGAAGAACTAATTAATGACAAAAAAAGTTATTCGTCATCCTTCTAATATATGCGTCCAGTGCAGAAATGGTAACGCGCGGAAACGTGCGAGAAAAAATGGCGCGCACACGTAATTGCTGTTTCAACGGCCAATGAGGAAATACAGAAAGATAAACAAACTTCGCTGGAAAGAGTCATTATACCTGAGAAAAACAGGAAGTACCCACTTTCAATGCGTCAACCGATATTATTGTATCATTATCAATATGTTTAACCAGGATCTTTGTTTGTGATGCCTTTGAGTAAAATATTAAAAAAACATAATTGCCAAAATAAAGAAAAATTCTTCATACTAAATTACATCTGTCAATAGAAAGTCGATATCAAAATGTCAGTGTGTCACATGCCATCTTTATTATTGATATAGATATATATTTCTGGGATCCTGCCAATAAGGAAATAACGAAATGGGTGTCCATGTCTTTTTTTAGTATTCTTCTTTTTCAACGTTTGTTGGTTTGTTTTTAACATATTTAGTGACAAGGTTCAGTATTAATTTTCGAGACCTAAATCATAATACTCGTTAGGATGTTTCAAAGATCACAACAAATTATACTTTTTCGCCATTACACCAATTTCACTACAATCTCCAAAATAGAAGTATACCTCTAAACAACGATTTCTTTTTGAAAAGATAATTCATTTTCTACTAGCTGTTAAATATGAAAAATAGCTTGAATGGTTATGTTTCGAGTAAACGATTTTGCTTTACTCATAAATATGCTCTTCAAACTGATATACTTTTTATGTGTTGCATCTACTAAATACAACAGGTTAAAGTATGCTTCATATTCAAACTGCATTCATGGTTTATTTCACTCAATTTAGGAAAAAATATTGCTAGTGTATTTGATATCAGCATTATCAATGGAATGAGAATTCTATTTGTGGAGAAAAGTTGATAACCGATAAAAACTGCATCAGTTTCCAGAAGTATTTTGAGATGTTACGCAGTGTTAAGAGATTTTAATTTAATCTTGTTGGTTCTTTCATATTCTGGTTTTATTTTTGGAAACAAAATTAGATCGGTATTATATTCTATTTACGTTATCTTTCACAACTTCAATTAAATAGATGTTCGTGTAAACGAACTTCAACATGTGCTACGAGAACGTAACTGCTAAGAAATAAGTTATATTAAATAAGAAACACGAATTTCAAATTGCTTTTAACAAACAAGGAAGGAAATCGAAGAAATTTGATGATCACGCTTTACGTTTCAAATCCTTCCAGGCTCCATTTCGAAACAGGAACAAAGCCAAAGTATTATTATCAAGCTAATATATCATAAACAAACCTCTTGAAGGCTTGCATGACCGTTGAGGTTTATCTTTCAGTCACGTCACGAGAACTTGCATAACTAAAATAAAATGAAACTAACTCAAGAAAGCCGTAGAGCGGGATAGATTTGGTATTACAGTTCGCATTGTTTGAAGCCATTAATAGAATGTTTCTGCCCTTGGTTGACATGATATCTTTAAGTCAATTATTGGCCCTCTATGTATTAACGAATCATTTGACAATACAATGAACCTGGACACATGGCAATTTGGAATGACGAAATAAATATAAGAATATTTTAAATGATAAGATAATTTAAAAAAGAGGAAGACATCCATATTACAGGGGAAAGGATTTGAACAGATCCAGGTTTTTTATTTAATCATTATGAATTGGCTCTTATTTTTGTTTAATCAGATGTGTTTGTAATTGCAGGATAATTCAAATAACAGATAAACAGTATTCAATTTTGATTTTGAAAAGAATATACGCATAAATTTTTTTCAAAAGCAGTTTTCATTTAGAGACTGGCGAGAGGAAAGAGTCATTTGAGCGTATCACTTTCAGTTTTAATCAGCATTCTTTGAGACCTACAAATAAAACGTTAAGGATTAAGTATATATCCAGAGTATATTTTGCCTCAATACAGTCAAGAAGAAGAGTTTCGTTTATTTGTATGCCATGTACATATATGGTTGTGCCTATATTAACAGTGAATCTTCATGATAGTTTTCCCTTGCATGATTATATAATGAGATATTTTGAAGTGTTTCTGATTTAAATCTTTCAGGAGGCTTTCTGGACAGCGTGACATAATTGCAACAAACCACGTGATGTAGAACACCGTATATCCTGGCTATGACAGTCCCACCAAATAACTACAAACAAGAGCTATATAGGTCTTTGACTTTACCCTCTAACCATGTCTGATAGGATCTGGAAATATTCTGTAACAGTCATACTATAAATCTAAGCATTTCTTGCAGTAGAGCAACTGGTTGGTCATACAGTATTCAATTAAAAGTATATTTGAAGGATTAACCAATGGTTAGGGATAACCAGCGAGTGATAAACTCCTTTGAAGACTGTCCTTATTGCGTGTTGTTAGACGTACAATTAGTAAGATTATGGAACGATCGCATATGGCTTAATAGATATAAAGTTAAACAACTAGTATTTGTCTAAATGTGAACCATTATCATTATATGTTGGTCCTGATGGATGATTAACTGTAACTATGATATCATAAATGATTAGCATTCCCTTTGTATTTTTTTGGAAAATTATAACATGTCGAATAGAATACGCATACGTATATTTGACGGCTTTTAGCTCAAAACTGTTAATATTAATGGATAATATTTGTAGAAAGTTTAGAGATGGGACATGTGTACATGGGTGTAGTTGACTATCGTTAGACTATCAAACCGATTTGTAGGGATCCGTTAACTTTCAGCAGTTTTCTTACACTTTTGAATATATAAAATTTGAATCATCATTTGTACGCGTTTTTTTTTATTCAGGATAAGCAGTGATTAATCGAGAACCAAACATTTTAGTGATGTTTATTTAGGATAATGTATTTTCTTCTTATGGATTCAGACATATGATTTTTGAAGTCCGTCTGCACTCCTTTTTGAATGAAGCAAACCGAAACAAGGATTAAAATATTGTACACAGCTGCGTATTTTTTACCTTTTAAAAAAATATAACTACACAATCGTTATCAACAGAAGGTCGAAGAAGATAACAATAAAAATGTACATCTTTCATTTACAAATATAATTGCTTAGCTTATTTTACCGACGTAGCAGTCTCTCTATTTCTTTCTTTTTCAATTTCTTTCAATTTGGTTTTGGAAAGGGAGAGGAATAAATCTAATCACGAATTTAATGACATATTTAGATCATGTCTTCGGCGTAATGACCAAGATATAAAGAGTAGAAAAGGACTTGAAAATAAAAATGTAATTTTAGGTTCAGGTTTTTCATTCCCATTTAACGCACTCAACTGTGTCATTTAACAATCTTCGGATATCAAACCCCGTTATGTCAGAGCAAAGTTATTTTTTCAATATTAACGCCATCGTACAAATGGGTGTCATATATGAGCGGTCTATTAACGCTCGTTTAGACAGGTATTGCCGTAAAAGCATCGACCTTTCTCCCAAATGACGATGAATTTCAGGTTGTGAAATCAAACAAATTAGGCTACACGCAGAGACAATAGACATACTTGTACTTGGTGGTACATCTCATGACATCACACATTTTACCAATTTATGATCTAACAAAGAACAAAAAGTAAAACAAGAATAATACTCAAGTAACAATAGAGGATCGCATAATAAATTCAAATTAAATTCAGTCAAGCAAAATTTATGAAATACGTCATCAACAAGCCATAAAAGCCACACACCTGGTCAATTTGAAAGAAAAAATGTTTAGAATATCTTGTCTTACGTGGCAGACAACGTCATGGTCGACATCAGATACATGTTTCGGAGGCCAACTGTGGATGGAAATAGGCTAGCGTGCCCTACTTTGGTCATCCAATGAGCATGAAGGAAAGTTTTTGTTTCATCGGATCAGATGTGAAAATAGAAATGGCGCCATACATCTGGCTCCATGCCAGAGAAGAGGAGGAGGAAACAGATGGCGAAACCTCTGCTATGAAAACGTAATTAAAGATGACCACTTATTATTTCTGACTTCAAAACTGTTGCAGTATGAAGTATTTCCTTGTATGACAAACAAGTTATGTCAATAGGCTGAAAGATACTCTGATACATGTCATGATATTTGACAAGAAAGAGAATTTTAAAAAATGACCCAATAACCTTGTAAAGACTCTTTACATATTTCCTTGATGAAAATTTAGCTACGTTCTTGAAATTTTCAATGATTCTATCGGTCATAATAAAATGTAAGATATTTTAAAATATGTTTCTTGTGATATGATTGATACATTGATAGCTAGCGTCAGGCTTAGTTAATTGAGATCCTATTTAGTACAAACCACGGAAATGGAATGGTCTTGCTGCAAATAAAGAAAATGATATACGTTGATTTTTGGAAGCGTAGATTAATTGGTGAGAGGAGTGCCTTATCTCTCATTTGGCAAAATAAATCATCTCAGAAGGTCATGTTACTAGTCTATCGAGTATGCGAGGGAAATTGTGAAATGCGTATAATTCTATATCAAGTGTATCTATTATTTCAATGGTGAATGTAAGTTTCCTTACCAGTCAGCAGAATCTCAAATTCAAATTCTTGATGTATACTAAATTACTGTCACAAACACTGTTTGTTGCTATAAATAAAAATGCGAGTAAAAAAAACTCAGCTTAATAAAGGAATGATTAACACTTGTGTCCTGTATTGAGTTTGTAAAGATTATGCGCATTATATCATGTTTAAAGGTAACAGCGACATTCTTTATTATTTTAAAACCAATTATATCAAATTCGCTTTTAGAACAAAACTTACCTACATGGAACGTTGGCTTTCAGTAATATTAACATTCATTATTATAGTTAAAGAAGATAATTAAGGGAACCAACTAAACGTCTGAAATTCGCATGATTTACTAATTACACATTATTACAGAAAAAGCTGTTGTATCACACCAAATGTTCATTTATTCATTATTGTATTTAAAATGTAAGAGTAGAAATGTGTTCTTCTTTCGAGGTTCCACAATTTTCTTTTTGTTCTATTTACTTCAGACATTACCGAACTTTGTAGAATTTACTCATTGAAAGTAACATTGGCCATTGGTTATAATAAATGAAACAGAGATGTACATGCAAATAAATTTCTATCAAATTGGAAAAATAAATATTAGTATTTATTCATTGCTGTAACGTGTCCTTTAGTTTTCTTTTTCAATAGAGACGAAAGCGATGCAAAATTAAGTTAACTAGAAGGCTATTACTCATTAACAATTTTGTTTAAATAATTATCACAAGATTGTGGATTTCAGTTAGAGTGTAAATGTCAATAACCATACACGGAGCTGAATAGTTTTTGAAGGATTAATCACACAGAAAGCACGTGAGGTTATTCATGAAGGGCGCTATTTCACTAGGTACAACGTCCGAACATATACATTTTAGCAAACCATTTTTTCCATTATCGTAGCTGGCGTGCTTACACAAACATCTCTAGCATAAAAATTACATACAACCAAGACCACTGGTTCAAGATTTATTACAAATATATGTTTATCATCTCTCTGTGCTTTTTATAGAAATGGTTAGAAATGGAATTAAAATGTGACAGTTGGTATTAAGAAGAAATAATTCGTTTGTAATAACTATTAAAAAGAAATGTCTTCTGTGAAAGAAATAAAGAAGCGAGCGAAATGCAAAGGAATATTTTAATTTATAATTGCATTGTAGTTTAATAGGCCTATGATAGGTATCATTATGTGAATTAAGATCTGGGCTGAGAATTAAGGCAAGAGAAACACGTAGCAAACATTACCACTAATCCTTAGTACATCTTAGGGTTCAATTGAAAGGTTTAATGGAGAGTGTCATTGTTATCATTTAAAAAACGCAGGGAACTATAACTTTAAAACGTTACAGACCGTATATTACTGTATATTACTTTTCCTTTTTGTGTTATGAAAACGCACAAACTATGCAATGATATTTTGCCCCATTTTAAATGTGTCTCTCAATAATAAATACACCCATTATTAAATGTCTGTTTTTTTTAAAACATGCAGTAATCCTGATAAATAGGCTAGCTCTACATATAATCTTTCTTCTATAATATCAATACATCTATATTTTCTCTTTTTGTAAGCGTTAGGAATCAATTGAATTGCTATTATCATTAATATTTTTTCGTTTATCTATTTAGTTATCAATTGGCATTTTCAAAACATGCCAAGGAAGGACATAGAAATGAATAAGCAACATTTGGCGATAACTATGATATCTATAATAACTCGTGCGTTAAAAAAACATTCTACCAGACGTCAAAACTTTCACGATTCTTTTTTATTATACATGTTATTGCCTTCATGCCGTAAATGAAACAACTATTATGTCTGTGTAGATTGATAAGAAGCAAAGATTACTTCTTAGGAGATGATAGAGCCAATGAAATTACTTTTTAACCAGAAGAAAACTCAAAAATACACAAAAGACACAATGTTGAAAACCAGACTAATTTAAAAAGATACAAAACTCAAATATTCTCCTGGAAGCAGTGCCCATAAAATACCTAAGAGAGTTTACATTTGTTGACAGGCCATTCGATTGAATTAGATCTCGATTAGTTTGGAAATGTTTCTTAGAAATTTTAAGAGAACAGAATGGTATTATGAAAGTGACATGCCTAAAAAGTAGAGCAATAAATATTTAATGTTAGCTAGTAGATAATGCATAGAGACCTGATAAAAACAAACAAGCTAGATGGCGCTATTTCAGGTTTTATACTGACACCTAGCATGCCTAGTGTAATGTGAATCAGGAATTGAAGAAATATTTGCCTTTGATATGAACGTCCGGGATATTTTATTGAATGTTTTATATCAATTCGTGATTACTGACAAATAAACTTTAAAAATTATCTTTGATTTGAAGCTGTGTTACGGGTTATGCATTGAGTAATTCTAGATAAGTTTTGAGCATGCATGTAAAACATATAACTTCAGCTTCCTCCGTTTCATGTTTACTTTCTCTCAGTAGATTTAGTTATTCAACAACAAAAGCACCACATATAGCATTTATCTAATCCAAATTCATAATTGTCCAATATCTAAACAGAGATATAATTGAAGTATATTTATTTGAAAGGGACATGTACGTATTATTCATACATTTAATCAGGTTATCGATAAAAACTAGGGTAGTTCCATTTTGAACCATGGAAACATGAAAAGAAGAAAAAGAAAATTCTGACAATTTAATCTTCATGGGCATTTTAGTATATTGTAATGAATAGATGGAAAGTCAAATTTTGATATTTGAAGGACTTATAAGGTGGAAGTTATTCATTCAGTATTATCACAATACATAGAGACATATATGTATGATGGAGATAGTATTTGCCTTTAAAATATATTTCTTGAAAAGCGGGCAAGAATATTTAATCCATGGAGTTGTGAGAATGTATTAATTCTATAACAACAAAACTTAATTGGTATACTAAGTTTCAGACAGCAATCCAGTTAGACAAACAATCTAGAATATGATCAGCTATTTCTTACTTTGTGGTATATTGTAAAGAATAGGTGGGAAAATATGCTTGAATGAAAGAAGGACTGAAGAAGTGGAAGCTGATCATTTAGTATTATTACAGTACACATATATATATATATATGATGGAGATTTTGTGCCTTCAAAATATATTTCTTATAAAAGGGGTGGGTAATTCAATCCATCAAGTTTTTAAACAGTAATATATCTAAGAAAAAGGAAGACAACTTAATTTGTTTATCTCGTATGAGATGGCCAAATACAAATATTTCCATCTATTTTTAGGGCATTTAGGTGAATTTCAACGAATTGGTGGAAAATTACACTTTGATGAAAGGGCTAATAAGTAAAAGGTATTCATCAAGATTTGTGAGCCTACAAAAAAAGAGAATAATACTAAGATGGCATAGAATATATTGATTTGTTACAAGAGATGTATACGATAACTACAGATAAGAAGTTAAGACAGGGAAACAAAATCAAAATTGAAAATTAAAACATTGCATATCAGGAGGTACTCGTGTCATAAAAAAGGAAGGGAAACATTCTTGATATTGGATTACATAATGTGGAAAATATGCTACAGCAACCTTTTTGTACGAATAGATGACTTGCCAAGGTGCATAATTGGCCTTCATCTACCTAATACTTTTGGTGTAGGATTGAGTACGTGTTTGGTGTTGTCGTTGAACAAAAGAACTAAAATCGACGTCGTGAAGAAAAAAACTGTCAACTTTGATATATGTGACAAAAACTATATATGTCATTGTCGGTGAAGTCAGCAAAAGAAAGAGAGGGGAATTGTTTGGAATTAGGAGAACCTTTTTTATTTGAATTAGTCACTACAATCATGACCATTCTAAACATATATTTTACATTTATTTTACGTTTCATCCCTGTGATGTAGCCTTATTTTAGCCCATTTCTGTAACCACATAGCCGCTTGAAATCATCTTTAAATTTACATAGTATTGAATATATCACACATATGAGGGTTAAGGAATGTGAACTTGTAATATCAATAGATCTAAGATAAATACGGAGATACAATGTGACATATCAGCTACTTTTTAAAGATTCCATGTCGATGAAACAAATGTAGGTAGAGAAGATCATATGTGGGAATTAAAAAGGCAATTTTATTTTTGTTCATTCCATTTGTTTATCAATAATTATAAGGTTTATCTGCTAAAACTTAGTCTTAGTCATGATGGAATTCTTTTGGGCATTAGTTATCCAGAAATTGCCGCACAAACGTTGTCTTGCGATTATTATTTTTTAGAAATCAATATATACCAACTCTTGAAGCAAATTTACAAACGTGGGGAATGTCCTTTCAACTTTTTAATACAAGTTTTATCATAAATTGTCAATAAGTAAAGACCAATCTTAGGAACCTTTTTTAAACTCCCGAAGACTTTTCAAGTGTTGTATTACTACTATTATTTCTATTGAATTACTACTTGTATGATGTAATAGCAGACACATGGACAGTCCAAAACAGCCCAGGAGGGCTCGGAATATGCAACTGAGTTAACTTTCTCTTTATAAGTGAACATGCCTTCATTTACTTAATTCTCTACTCAGTTTTTCTTCTAGTTACAATTTGTTCTTTACTATTAACATTCTGTTATACAATATGTAATTTTCATAATAATATATATAATGATCTCTCAGTAAATGCGTCAACTTATTATGGGCGTTCCTAACTCAAGCTATGCTTTTGGGGTTTCCGCCTCCTTCTGTTATCTGACTTATTTACTGTATACTCTATGTTGAAATCATTGTTACATATATAATTTATATATACATTGTGTTTCATATTGTACTGTTGAGAAGGAAATAAATGTTAATAAATACATGTAACTTCTATATTCTTGTGGTTTTCATAATCGACCACCCTTGATAATCTTCGTATACTATATTACAAAATGTGGTTAAGTTTTAGTTTCAGTTTCAGTTTAAGTTATGGGTCATGCACAAAAGTGAAAGTAAACTTGGCATTAAAAAAACATTCTCTGATTTCCCGTTCAAAAAGGGAATTTAAAGATTATGTATTATTATCATGAAACTGAGAGATGAGCCATAACTGATTTTTTCAATCCTTATATCTCTTGTTTCTAATTGATTTAGAACTTTGATGAAACCGCAGTTCACTCTTATTTGGACCTAACAGAATGCACAGAAAAACATGCTTTAATAAGATATTTCTTGCGATCCACTCTGAGGGTCCTCAATTTAGCTGGTGATAAATTAATAAACACATTATTTTATTTTCGTAAATGGGGCTCTTTCCAATATTTCATTATATTTTCTTTATGCCAGCAAGGTAATCATTAAATGGCTTTTGATGAAATAGTATATGATGTAAGAATGTAAAACAAAACTGTAGAAAGTGTTTTGTTTAGAATATGATATAAACTATGATAAGTAGTATCATCATGGTCTTGCATTTCTCGAAGATTAAGTTCGAAAGTAGGAAATACACTGGACCACGATATTAAACGTTTAGTTAGGTGTTAGTCCTCAACATAATATCATGTTGTAAAGAGAGACGAATGAATAATTGTAGAAAACATCCAGTTTAGATTACACTATAAACAACAGAACATGATGTATGTGCCTACTATTGAAATCAAACTTAAAACTAAGAAGATCACTATCTTGCAATGCGATCCGAAATTGATACAGAGTGGAACCTTGAATGGTGAATTCATATTAATTATACTTTTTTACATTGTCTAAAAGCACTACATTGTTACAGTATGTTCTTATTTCCTTCACGATAGTTCATTTGTAAAGGTCACAACAAGGAAGTGCTTTGATTTCTATATTATAATTATGTGGGTCTGAATTTACTTGATAGATAGATGGCGCTGGACTTCATACGGTTATGCTCCTTCCAGGGATCATTACAGAAAGTAAAAATTGAACAGATACTTGCATTTTCACATCAGAGGAATTAAATAGTGCTAACAAAATCTGCTTCTTGTGAGGTGAACCTAATATGATTTACATTCGTATCCGGAATCGGAATATTGAACCTCTCCTCTATTAAAATCAAATAATTTCACAGCGGTTAATTGAAAAAAATTTAGAATAACATTGTTCATTCAACTTCTAACCTAGATATTAAAATGCAAAGTTATTGTACTATAATAATCGTGAACATAACTCCCTATATATGACAGCAAAAGATTAGATAACCATAGTAAAAAAAGAGCTTTAACATGTGTTTTATGAAGGAAAATTGACAAGGCATTATAATAGAGTTTCTTTACATGTCTATAGATACCGCATGCACGTTTTGTTAGAAATAAACACATATCATAAGGCAGAATGAACTTCGGAGAAGGATACAACGGATGGAATATGAATATGACATGTTATAGCTCAAAGATTAGTTTTAAGAAAGCAATAGGACTAAAACATAAGAAATAGGTGGTTGAAACTACACTACTGCTTAAATTTTTAGGAACGTTCTACTTTCGAGTTTGAAATCTATAAACAGATTATTTATTTCATACACATAAAGAACTTTTTCACATCCTTTCCACATAATCTTGACAAATCAACAAAAACAATACATGATTACTTCATTACAATGATTAATTTTCATTATAGGAATTGGAAATACGATTTCAATCAAGGCATAGTTAGGCACTGGAATTGAAGCCGAATAGCTGAAAAAGAAAGGGCCCTAAACCTGGAAGGCTTTCCTTTTCTGTCTCTTTTGATTATATATATCTACAAATAAATATTCTTAAATTCTTTGATTCATTACACAATTTTTACATCCCTTTTCCCATTTTTTCACAACAAACGACGTGATATTTCATTAGTGATCATATATATTTTCATTATAGAGCCGAGTTTTCTATAACCAAGATTGTAACCGTGAAATGATGCTTCGTGGAGTATAGCTATTTATTTACTAGAAGTTTTCATGCAATTAAGCAGACGTGGGCTATTCAGTTGTTGATGTATTGTGTTATTCTGCAGGGGATGATGTCGCAAAGAGTCACCGCAATGGGAACACTTTCAATTTCAATTTAATTCTGGCTTCATTAATTTACAAAATATTAAAAATATCAAACATTACTGTAGTCGGGCTAGTATTTTTCCCTAGTAGAACAGTCGTTGTGTACTACTAATGACACCATTGCCATACTTTCATAGAACCATCGAATCCAGCTTTTTTTAACTGACTAAGTAATATATTTTCCTCCAATAACAGGGACTGGAGCTTTTTACCCATGTATTTACATTTTGGAGCAAACTACAATTTGAGAAAAATACGTTCACAAGTATAGGTTACCCGAATTCACTGTTATTGTACTCCTCTATTTATGCTTACACTATAACATGACTGTCATTCTTCTTTTCATTTTTTTTAGAAAAAGAGCATCACGTAGTACTCGAGATTAAATTTTGCTATTCCGTTTCTATCACACTTCAAAACAATATGATAATGACTACGAATTACATAAAACTAAATTCTCATGTTTTTCATGCACTAGTACTTGAAGTTATATTCAGAACCATGTACTTTCCATGTACTTTCTTTTCAGATAACTAGCATTCTTTTTCAGGCATCTATTCTGGTATGTATGTAGGCCTATATAAAAAATTCGAACTAGATCTTTCTATTTTTCACAACATATAATGTAATTGGGAGTGAATTTGCAAGATATACAGACCATGCAGACAGGCTCATGATTTGGGGCGAAGAAAACCATCTTATTATTTAGTTTTCATACCAATATTTTTAGGACTTTACAAAACTCAATCTGATTAGAACGACATGTATAAAAATTAACTATTTTTTAAAGACCATTTATATGGAATAGTATACCTCAGGAAATTTTAAGAAAGCAAAATCTCTCAATCTTTTTTAAATGAAATATAAACAATTTCTGTTAAATAAGTATAATAATCAGCTTTAATAACATGGGCAAGTTTAACACTTTTTTTACTCTGATTGTACATGATAGTATGTTTTAGTATGTTTTTTTTTATTTTGTTCTGTTCTTTTGTTCTTGTTTCTTTTTTTCCTGTAGCCTATGTGTGTTTTTAGGGGTAGGCTTTCATATAAAGAATCCCTCCTTTCTGCCTATCCCAATTGCACTCATAAATTGCTATCGGTATTTGTTATCACTTTTTGTTTTTTTATCATTCCATTCTGTATTTGTATGTTTTAAATGTTTGTATGAATAGTGTTGAATAAACTTTGAATTGAATTGATCTTGACATCAAGGAATATATATTTGTCATGCTTTAGTAACTGGACACATTTTCTAGGTCCCTATCATGTTTTAGTTATGTTGATTTTATCTTATGGCCGACCAAATTTCTACTTCCTGTCAGCGTACTGGTGTCATTTCTGGCCTGTTGGTATATTCAGATTATTCGAGCAAGTGTGATAAATTAAGTGAACGAAAAAAAAACTTACAGGGAGTAAACATTTGCCTGCCTAATCAGTGATGAATATCTTAATTTATCACCACCGTTTATATATGCATTACGCAGTAAAACGATCCCTACGAATTCAAAGAGAATTTAGACGTGTTAAGAATATAAATGTTTTGGTCTGAGATGAGATCTCTCCATGGGTAATTATAAGGAAATAATTCTGGATACTAGAAAAAAAAAATACATCCTGTTTCATTGTTGCCATAAAAATGTATCATCCCGGTGTAACATAAGCACATATACAGTGAAGTAATTATTTACCAGTATTATTCAATTTTGTCTTAATCCTGTGTCTATATCTTATGTTTGTATACACAAATGTGTCCATGAAAATGTCATCTTTTGGTTTAAAGATAAGTGTAATTCGCCCATTTTTATTCTATGACAGTGAAATACATATGATTTACTCTGCATGGAACAATATAAAATTTCTTTTTAAATTTGTATTATTTGACCTAAATGGTAATTTTAGTCCCCTTAATAATTTAGTAACTACTCGTTTTAGTGGATATATAAGGTCAATTACGTATGGAGTCATTTTCAGGTATTTCTTCTGTTCTTATAACAAAGTTAAACAAATTTGGTTAGGACTGAGGGAAATTATACATATACAAGGTCAACATCGAAGTTCAGATGGATTTTGGCCTGTCTTTCCCATTTTTAAAGAAGTGTTTGCTTTTACAATAAATTGTACAGGTGATGTGAGATGCAATTTTGCAATTTTGCACTTTTGTAGGGTTAGAGTACTTTATGTAAATTACTAACTTGGTAGAAAGCGATAATGTGAAAAAAATCTCCCGTCTATTACGTGTTATAAAAGCTCGCATGGGATTAACTGACTAACAATTGATACAGTTGAAAATCTTCCTGCTATTGTGTGTTCTAGTATTAAAGATGAAAATGTACCCCTTCAAAACAGGAGAACTAGGCAATTAATACTGGGATTTTTGTTTCCTTTAAATGTTGATTTTTTTTTTCTTCAAAAATTCATTGCCTCCCGTCTGTCATGATTCTTGTTCCGTCTATCACGCTCACCACTTTTTAAAGATTTTTTCCCAAAGCCAGATGATATATCAAGAAGAAATCTGCAGGTAATAATACACATACTATTTTAATATTAGCCAATGAGAGGAGAGTTTCATTAAAACAACTAAAAAGCTAGAAATGGATTGGTAGATGCGAGCCCCGTCCGTCCAGCTGCACCTGGTGGCCCGTCATTACTGAGGTGGGGCTCAGAAACTAATCCAAATTGTGTTGATGACATATCGTAGTTCACACTATACATCATAATCATTACATCATCACTATATGCATCGTAATCATTTACATGACATACAGAATATCGGTCAAAAACACAACGAGAGAGAGTTGGATTTCCCATTTGTTACGCTAGAATTACCACAATATATATATTTTTTTCATCTTCTGTTTAATGCACAGTTTACTACCTGCCTCATTTCGAAACATATTCTTGCCCCTTTTCTTAACATTAGCAACTATAGCATTACAGCAATTGCCTTGTCATGTTTTTATTCTCCTGTATTAATATGTCTAAGGTATGTAAACAAAATCAATTCCGTTGATGCGGATGACAGATACACTAGAATATATATTATCGAAATGCTGAGGGTAGATTCGGATTTTTATTTTGGCATAACATATGACGAGGAATGACGGGAGAAATTGACCAGAAACAATAACGTACATTTTGATAAATAACAGATGGTATGACATATGCAACTTATTTCCAAGTGTTTAAATGAATGCAAACTGCTCCCCTCCTCCTATAAATCAAGATATTGGGATGATTAAAACGGTAAAGAAATGTGAGTACAAATGTATGTCGACAGAGAATTATATTTTGCAACCTGTGTATCTAAATTTAGTATAACAGTTGATATACCTCTCTTGTATGGAATTGAGAATGTGCCATCGCTTTACCACGTGCATTTAAGATGAACATGTGTTCCTTTTATGGTGTTTTTATTTTTCGTTTTGTTTACTGCAATTAAAGTTCTATCCTTCCATTGTTGTTTTTCTGCAGGAGCACTTTTCGTATTCATACGTGCAAAAGCCAAAAATCGGTTGTGTAGGGATTTTAGAACCTGTAGATTTTCCCCTCTCACTGTAAAAAAAGACAGACACATTTATATGTCTTAATATAGATGTTATATCTTATTGAGTCATATATAGATTTGCTAGGAATTATGATGAGTTCGAATGGTTCAATACCTCGGTCAGAAAGTGAATTAGCTGCCAACATAATATATTCGACTTTTGAAACTGGGGAAATTGTTTACACTGGTGGCTTCTTTCGTCTTGTTGGATTTCTTCTAATATTATCTGTGAAGTAGTTAAATTAAAAAGTATTGTTGTCCTTTCTAATAATTCATTATGTATTTATTCTTTTGTACAGTTATTTAATTATTCATTTATTATTCACTTTGTTATATTATTTTATTCAATTTCATAATTAATGTGCGCTTTCATTTAGTAATATTGTTGTATTCAGTTTTTCACCTCTTCTTTAATGGGAATTGTATTTTTTTGTTTTTGTTTTTGTTTTAGGCACTACAACTTGTAATTGAATTAATCTGAATCATTATTTACGCATTTTAAAAGCTACATATTCAAATTATATGACCTTTTTCTTCCAGCAAATTATTCAATTCGTATGCATACTTTATTTTGCTATGATGATTAAACTAAATTTTGGATAAGGACAGCGTTGCGTTAATTTTGAATAAGCTAAGTACTCATGCATATAGTCTTCCGCAAATAGCATTGAAATTAAATATATTCATAAACTAACAGTGAACGAAGGGCGAGGGGGAATTAACCTTTCTTATTACGATGTTAAAAATAGGTAAATTGTCCATTTAAATATTTCTGGTTTGTGGGTCATGTAGTAGTTGTAATGGAGTAAATAATTCTCACTTATTTCTGAGATGAATAATTCATTTGATTTTAATCATTTTTATTCATTTGTTGGTGATTTGATGTGTTATTTTGGAGAGTCAAGGCTGTAAGTTATATTTTCAATCGCCCCGACCTAGCAACTTGGGCTCCATTAAAAAAATCCTTTTTCTGTTTTTCATTGTTCAATTGCTTTTTAGTGGACGTAGCCTGTATAACTTTGACTTTTTTCCTTGTTATTTTTTCACTGTCATATAAATTGGTATCGTAGGAATGAGCACGTATCTTTGTATTTTTAGTTTATATGGAATATATCCGTTCAAAGAGTTGAAGGAAATGACCTGGACTTCCACCGTGAAGTTGAAGTAAAACATATCCTAACCGATGCATAACTACAATGGCGCCATCTCCGTCGGATTGAAGGAAATTGTAATGATTACATCCCACTGTTTATTTTGTCTCTATGCACTCCGGCGAGGGAAAGTTATAAACCCAACCATAAAACGAAAGAAGTCTAAAGAATCGGCAAATGCGTGACTTTGATCTTCGTGGAATTGGGGGAAATTATATTTATCTCTCTCTCTCTCTCTTGTAATTTTTTGTCATTTATTTATGCCCGTTGTATTTAATGAAAAGGCTCTTTGTAAATGTAATATCATTATTATATATTTACGATATCCTTGACTCAAGTACACTGCTGAATCCCTAATATACGGGGGTACAACCATGGACATGTAATTCTAAAAAGTGAATTTAACGTGTGACAAGAGAGGCCACATTTGTTACAAGATCATCAAATCTGTATTGTACTATGCAAGTTTTAATTCTAGATCTGGTAAAACTTGAACAAGAATATAGTAATTGTAATAATAATACTAATACACAACTTCTTGATAGGTCGAACACAGTGCGTAAAGGCGGGTGGTCATCGGTCATCTACGGTGACTACACACAGAGGTGCCCCTCAAGGGTGTGTCCTATCCCCGGTTTTGTTTTCGCTGTATACAAGTGATTGTGTAAGCTCAACTACTTGATGTAGCATACTCAAATATGCTGATGACACCGTAATTGTTGCTCTTTTGTCTGATCAGTCGAATGATTTATTTCACACAGGTAGACGAATTCATTCGCTGGTGTGATGATCATTACTTAACATTAAACACAACCAAAACCAAAGAAATGGTAATCGACTGCCGTCGAAAACGTACAGACCAAGAAAATGTGACCATTCATAATGAGGCGATTGAACAGGTTGAAAACTATAGATATCTTGGAACCGTCTTAAATGACAAATTATCATGGAGGGATAACACACAATCTGTGTATTAGAAAGCTAACAAGAGGTTGTTTTTTCCATATAGATGCAACAGTCCTGACCAAGTTCTACAATTCAATAATAAAGAGTGTCCTGCTTTTCAATATTATATGTCCATTTGGCAATCTCTCAAAACAGGACATGAAGAAATTTGAAAGGCCACGTAAAATAGCACAACTCGTTTTGGGGTAAAATTAGCTTTTGTCGAGTCTCATTGTACTGTGCAAATAGTTGATAAGGTCTGTGCAATCATGAAAGACAATACCCAACCACTTCATTTTTTTTATTCATTTAATCGTTCTGGTATCCGACTTCGCCCCACCCCAACCCGCCTTTCACGATTCAGATATTCATGTGTACCCGACTCTGTTCATAAATTCAACTCACACGTTAAACGTTAAACTTCTGCGTCGGAAATTAATACTGAAACTACATATAATTATCCTATGTGAAGTCGTTTGGTTAAGACTAATTTCTAGTTTGACAATCGCTAGCTCTATAGCATGTCTTCTGCAGATGCTCCCAAAGTTAATAATGTTGTAAGCATCATAACTTCTGTGTTATGTTATTTCACACCGTCTTTGATCTCTATTAAGCATGGTTATATTTCATTTTCTTTACCTACATCTTTAATTGCCATTCGATATTTCCTTTAAAGGGTCAACAGAAATGAGGATGTGTTATTAAAAGAAAATCCCGTATTATTGGTCAAAAAACAATCTTTTTATTTTTATTTATGGCAATACATAGCAGCATTATTTGAGTAAAACTCCTCAAACTGTTTTTGGTTCTTGTTTCTGGATATTGTTCTCGTTCTTTTTTCTTGTTCAAAGCAATTGGATATCCCTTTGTCCTTCCAATGAGATAATTGTCATTTATACTTTTTTAACTAGAACACTGGAACATGGCGATACAGAGTTAGAAGATAGTAACAAAAAATATTTAAAATATGTGACGGTTCTACAAAGTGGATTCCTATGATGATGATCACTTTCTTATATCCGAAGATTATTAGGAGCCGAGTAATTGCACCATGACATTGGACAAGTTTACATGTAAACTAGGGTTCTCAAACGAGAGATCTTACAATTTTGGACAAAGATACACATATACAGAACACCTGAAGGCTACCGTCACCTGCGCTTTTCATCCTTTATTACTTACTCTATCTTTAAGCTTTCCTCCTGATTTGTTCTGTCCTTTGCAATGCCTTTACAGTCCGTCGAGAGGATACCCGGTGCATTGTGCATTAGATGGTACTTGTGGAGCTTTCCTGGTGATTCCCAATCTCGTTCTCCCCACTATACAGCTCTACATAAACCATTTTTAGGCAGAAGCGTGTCTTTGAAAGATGTAAGAAGGCCTTCCCAGTATTGTGAGGACGCATAAATGCAATACTGGTGATAGTGCCCCAGGATTTCAGATTTGTATGTATTGTGGTCTTGCCAATTGATTGTTTAGAATATAATACCGTAGGGGTTGCTGATGCAGGCGGTCCAAGAGTTTCAGTTGAATCCGGTACCCCCTGCTGATGATCTATAGATAAGAGGGATGCTCTTCTTCTTCCTCGTCCGTATAACCTTAATGTATTCTAGCTTAAGTGGCAATCAAGGTGGGAGAACCTCGCAAGGGCGTCATCTAACATAAGATCCAATTTCTTGATGACTCTAGTAATCTAGTCAATATGTAGTTATTGATGACGCGGGCTAAGGTCTCGTCTGGGTGACCACATCTGGAGGTTGCAAGTTACACCTCTTAATCATTGTGCACAACTGTTATATTGAGACATGTCATGAATGTTTCATGATTCTGCAGGCGGCCAAAGGAACTGTTAGACGGGGATAATTGCTTTTCAACACCTCTATCTGATGTAGCATGTGTGGATCAGCCGCTCGCATGTTTATTTCAAAGCCACTTAGTATTCAGTGTCCATTTGTATCGATTCATAGTTCGCTGGCACCAGATTTGGTTAAATTACCCTTTATTATGTGCACAGGTATTTCAGGTCCCACCAGAAAATTATCCAGCTTCCCTTCATTATCTCGGGGAGGTGGTAAATTGTATTATGATGAGAACTCCTTATGACGGTAGGTCCTGGACATAGTAACCTGCCGGTTGTAAAGGTGAAGTTCACTCTTGGTGATTGACGATAACTTTTATTTGGTAAATACCCGAATGTGTAAAATTCATTATGAGAACCCACTATTATGAGCCTTTCATTGACTGAATGAATTTATTGCGATTCAATCGCTGATGATGTGTGGCTGCCTTTGTATGTCACATGAATGTTAGTACAAGGCTTCGTTTGTTTCATGTTTGTTAAGCTAATTCAAACGTCTCTGCTGATCTAGGCATTAAAGCAATCGGACATGACTATCCACAAGAGGCTGTTCTAGAATTTGTTCATTTAAGCATAATCATCTGCGGAGATGAAACATCACTTCCATTAAGTAAAAATCCTTTTGCTCAACATCTCGCTGAAGAAGATAAAAAAGAGCATTGGGACTTGGGACATTACCTCATCCTGTTTTTAATCCGTTAAACCCGTTTTCAAGTATGCTGTCCTGCGTGTATAACAGTAAGAGAAGGAGATATATAACTGTATAACTGTAATAGTAAGAGGCTGTGGATGGCTGTCGCGTTGTGAAAGGATCTTCCAAAGATCCCTGCGGACAGTGTCAACAGTTTATTCAGCTCTTCTTTAAAGATTTCTATTTCCAAGGGAGGCAAAGGAAAGCGATTTACATGCTGTTTGAACAGCCAAAGTTTTAAAAAGAAGACAAATTATGGTTCTGCGCTTCATCTGCCCCCTATACTACTGACGTTTAAGACACTTGCTGATCTACCTCCAGAATGCATTGCTTTCCTAGTTGAACAGCGCCCTCTTCGTCCTGATTTGCATCCATCTGTCATCATTCTTCAGGCACTAACAACATGGAGACCATACATTCTCATTTGTTGCTCCTCGTTTTTAGAACCCACTTCTTCCTCTCTTTGTGAGATAGACAGTCTAGAACATTTCAAATCATGCCTCAAAACTCACCAATTTTAGCGAATTGTCTAAATACTGACTACTTTGGAAGAGCCTGCCCCTTTGAACGTTTTAACATGAATATGGCGCAACACAATTCAGTGAATCATCATAATCTTGATAAATCCGTCAGTGCCTGATTCATTTGTGCTTTGCTTCAGATATTTTGTGTTTCACTATTTCCAATCCATCGTAACGTCTTATGTGAATTATCAAAACAAAGTTGTTGCCTAAAGGTTGTAAGATGATTTATTTTTTTTCATTGAATATATATACCCTGTTTTCAAGATTACCACGACATGTTGTACTACGATACCTTAGACATGTCACCATTGAAATGGAAATCTGTTTGAAATAATTTGAAATGTGATACAAAATATGAAATGATGCACGGTTTAATACAAAAATCCGGTTAGGAGATTAATTCTGAAAGTCAATGTGAAAATAACGCCCCCATGAATCCGATTCTAATTAACAAACAAAATCTATGAGAAAAGGAAAAACTGAGAGAATAATAAAGAAAGGATGACCCCACAAATGGATCGCAAAACAAGACCCCCAAAAAATCGAATTATATATTTTACAAAAAAATAAATGTTGTTTTGTTTTGTTTTGTTTTGTTTTATTTCCACTTTTTCATATCAATACAAAGAAACATACAAATACATATAATGAATAATATGTAAGTTTGACAAAATGTGTTTCTAGTTAAAATAAAAGTTTCATACAAAAGGAAAAAGCAGGAGGCCACATGTCGTAAGCGTAAATGCTTGAAGATGAACGTGGCCTCTGCCGAGTTAACAAAATAAAAGAACAACCCATGCAACTGCATTGTATTCAATGTTAAATAAGATATAAGTGAAGTGATTAAAAGTGAGCATGGCTGAATTATTTTTGAGTGAAAATAACAAAACATATTTAGTGAAATATGTGTTGAGAAGTGCATTTGTGCAAGGTGCAAACATTTAGCCTGGCGGAACAAAAAGAGACTAATACCGTTATATTAATTGTGTGTTGGTTACAGTTACGGGTAATAAAATAAAATTAAATATTAAATGAAGTTCCATCAATGTTGACATCCCTCTACATTTAAAGGGTTGCGCATATAGATATCCACAAATCTAACCGATATTCCTCAAATTCGATAATGGTTGATTTATCTATACTGGAGAAGAGGAGGATATGCATTTGCAAGAAGGCAATAAGATATATTGTACGGAATGACTTTTCAGTTGTTAACCCTGATTGTGAGAGTCTTCTTATAGAACTTTTAAACAAGGTACAAAATATTGTTGTTTTGGATTTTGCATAGACCCCCAGATCAATCACAGGCTAATTTCATTGATATGATAAGGAATATCTCGGCAAAGTATTAGGAGAGAAAAAGGAATGTATATTTCTTGGAGATTATAACTTTGATGTGAAGAAATTAGTGCGCAAAAACGGTGTCATGACTTGGTGGAATTTTTTGTATTCATTTTGATTTTACTCCTCTAACTAAACTAAGCCAACGAGAATAACAAACTCCATAGCCATCTTGATAGACAATGTATTTACAAATAGTGTATGTAATATTATTCCTGGTATATTGGCCTATGAAGTATCTGATCATTTTCCTATTTTTGCAGTCTTTGATTTGAAAGGTATTCATGAAGAACAACCAGCTGTATATACAAACCTCAAATTAATGATGTGAATATCAACTTATCAAGGGAAACCATACCTGATGTACACAAGATTTATGAAGGTTTTTTTTTCCTGAGATCTATAGTCCTTGTTTTCCAGTCAAATGAATCACTTAATATAATTTTAAAAAACATAAACCATGCTTTACCAAGGAACTGAAAAAGTTGTGCTCAAGAAAAAATCACTCTTATAAAACTTTCATTAAAAAAAACCTACTGAACTGAATACATTGTTACAACAAATGTCATAATCTTTACAACAAACCAAATTCGTAATGCCGAAGGAAATTATTACTCTTCAAAATGCCATACCTTTAAGGGAAACAAAAAGATTAAAACTTGGAGAATATGCCTTTGCGTTTTAGTATAACAACAATAATCGATTCTAAAGATTTTGCTGAGAGGTTTAATGTTTATTTTAAAGAGTTGGTCGCAAATTAGCTTGTATGAACAGGAACGTAATTATTGTTGATTGTACCTCTCATACTGCATATTTCCTACCCATCACTGAAAAAGACATAGTTAACAATGCTCTTGCATAATGGTAAAGCTCTTAGTTTTGACTTTATTAATTGTCCTATAGTGAAAAGGTTATTATGTAATATCTAAACCGTTGTGTAATATTTTTAACTCATGTATTGAACAAGGTGTTGTACCTGTTGACCTGAAAATTGCCAAAAAATATCATAAACATAAAAAAGGACCCAAAGATATATGCTCAAATTACAGACCCATTTCAATACTTCCACTCTTCTCTCAAATCTTTGAAAAACGCATCAATACCAGGCTACACAATCTCCTCGATAAACATAATATACTTTTTAATAAGCATTTTAAATTTATGGCCAGGTAAGCTCTTTTCAATACTTTTTTTCATGGAAATCCTACTATCACCCTTTAATTGTTTCGCATTTTTTCTAAATAATCGCAAACTATTCAATTCTTTCAATTGCAATTTAAAAGAAAATTCAAGCTCACAATCAGATTCCTGTTGCATTCCGCAGGGATCAATTATAGGCCCCTACTCGTTTTAATTTATATAAATGATTAACGACCAGTCTATCCCATTTGGGATTATATACTATTCGCAGACGATACAAATATATAGGCATAAAGATGTTGAATGCCTGACCCAAAATCTGAACAATGAACTTTTAACAGTTAGTAAATGAATTAACGCAAACTGCAACTAACTATAAAAACATGTTATGTTGTTTAAATTTCAAAAAACGTGTGCTAGCGAGGTACAACATACATATGAATGGAAATGTGATTGGACATCCAAATTCAACTTTGAAAGTTCTTGGGTATTAAAGGCATCGTTTAGCAATGTTAAATCTGAGATGCATGGCTCTACGTGTTATCAGAGTCTGTGATATGGTGCAATATTGAAGCTCTTAAAAATTGCGCTTCAAAATGATCATGAAGTGCCTCAAAAAAGTAATATTCTTTGATTTACCGGTTTTACTATACTCATTTCCCCTCATAGACTGTAGTGTTCTAAAAACCGTAAGAAAACGAAAATGACATTTCGATTTCCAATCATAAATATATTGATTATCAGACAGGCGTTGGCTTGTTAAAGCCATAAGATTCCTGACTGATCCAAAGCTTTGTAATTATGATTGCAGTATAAGCTGAATCAAGGATTTTGTTTCAAAATCTGAGGCAATGTTACCGAGTCACTTTAATATTGATAAAGATCGAAAGCGAAAAAATATGTCTATAAAGTTCTACGGAACGTGTCCAGAACAATAACAAATATGAGTAAACTGAAAGAAATCTTGCCAACCATAGTTTTATAATGTTATATTACTCACTAATCTTTTCTTATCAACCCTACTGTAACATTATATGACTTTTTTTTTTTTTTTTAAATAACTTGAACGTATTTCCTCCAACAAAGAAGAGCAGTCCGAGCCATTTTTTTTTTACACGAGCCATTTTCAAGGCCGAGCAGACCTCTTTTCTTGAAATTGAATATTCTCCCAGTTTCATTATTATATGATTCTCAACTCTGTGTTTTTATTTATTCATATTATTATAACCTGTTACCAGAATTCGTTGTAATATCTTTCAGAGCAGCAAAGATATTCTTAAATATAATACCAGAATATCAGCAGACACTCGTGTATTATTTTATGATCATTCATCATTTTCAAATAATATCTTTTTATGCCAAGGTCCTACTATCTGGAACAAACTACCCTCAAAACCTATAAAGTGTGCAAATGTAAACAGTTTTGAGCATAATCTAAAAAGTTCACGTGATGCAAAAGCTTTGAATTCGACAACCGTATTTTGTTTTGTGTGTAATTACCATTGCATAATTCCTTTGTCCCTTTTTGTGTATGTGTGTTCGTTTTTGCATTATGTGTATGATCATTTACCTATACCTTTCTGTAACTTTTTGATGATCCAACAACTTTGTAATTTTTATTACTGCGTTTTCCATTTTAATGGCTTAACTATGTTTGTAAGAAATATTTTATTGTATATTTTACATTTTATGTTATTATGAAAGCGGTGAATAAATTCAATTCAGTATTTAATGGGGTTAATGATAAAGAGTCAATGCTATCATCAAAGATAATCAATGATCGTAAACTTCGATCGTAAGATTCGTAAGATTCAATAGAACTATACGTATATATATAATAATAATAATAACGTTTTATTTACCCAGGGTAGCCACTTCAGTTATGAAACTGCTCTTCCAGCGGGCCCTGCATAACATAATATGTTATTACTACCCTTCTCTGCCCTTCTCTGCCCTTCTCTGCTGAACGCCTAGCTAGAAGGCAGAAGGTCCCATTGTTATAAGTCTTTGGAATGACTCGGCCGGGGTTCGAAGACACGACCTCCCGTTCATGAGGCGGCGCTCTAACCACTGAGCCACCATGCCCGGTCGTATATGAGCACTTCAGCTTTGGTCTAATGGTAATGGCATGACAACCCACAAGACCGGTCTCGCAGACGTTAAATTTTTATAAGCTACATGTAAAAAGTTATCCAAAGATCTACGATATAGATACAAGCTCAATATGGTGCGGTAATTTTATTAGACGACGCCCTCAGCGCTAACGATTCAACTTGATGTATTAGGGTCGATATCAATAGAAAGGCTGTGCAAACTTTTGGCCAATAAGAGTTTTCCTAAAAGTTATGACGATGTTGAATGAAATTGAGCCCTCGTATTAATTGGTTTGCTGTTGTTGGCGCAATAGATGTTAATGTTGTTGTTGTTATTGTTGCTGCAGTTTGCTTTACTTGGTCTGATCAGGCTTGTTTAGATAATTATGTTTTTTTAACTAGTATAAATGAATGGCAACTGCGTGTAGGGACTGGCGCATATTCAGCTTTGTAGGGCCTATACTGTGTGGTAAGATTCATAAATGTGGGGCGTATTGCACTTCACGTCATCATCAAAAAAAAATCGCCATGGCTTTGCTGAATGCACCTTTTCCATGAATTTCACGTTTTTATTGACACTTAAAGTTGTAATGTGACCCCCCCCCCCCCCCCCCCACCCCCACCCTCCCCTCTGTTGGTGTTTCACAAATATCTGGTAAAGGGGTTCTTTTCACGCAATAAAGTCCGACCCGTAATACACAAAAATCCGGCCCGTGTTGACTTAACACACCTTTCCCCCTCTCATGACCTGAGCCAGTGGCGGACTCAGGGGGGCCAGACCGGGGGTACGGGCCTCTTACCCTTGCCCCCCAAAGAAGTAAAATGCACCTTTAAGAAAATAACGGGCCCCACTCAAAGGGGGGGGGGTGTTTAAAAGGGGCTCACCCCCCCCCCCCCCCCCTGTTAAGCAAAACAAAATATTTATTCTCACTACCTCCCCCCCCCCCCCCTCCCCTGCTTATTCCCCGGCTAATTCGCCGCTAAATATTTTTTTACACGAATTCCCCCCCCCCCATCCCTTTGACCTCCGCTGGATCCGCCCCTGACCTGGACACACCCCCCCCCCCCCCCACCCTTAAACCACCAAAAGTACGCCACTTAGGTTTGCATTTCACAAACGTCATCTCAGGAAGAAGATAAAACATAAATTTTTGTCTTGAATGAGAGTATATTTTTCGACTTTTCAATGGATCAAAAATATATTTGGTTTGTTTGTTAAATGTTTGTCTGTTTGTTTGTCTATCTGTTTATTTATTTAATTGTTAGATTTTATTTTGTTTTTTATCATTTTGTTCAGGACTACTATTAATTCAAATCACTCCATACAATAAATCTTTCTTTGGAGCATATATCATCAACTAAATTGTTTATAAAGATCGAAATAAGTCGAGTCTATCTCCAAACTACTCTGACGTTTGTTAAATTGAACGATGTTTACTTGTGGTTTCAACCCCCCCCCCCCCCCCCCCCTTTCCCTTCTAATATCCACCCCCGTAAAAATACTCCTGCATCCACTCTTCTGGAGTACGTCAGCATATATGGCATCCTCTTTCTCTCATGTTTCTGCTCTGCGGCGCTGCGCATGAAAAAGTTCCCCCACCACACCGCACCCGTGCACCGCATACCACTTATTCGAGCTTACTCCATCAACAGATATTCATCGAATTACTCTAACACTATTTCGAGATCTTTCGTCCAACATGGGGGCTAAGAAGTTGGTCCTTGGAACTTTCCTGCTTTTTGTGACAATATGGATAGTTTCCGGACAGGAGGAGGAATCTTGCGACCCTGTTATGGTTCCAAATATCCCCAAAAGAAACGGAGACAACGGGTACAGGATTCGAGTCGACAGGCTTCCCACTGACTATGTGCCCGGCCAGGAGTATCGGGGTAAGTTTCATTCAGTGTCCGCTGACAAGTTCATGCAGCGTCCAGGCCTGGCGGGGATGAGATCAGCTCAGATTTTGAGATTTAGCATGTCTTTATGATTATCAGCCTCCTTCGTTCATGGGGGCTATTTTCAGTTTATTTTCGACAAACGTGGTACACATCATATTTACTGTTACAGGAAACATTTGGCATGTTTGTGAATGATTATGAATAGAGCTGGTTTTGATTGGGGTGGACGTGTGTGCGTTTTTTGTATGTGCGTGCGCGCGTGTGCGTATGTGTGTGTGTGGGAAGGGGAGTAATCAATGGTAATTGGTACTTGGTATCTCTTTGGTTGGGCATTCCTTTTGGCAGCTCACTCAGGAAGCTATACTGGGATAATAATATAAGTTGTAGTAAGATTGTCAATTTGAATACAAAGAATGTACACAAATAATATGTAAGGGATTGGAAATATTATCTTCATGTACCTAACTACTATTCAGTCAGAAACTGTAAGTCTAATCTTTGATAAGCAGCGATTTGAAAAGAACAACAAAAAAGTTCACAACAATAATCATTGTATTTAAACTTTTAAAGTCACCCATATATTCAATTCATTAAAAATCATATCATCTTATCAAATTATAGGTATGCGAAGGTTTGCAATCTTAATAGTTAATTTCATTCACTAGCTGGTGAAGCATTGTTATTTTGTGGACCACCCTATCATTTGTTAAGCTATTCAGGGAGAAACAAATATATACTTTCTATTGTAATTCTAGATTTTAAGATTGTCAAAACCAAATTCACAAGTTTGCCACACAAATTTGTTACTATCTGCAATGAAAAGTAAAGTTTTTCTGTAGTTTCTTATTATTACCTTTATTACTATTGGTTTATTAAGTAGAAGTAGTAGTAGTAGTAGTAGTAGTAGTAGTAGTAGATGTAGTAGTATCATTAAAATGATTAGTGGTAGTAGTATTGAATAGTACTAGTAGTGGTCTTTACTATTACATCCCTAGTTAAACAAGGAGCAATGAACTAGATGTTTATGTATACAGTCTTCATGTACAAAAGATTAGGTCAGTAATTGCTATTGTTAACATGGTTTGCTCCATAGTACTTAATGCAAACATTACATGCAGGTATGTGTTACTACAATAGCTGGAGCAAATAAAGGCTTATCTCTGTTTGGGGCCAAAAGGACATTAACTTGATACTTTTACACAGAGTAAATGCCCTTCTGGTTCCAAAGGAACAAAGTAAAGAGCGTTCGGAAGTCACATAGACAACACATCCTGAGTAATTTTAACAGCCAAAGTCAGACATTGTTAAGAGCTTAAAGTTAAAGACCAGTTATGGTCATGCGATTACATTGTGAAAGAAACGGTGTGGAATCGATCAGAAAAGGTTGATCATATAGCATAGAAGTATTTGTGTGTACTGCAAGGTTCTGGAATCATCAAAGTGATAAGGAATTTGGCCCAGTCTTGGTAAAGTTACAAGCACTGTACACAGAAAGATGTATATGGGACTACGCACATGTGCATGACACGTGCGTTATATCTATCAGGTCCAAATAGATATGATAATTTACCAAATATATCAATTAATAGGCGGTTCCTCTGCAAAATTTGAATGATCACGTATTAGTCAGAACATATTCTTTCACATGATTGGTAATGAAAGCTTTCATTTCATTTTTTGATAGGGGGGCGCTTCCAAAACTGGTTTTTACTTTTAAAGATAACATTAAATTCTGGTCATGCTATTGAATTGTGAAAAGTAACAGTTTGGAAGTAGTTTGAAAAGGCTGATCATGCAGCAGCAGATGAATATTGGTGTTTACAGTGAGCTATTTTCAATTATCAAAATGATAAGAAATTGGCCTAGTATAAGAGTCACATGCACTGTACTAAAAAATGTGTTCATGTTAATGATGTTATGGAACTTCACAGACATGTAGCATGAAGTTTGGGCTCGAAAACCTTTAGCTTGTTACTTGTCATTTTTCATACATGAGAACATTTGAAGAGCCACCCTTTTCAGGGGATATATTTTTCTATGATACTTGTGTCTACGCTGACATATAAAGAATGTAAAAGCTCTTCTACAACTTTCCCAGAACTCACCTTCAATCTTCCCTTTAAGGAGGCATGGGAATTTTTCTCTTAGTTTATTTTCGAATAGAGTTGATCAAAATCTAGGGGTGGTATTCTGAAACAATGTTATCTGTTATCTTATTAAAACAATGTTAACCATCATAACAAATCAAAAATAGGACAATTCATCCTACATGATACACTTTGATAATTAGTAAAGTAGAGAGAGGCATATGTAGTTTAAAGTCTTGCCAAAGGACATTAGTGCTGCGGTGAAACTAAACCATGAACCATGTGATCCACAGTTCGTTGACGTATCCACTAGACCGTGGCAACTCCAGACACCTCTAAAATCAGGTCCTTCGTGATTATCCAAGAGTTAATTGTCCTTGACATGTATCTTGATGCTATTTTTCAAGGGCAAGTTGTCCTTGTCGTAATGCTTTTTGTGTCATTATTTATTGACAACTCTACAGTATGGGTGATGTACAACAGAAACAGGAATATAGCTCCTGTGTAAAAGAAATGTTAGTTGATCAGCATTCAATACAAATTTATAAATATGATAATCATGAAGTAATTTTTCCTCTTTTGTTGAAAGAAATCATGAATACAATCCATCCTAATACAATGTTACTATACAAATATTACTGTTTTGTACTCTTAATTAGGCCCAGCAGCAATATGTTTGATTCTTTTAATGTTTAAAAAGTCACCAGTCTAAAAGTAAGATGATGGTCATCATGATATGGATGCAATGAACATAATGGAATTATTTTGAATCTATTCCTTTATTTGTGATGATATTTATGATGATAATTCCTTGATTAAAATAGAATTCTGGAACATTTATCTTTTTAAAGAACCGCATTTCCCCTTACAAATGTTGATCTCTTATTATAAAACTGTTAGTGATGTTTTTGAATGAGATTCATAGCAAAGTTGGTTAACAAAACCAAACTTAACACTTCAGGCAATGATATTTTTATTCAATTCAGTAAAGAAAACTAATGTGAATTTCAGCTATATTATTTTGTTCACTCTTCCAAACTAATTGGTAAGAAAGCAAAACAAAAGTTAAGTAATGATATCAAATGTTAAAGTCCATCTCAAAAGAATTTAGCAGAACATTGAGTGTTACTTTTTTTGCTTTTATTTTCTCATTTATGTTCTTCTTATAAAGTTCAAACAACTAAACAACAGCAACACATATTTTTGACATATGATATGACAGGCTCGCCTGAAATCTGAGATTGTGAAACCGTGTCATGGGTAATATGGGACAAATATTCCAAGATTCGGTGACAGTGTTGGTGTATTTGTATGCAGAGGCACATACCCTAACGATACGTAGCCTGAGGCCTGACACTGACAGGTCAGAATCCAAACATGCCTCCCATACCAAAGAAAAGGTGAAGAAAAAATTAAAATCTAACAAATCTTGAAAGGTGCGTTCGTATATCTGAAGTGCGTGACTCCCCATGCTGTTAGGCTTGACAGGTTGAAGTATGTGTCTAGAGTTGGCGAAATGTTGTAATGCATGCTAGTTATCCCATATTCAACAACATTTCTGGAAAAGAGAAATTGGACCATTAATATTTTTTTCTTCATGATAGCAAACGCCCCTCTCTCCAAAGAAAATATGAAATTGAAAAATATCCCTGCACTCTTTTCACAGTAGAGTGTATGAATTTTTCAAGGGGTGTCAATCTTTGATAGCCAGATGTGGTGAAGGAATTCAGAACAGTCGGAGATATTGGTAAAAGTTTCAAGAAAATAAAATGAGCAATGCGAAAGTTTCGGGTTTTGAAAGTTAAGATCTAATACAACATGTACGTCTATGTATGGGAATTTCCTATTGGTAAATTGTAAAGTTACTGTGGTATATGATTTTAAAGATTCCAACAGTTGGTTGTGCTCATAAACTAACTGAAATATAATTCATTGAATGATTAATTTGCTGAGCAGGATGTCTTTAATTGGAGGATGTGTAACAACATCAACATGTTATCTCTAAGAAGAATAAATTTAGGACAATTTAGGAATTCCTGAGATCCTGAGAGCGATGGGTAGTTTAGTATGCAACCAATGTGATGCTGGCGCTAGATTTGTTACAATGGAGTAACACATATTTGCCCAATTGGATTGTGGGGGTTACACAGAGCAGGGAGGCGGTAGCACTCCTTGCACAGATTATGACAGACAATAATAATAGTAACATTTAAATATAGCGCTTGATTACTATCATTAGTATCAATATATAGAGATGGTGATTTCAGAATTCAAGCGTTGATAAACTTGATATATATGTCTTTTTTTATTGTTTGTCCAATCTCTTCTCCGATATTTCCCCTGCCAAACACTGAACTGAACTTGACACAAAGGCTGGATTGTACTTTATTGTACATTGACCTCTTGACCTCATGAAATAGATGGGATTTACATATTATTCTCCTGCTAGATCATTCAGAAAATGTGCAGATAGAGTGGAAAATTGCTACGGTCTCCAGATTGTTAAACAGGATGTTCACACTGCGTATACCTTGTGTTTATTAAATGAGTGTGAACTGAGAAGTATCAATGAAATTCAAGAATGTATAATAATATGACTTGCAATTCATTTACCTCATCAAGAATAAGAGACCTATAATCACCACATATTTAAGAACAGTACATGTAAATTTGTAATGTTATTGGGCTAATGATATGTTTACATATTTTTGTAAAATCAGTTCAGAAATCTCCTGAGAATCAAGATAAGTACTACATGTAGGCCTTCTCCCTCGAATGCCTCACTTAATTATACATATATGAATATTTTGGTAGTTATGTTTGAAAAATGATAATAATAATAGCCTGTTTTACTATCATTAACATGTATAAAAAAATTCACAAAACTTGAGGAATTGTATTTTATAACTCCCTGTGCGTCACTGTTAAAGGTAATACAAAGTTTTGGTATGGGGTCATGAATTTGGTTCAAATGAACATATTGGAAGCATATGCGATTCTACAATATTCAGTGATCGTTGTCACGGTTGAAATCAAGTTTAAAGTTATGAAATTGTAAAAAATAAACTCTTAATGCTGTAAAGCTCCCTCTCAAGGTCAAGATATTAATTAAGCTATAAAACAATGTTTCTTGACTAAAATCGATCGATTAGCTATTCCCGTTTGGAAATTATATATCACAACTACATATTCTGAGATTTTCATGGTCGCAGCTATCATTGTACGGCCGTAGGCGCTATTTGAAATTTATCAAAATTTACCGGGAGCACCGGTAAATTTTTATATTAAATTTTTCTCAAAAGCAGAAGTGTTTTAAGGGCTAAATTTTCTAGAGCTTATAATACATCCACAGGGGCATCCAAATATATCAAAATTGTAAAGAATCACTATCCGCCAAATTTTCAAAATTTCCTGAAACTTTGTATTACCTTTAACGTGTGTAACCTTTGTGCACTTTTCTTTTTCAAGTTCCACTTTGTATGTTACATCTCCAAAGCTTGGAAGATGATGCCCTGAAAAGGTTAGCCTAGGACATGATGAATAAGAAATGAAAGAGGTTTAATGTTTTGGTATTGTGATCGTGTATAGCCGAGGGCCAGTGATTGTGTTTACAAACCGGCAGACATCTGTTCTTCATTTATAATTGATAAGAGATCATTCATCCACAATGACAGTTGCCTACAGGCTAGCAGCATGTCCACACACAAAACAATTTATCCCGAAACTCTATAACGAAACGTTGTATAAAGAATTTTCATCGTATAAATTCCAGGATGTCCACACATACAATCCCGAAACTCTACAGCGAAATGTTGTATAGGTGCGCAGTTTGCTACTGCGGTCAGGAAATGGAAGCGGAATGAGAGGTCAGGTCTCCTTTTGCGTGAGGTCACGTTAAGCCCCGCCCAGTTATACCGTTCTATTTCGACTTGTTATACTAGTTACGTCCACACACAACACATTCCGTGATTAGGCGTGATTCTTTATTGAGTTCTAGTTTGAGACGATGCCCAAACCCGCGTTTCGTTATACGACATATCGTTACTAAGCGTCCACACACACAATTTCATTGTATAACTATCCCGAAACTAATCACGTCTAATCATGAAAAGTGTTGTGTGTGGACACGGGTGACACTCAACAGCTTCATGTAGCTGTCTGCATAGAAAGTGTTGTAATGGGATAGTATGCATCATGTTTCATGTAAATGTATATTAATTGTAGAGGGAAAAGATGTGATGTACATGGAAAGAGATGAGATGAAAAGATGGGAAATAATATGTTCTGTTAGAGTGAAGAAATTATGAAAAGGAAATTAATTAGAAATAGAGAAAAAAAAAGAGGAGGAGGAGGAGGAGGAGGAGGAGGAGGAGGAGGAGGAGGAGGAGGAGGGAGGAGGAGGAGGAGGAGGAGGAGGAGGAGGAGGAGGAGGAGGAGGAGGAGGAGGAGGAGGAGGAGGAGGAGGAGGAGGAGGAGGAGGAGGAGGAGGAGGAGGAGGAGGAGGAGGAGGAGGAGGAGGAGGAGGGAGGAGGAGGAGGAGGAGGAGGAGGAGGAGGGAGGAGGAGGAGGAAAATAAGAGAGGCAAATTGTATTTCATTAATGAGGATTCTCTACTTAACCAGGGCAAAGAAGGTCAGGGAAATTACGGTTAGTACTTTGGAATCTAATCTATAATTCAGAGCTATATCGTGTGAACAGATGAAGGGCCATTAGTTGAGGTGGTGAATCACAGAGATACATATAGGGATATGCACTCTCTATACCTCGGTCATAAACTGTTATAATGGATTATATATACCGGTAGTTGTAGCGGTAGTGGTAGTAGTAGTAGTAGTAGTAGTGGTAGTGGTAGTATTAGTAGAAGTAGTAGTAGTAGTAGGAATAGTAGTAGTAGTAGTAATAATAGAAGTAGTAGTAGTAAAAGCAGTAATAGTGGTAGTATTGTTGTTGTTTAATTTTAGTCTCTTTACAATCAGTGGAAAGGTTGAGACTTCAGATACTGTACATTGATGGTGCTCAGACAACTCATGATTATCCCATTTTATCTTGAAACATGCAATTTATTTCTCTGCGACTTCATGCATGTGTGAAGGTACTTCTTGCCAGGGCTGAAATAATGGCAACGATTTCCAAACCACTTTGAAAATGCAATGAGTATATCATAAAGTGGTTTAGTATTTATACATATATACCAGACAAATAAACACAATAATACATTCATACTGTTCATCTACAACATGGGTGTAAAATGTGCGTTGATTCTCTATTGTTTAACCACGTTGATATTATATGCAAAAGAACCATGCTTGCTTAGACAAAATAAAGAATTCAAGTGCTGACTTCCACTACCATCTGGAATTACTTGTGCATTTTTTTTTAAAGTTATGATTTATTTCTTAGTCTGCAGCTGGATCAAAACCTAGTACAAGGATAAAGTATTGTTTTCATTTCTCAAACAATGCTAAAATGTATCATGACATTTATAGTTGACATTTATTATGTGACTATAAGAGGTTAGCAAAATAATTAGAACTTTGACAGTGTTATTTCTTAGTGCATGCTAGAAAAGTGTTTAAAGGTCATGTGCAGTTTGGTAAGCCCTCAGAAACTTATTCTCAAATCATAGGGAAAATGAGATGATACATAGATAGATAGTGCCAAGTGTTTTCCTCCTCAAGTGATATTAAACAAGTTATAGATGGAAAATGATTTAGATACCATCCTGGTGTGTAAATTCTAACAACAGCAAGTTAGCATCATGCAAGTTACACATCTGTAAAACAATAAAGGACCATCCATGCTGCTGTCTCAGGGATAACAGTTTTCAGGCACAAGCCTGAATTCAGGCCCTGGCGATTTATTTTCAGGCCATAGTTTAGGCTCTTCTATGTACAAAATAGCTCATTCTTGGTGGGTTTTAACTGGCATTCCTGTACTGGCTACACACACAGGTATCCAAGTGAGAGCCGTTCCCAGGTGTAAGGGTTCTAGCATAGGGGACTGTATAGATCTAGCTTTCATCTAGCATTCCTTGCCGATATTTTTTGCTCTACAAATTTGCCTGAAATTGTATATATAAAGAGAGAGAATACTAAATGATATTGTACATATATTTTTGGATAGAAGAACAACAACAGGAGACTATATTTAACATGTTTCATTCCACTTTCCTCTCTGCTAACAAAACTGTACATGAACTTTAGCGTGTAGTGGGGAAAGGGCCCATGTATGGTAAGATGCTACAAGTGTGAACTGAACACCGAAAGTAGGGCTGTGATTCTTGAGTTAGCCGAGTGAGATAATCAACATATTGATTCGTGACCTGTCTGTCCCATCATTTGATTGATGACACCCTGGGCTTATGAGGGGGTAATCTCAACGAAAACACAACTTTCTCTGGCAGAATGTCAAAGCAAACAAGATGGCTGCTTACAGGAGAATACCCCTGCCTTTGTAATATCCTAATGGACTATTGTTTATACTGCGGCATGATAATGGAAGATAGCCAGGCCCACCTCCCCCTGATCCTTGCCTCAGAGATTCCACGACATGATGAGGAGGACTTTTGAGTAGGGGGCACATTCACACTGTACGTATCATCACGTTTTAGTCAAAACATATTCTTTCACATGATTGGTAATAAGAGCTTCCATTTGATTTTTTGGAGAGGGGGGCGTTTCCAGAACTGGTCCTTTACCTTAAACTCTTGATATGCCACACAAATAATCTACTTGTAGGCCTACTATACATTGTATTTATTTATCATGGGATAGATATACCTAAGTAGGGTCCATGGATAAACCAAAGTTACTGTGTCCCGCGCAAGATTAATCAATAACGATGTTAAAAGGGGTTGTCTGAGAGCTCATCAAGACCATAAATGAGGAATTTTTGCAACTGATAAAAGCATCACTAACCTAAGTTACAGCTGAGGAGTGCATTTGTGACTACAGAGCTAGAGCCCTCTCTTCAGATGTAACTTTAGTCTTGAAATCTGTTATATGAAACGTACATGAATTTCAGTGTGAATAGAGCATGTGTGCTAATTACAAGCTAGTAACCATCAGGTGTAATTGAACTTGTCTTGAGGTCTACCTGTACAGTGTACATGTCTGATGGAGTTAAAGGTTTTAATTGACCTTTAAAATTTCACTTTGTGTAAAGTAAAAACAGTGAAGAAAATCATGTGAATCAGGAGAATAAAGATCATAAACATCAGTTTACATTTACAATCTTTTTTTTTAAATTAAACCAATAACGGCTAAAAATTTGCATTCTAAAGAAACTGTTGAAAAAATGTAAGCCCAAATGTTTCTGTCACCAGATATTGTGCTCAACTCAAGTGATGATTGTAACAAACAACCAGCTCCACCAAGTACCATGATCTCTCCCTTTTTCTCCCTCACTCTCCCTCACTCTCCCTCACTCTCTGCCCCCTCCCTCTATCTATCTATTTCTTTCTACACTCTTTATCTTTCTTTCTCTTTCTTGTCCTGCCTTCCTGTCTTTCTATTTATTCATCACTCTATTCCCCCTCCTCTCTCTTTCTTCCCCTCTCTACCTCTCTCTCCCTCCCATCCCCTCTCTGTCTTTCTCATTTATTTTCTTATTTCTCTCCCTTTCTATCTTTCTATTTATCCCCACCCTCTTCTCTCTCTCTCTCTCTCTCCCCCCCCCCCCCTCTCTCTCTCTCTCTCTCCCCCTCTCTCTCTCTTTCTCTCGCTCTTTCTATCTTTATTTGAATGTTTTTTCTCTCTCTCTCTTACTCTCTCTCTCTCCCTCTTTATCTCTCATTTGATTTTTCTCACATTCTCTCCCTGTCTGTATGTTTTTCTATTTATTCATATCTTTCGCCCCTTGCCCCCCCCCCCTCTCTCTCTCTCTCTCTCTCTCTCTCTCCCCTCTCTCTCTCTCTCTCTCTCTCTCTCTCCTCTCTCTCTCTCTCTCTCTCTCTCTTTCTCTTTATATCCTTTATATCTCTTTACTCTTCTGTATCTGTCTTTCTCTCTATGTATTTCTCTCCCTCTCTCTCTTTCTCTTCCTGTCTTTTTCTCTCTCCCTCTCCATTTCTCTTCCTGTCTGTCTGTCTGTCTTTATCTCTTTTCGCTCATCTCTATCTGTCTTTCTCTCTATGTATGTATCTCTCTCTCTCTCTCTCTTTTTCTTCATGTCTGTCTGTCTTTATCTCTCTCTCTCTCTCTCTCTCTCTCTCTTTCTCTCAATCTAATGTAGTACCAAGGTTCAATAGTGCAAAAGGACATCCAACCATTGACTCGCCTCCCTGCATGAATCGAATATCTCATCACAATATGAATCCTGCCTGGTATGAATACACCCCTAGTGTAATTATCTAGAAGCAATATGGCACTAATCCTTCAACCCACAGGGAGATAGAGAGAGAGAAAGAGAGAGAGAGGAGAGAGAGAGAAGGTATGTCGTCATCAGCTCGAGATTGCCAAATAGCCCGCTATTTCTGATTTGGGAAATAATCCCGAAGTTACAAATCATGTCTCCATCACCTCGAGACTCAAACACAAACTCGAGCTCGAGAAATTAGCTCGAGATATTTTGCTCAGCGTTCATGCATAGTGCGAGTCTTTGGGCTGGTATATTTTGCAAACTAGCCAAAGATTATTATCTCGACCAATTGTCCTGCCAATTGCAACTGCGGGCTGATGAAGACGTAAATTAGCTGGATAGTTAAAAAAAGCAGGTTATTCGGCAATCTCGAGCTGATGAAGACGGGTCTAGTGAGATAGAGCGAGAGCTTTCAATCCATAGAGAAATAAGAAGATGAAGATCAAGATGGATTCTACCATCAATCACCCTATCTCCTCTCTTCCTGTGCCATGTCCAGGTCTTGACCAATCATGATTGCCAGTGATGATAGAGAAGATTCCTCCTACCTCGCTATCTCACAACTCTCTATCTAAACAGGAAAGTCAATTTTCTGAGTTGGGTATCATGGGCATTTTTAAGAAACTCATGAATTGGAAGTTGGATTGAAGCAGGTACGCTTAAATTCGTAATTTACAACAGATTTAAGATGAAGAATTGCGTAAAGTTACATTATGAATATGACTATGTATTAATTATATGGGGAGTATAGAGAAGGAGCAAGAGAGAGGAAGATAGAGAGGAGGAGAGGCGTGAGAAAGAGGGAGAAAAGAGATTCAAAGGAAAGGGGCAGAGATAGAGAAATGCACTTGGGCTCAAACTGATCGGAGAAGGTAGAGGGAGAGAGAGAGGAGACACACACACTGTAAACACCCACAGATGTCAAAGACAGATTAAGACAGATGAAGTCAAATAAATACAGAGAGCACCACTAAAAACCAAGATTAAAACCGCAAAGGGCCAACAATGCACATAATCATATAACGAGAGATAAGGAGAAGAAGAAGAAAATTATGTTTTGAGCAAAGATATAAGATTCAAGATGGAGTGAAGGAGAAATTGACATTACAGGATAAAATTTGTTGCGGATCTATACCCATCCATCACGTTTCTATTTCTCTAATAATGCTTGTATCACGTTTACCATGTCCTGATGGTAGTAACAGATGCATGTTTCATGAAGCATTCGGATGCATTAGATGATGTGTTCTTAATAATCTCTCTACTGGTACTTATGGAATATTACAAAATATAAGATATATAACCTGCTGAGAGTCAAAGGACATTAACTCCTAATTTAACACACAATCAATGCCCTTCTAGCTTTTATAAAGCAGAGATGTTGCAGAGATTAAAGGTATACACCAGTTTTGGAAACACCCCCCTCTCAAAAAATGAAATGGAAGTTCTTATAACCAATCATGTGAAAGAATATATTTTGACTATTAATACGTGATGAGACAAATTTTCCCGGGAAGCCGGCTACTAATTGATATATTTGGTTAATGATCATATCGATCCAGCCTGGATAGATGTCGCGTAGTCCCATATACATCTTTCTGTGTACAGTGCTTGTAACTTTACCGAGTCTGGGCCAATTTCTTTATCATGTTGGTGTTTCCAGAACCTTGCAGTACACACCCATACTTATATGCTAGATGATCAACCTTTCTGATCGATTCCACAACGTTTCTTTCACAATACAATCGCATGACCATAACTGGTCTTTACCTTTAAAGTGTAGTAGAATAGATCATACTTCTGAATTGGTTAGTAGATAAGATTGTGATTAGAGGGAAGATAAAAATGACAGATTGGTATCCATAGCTAGGTCCTATCCATCAAACAATTTCATCTGTCCATTATCTCTGTAACTCATGGCTATGGCCTGTCCGGTCCGTATGGTTAAAGATTTTAAAGGGCAAGCCCGCCCTCGTTTGCAGCCTGCATAAACCCTTGTCGGTCGCTGTGCGTAACAGTGTCTGCGCTGTAAGACTAGGTTAACAGCACACTACATATTTTTGAAACAGCAATGTTGTTTATGTTGTTTAGGTTTGTAGGCGTTTATCATGCAGCAGTGGTTATTTACGCCTTTAATGTTAGGATTTTTTTCGTTTCAAATTAGATAGACTTTTTTTTAATATATTGATTTTTATAAATTGGGCTTCTAAGACTCAGCGAGAGACTAATAGAGCTAAGCTCGGCCCAAGGCTTTAGGAATTTTAGTAAAGCAAATTAGGATCTGAGCCTGCAGACCAAGTTCACCGTGGGATAAATGTGACTGTAATAGAAAAGGAGGTGAGTGAAAGTTTGAGGAAAATTCACCAAAGAATGAGAAATAACAAATTGGCAAATATGGGATATCCTTTTAGGTTAGCTGACTTTTTGTGTTGTTTTTGTTGCTGTTCACTGGTGGTTGTGGTGGAGGTGGTAGTGGTTGTGGTGGAGGTAGTGGTGTTTGTGGTGGCGGTAGTGGTGAAGGTTTAGAGTTGTCATGGTCTAAAATCTATGACTGTGGATCACATGGTTCAAAGTTCTTTGGCTTGGCAAGACACTAATTCACATTTGCCACTCTCCACCCAGGTGAATTGTATTTAGGCCATACTAGTCTACATGCAAGCCCAAATTTTTCTTGATTTCATCTTGAACAGAATCCTTGTGTCTTGATTGAAACATAAACTTGTAAAAGGGCATATCAATGGACTTCATAGTGTAACCAGGTGACTGTTCTATAAAGACTAGTCACATACAAACATCCTGTTTCCACATAGAATGCTGGATTACATGACTCACTTTATGCAAATATCTTTTAACACGTGACCCCGCACCATTACTTTGTTCCTTTGTTTCTAAACACCTTGAACTCGTGAACCCGCTTGACTCCTCGCAGTCCGTGTCACGAGTTTAACCATCACACATCTCCTCTTCGTCTCCTGTTTTACAGGTAATTTACCATATTTTGTATTATACTTATATTTAAGTAAATCATTATTATCATGTTACATAACTTTGTGCGGTTGTACTGATGTATGATTGGATATGTTCTGATGTTCGCATTGGTAGATATCGTTGTTTTAAGGGAAGAATTTAAGTTAAGAAAGTGTAGCTTTCTTACAACTATTTGTGAAGCGTTATACTGTATGGGTGAATGGTACCCGCGAATATATATATTTCACATTGTACATAACTATTTAGCTTTCTTACTTAAAGATATGAGCTAATCAATATTTTGTCGTTTATGAACCACTATTGTGATTCTAGTTATAGCGTCTGACATATTCTAGTTGGGGAAATATTATTACGATTTTCCATATTCGATTTGATAACGTTTTGAGAGATTTCCATCTCAGAAGGAGATGACCTTCGATTTGACAATGAACCGGCCAGATTTTGCTAGTCTATAAGTCCGTACTTTTCTTATAATATGTATCGAGTTATTATGTCGTTTATTTTGTTCAGGATCTTACATTATCATGTCAAGATAATAATCATGTTAATATGTGTTTCGATATACTAGAGATTGGTGTGGAATTGGCGTACAACTTTATAATCATTTATCTATGATACATTGGTGTCTGCGTGATTAGACTATGTACGTTCACACTGTGTGTAGGGATTGAGCGCATTGTTGAGAACAAAGAAAGGATTACAACTTTTAACTAATAGTACCAGTACAAGTATTACCTTGACAAAGAGGAACTTGGGCTTTTTAGGTTTATGTGTCTCAACTCTGTAATCTGTATAGAGCAGGTACTATAGTATTAGTAGCTGAAGTAAATATGCTTTAGCCATCACTATTATATATGTATGAGTGGGCTTTATTATGGTCCAAACGCTCATGTATCTTTACAGTATGTATTAAGATAGAGAACAACAATTATTATTCATTTGCACGATATATGTCTAGTTTACGAAAGCACTATATATTTATCACTCGGTAGTCTCCAGTTGTATATTATCAGTCAGACATGTATAAATCTATTTAGTCTATTCCTTTTATGTTAGTTATAGTTTCTTCGTTATAATTAGTTAGTACATATTTGTTATCGTCTTGTTTACTTCATTTAGGTTCAGTCGAGTTAGATATTGGTTATCTTCGTAGTTCAGCAGTATACGTTTCGAGTATTTGATATCAAGTTAATAGTACTATACATTATCCATTCTAGTGAATGATAAGTCTTTGTTTGGTTAAATATTGGAAAGGGACATGTTGTTGATATTTACTTTGCCATTACATCTAATGGCTAAGTGTGGATGTAAACCTATATATTAGTAGGATAGGAACTATAGAAGTGTATATTTTGTGAGTTTGTTTGTTGAATACGAATATTCAATTATGTTTATGTATATTATTACTTGTTATTAAAGGCAGTCCGTGTCACGAGTTTAACCATCACACATCTCCTCTTCGTCTCCTGTTTTACAGACTCATCTCATCTCTATTTTTGGTACCCTATTCTTACAAACGTAACGAGGGCTACAATTGTGTAACAATTAGTTTACAGCCAAGATGCACGATGCTTACAACTTCATCATACCTATTTTGAAGCTCTTATAATGAAACTCCTCCAAAAAAATTCTTTGACATAAGTTTTGTCTTGTAAATGACTGTTGGGCTATCCCTCTGAACTAGTCATGCATGAATGCCTTTTTCTAAAGAATCTCAAAATGAAATCCATGCACTATGACATGATGGGCAAGATTCGCTACTGTTTGATCATCATCTTTCTGAAGTACTATCATGCCTAGTTAGACTAATGTTGAAAAGGCGTGGGCAATTCAAAGAGTTGTCCAAAAAGATGTTAAAGTGCTTTTTTTTTACAGGGATGAATTCATGTGAAATGAAGTGTATTGCATGTTTGTTTCAGTGCTGGGCTGCTGGCACATTTGTTTGACTTCATGCATGTTTGTTTTTAGTGCAGCGTGCATGTTGCTCATGACTGATCATATGAAAACACATCACTACACTCTCCAAAGAAAGAAGAATGCACAGCCGATCAGAAGCAGCGCATTTTGCAACTTTTCACTTTCGGCATTGCCCCTTATTTTGATCTACTGCACATTCCATGACTGACGAATCATAACAAATGGAGTAGCATTGTAAAGAGGAAGAAACACACTTTCTAATGATACTAAACGAAGTCATGATTATGCAATGACAAGATATATAATCAATCAAACTTGTGATTCCAAACTTTTTTTGAGGCATTAAGTTTCAGTTGAAAATGCACTTATGTCATAAATATTATAGTGTCAAAATTGAAGTCTGTCTTTTCAGACTAACTTCATACCATGGAGATATAAGAAGAGATATCTCCATGTTCATACCAACATATCTAAAATGTCTTTCATTTGAAGGGAGTATTGGTAGAATCCTTCGTCCATTCCATTATTAGTCCTAATGTCATTATCTTTACCCATAATCCACCTTGCAATATTAGCATAGCACTCTATACGGCTCCATGCTGTCTTGATGAGTCCCACGGCGCCACTGTGATGAGGCGGTATCCGTAACGACGCCGTTATGAATAGATGTCCGTCAAAGAAAGCTACTCAGATATGAAAATTAACTTTCACACCTCGATAAAGCTTTTGTTTGAGGGAGAAATGGTGATCTAATGCAAAAGCAATAATACTTTGTAGTACTTGCAAGCTCTGTATAATATGTCGTTCACACTCCTGAATATTGAGTCTGCAAGGATAGTACAGTGTGTATACACTTCATCATTTACTTTTGATATCTATTTGGTGGATATATGCATATTCGTTTGATTGTCCGGCTGAAAATTGTTATCGAGACCACACATACCTCCACCAGATTTAGGAAAAAGCACATCAAACAATTGTTTGGTTTTAATGCTCCTTTTTTGCTGGAAATGTACTTTTCATAGTACAGTACACATTTAGAAAATTGCCAATAATTTAATTAAAATGTGCATCCCATGTCATACATTTGGCTTGTCAAAATATCCTTCTCTAAATACCACAAGGAACAATTGAGACATTTTCTTGTGACAGTACAATCATCAGGGCCTGTGCATCATCTTATAAAATATTGCAGAGATCCAAAATGTGATTTATTAATCTAATAAATAAAAGATGAACACACTTCTTCAATAAGCAAGTATTTTTAAATGTCTTTTCAAATAAAGAGTTTACCAAAAGGCCATTTATTAACTTTATATAAAGTTTAAAACGTCTCAAAGAGTGACCTTAAAACATTGTATTTATCATACGATAGATATACAAAAGGCTTCAAGATTAACTGTTTCCAGTCAAGGAGACTGATGTTAAAAAGGTTGTCATGGCTAGTGAAGAATAGATGTGATTAAATTTGCAAAACCAATGTACCGCACGACTTCCACCAATTGGTGCCTTTTTTTATGAGTTTTCAAATTTGCACGTGTGGGAAACGGTTGATTTTGCATAAAGGCGAAAAAAGCAACCAAGGTGTTAATTATTATACGTTTCATTTACACACTGCATAATACTACACTTTCATAGTATACCTTAAATCACTGCCATTTCAACTCATTTCTGACTTGTCATACATATTGTTAAAAGACTTGGCATCTCGGCATGGGCACATGTAGAGCTTGAGAAGAATTATGAACAGGAGGTGACAAAAAAATGACAAAAACTGCATTTAAATTAAGCATCTTCAAGGCAGGAACATTAAAAACAAGTTTTAAATTTGTTTGACTGCCAGAAAAAGTGATGGATGATCTTGAAATTGATATTTGTTGTTGTAGATAAAGTGAATTCTACTCACTTTAATTGTCATCATATATCACAGATACTCATGTGTGTCATAACATTTCAACACTACATGTCATCACAACTGCATCATAACGAAAACAAACAATTTACATGCACTATGAATCATTCCCACTGGGGCATGAGGGGTGATGGTAAAAGCAGGGACAGGGAAAGAAGGCTTTAAATGCATCGTTTAACAATGTTAAATCTGAGATGCACGGCCCTACGTGTTATCAGTGTCTGTGATATGATGTAATATTGAAGCCCTAAAAAAAAAGTAAAAATCTTCAAATGACCGCTTTTACCATGCTCGTTTTCCCCAATAGACTGTATGAAAACCGTAAGGAAAACACAAAATTTGATTTCGATTTCCAATCATTAATATTTTGATGGATCAGACAGTCGATCAGCTTGTAAAAGTCATGAGGTTCCTGACTGACCTTTTGTTTCAGAATCTGAGACAAAGTTACCCAATCCCTTTAAGATTTTTAACAATTTGGGGAACAACAAGTGTTATTTGAATGTAAAAGAAATGTGAAATTACCAATAAGCAAATATTAAGAAATATGGAGAATTACATATTTTCTTAGTGTTAAAAGAAAATGTCAGTGTCCTGTTTTTTTACGTTGTTTTTAGTTTCACTTTCCATTACTAAATAAAAACCTGGCAATTGCCATGATTACATAATCAATTTCAGTTTTGAAGAAAAAAATCACTGTCAATGGCTTAGTGTTTTATCTATTAGTATTATTAACACTAAGGGGGAAAAATTTCATTGAAGAGTCCACCTAATGGTGAAAACTCCCTCGAGAGAGAGAGATGCAAACTTTCACCAAAATCGGGAATGAGATATAGGGTCCATTAATGCCCCCCCCCCCTCTCTTTCTCTCTCTCTCTTTCTCTCTCTCTCTTTCTCTCTCTCTTTCTCTCTCTCTCTCTCTTCTCTCTCTATATTTCTCTCTCTCTCTATCTTTCTTTCTTTATCTCTCTATCTTTCTTTCTTTCTCTCTCTCTGTACTAAAGGGTGAGTCAGGGGGCAGTTGCTTCCTTCAGCCTGTTATGTTAAGAATCGTACACCCCATACCAAGAAATCAACATTGGTTGTAATTCTTACTGCTCCGACTGAGCATGTATTAATTTGATTTGTTTGACAAATGGCGAACCTGGCCGCAGAATAATCAATACTTGATTTTGACAATTGCTCTTGATGGCAGATAACGTAGAGTGTGAGAGAAAGGGAGAGAGAGAGATAGAGAGACTCTGAGAGAGAGGAGGAGTAGAATGATAAACGGTGTAACAGAGAAGATATATGAATGTGGGTGTGTGTTTGTGTGTGTGAAAGAATAGGAGAGAGACAGTTATAATGAGAGGGATAGAGACAGACAGATGAATAGGATGTAAAGGTGTCGTAGGCGGGCAAGCGGTTTAATCACTTGACTGGAATCGCAAAGGTCGTGGGTTGGATAAGCATGTGCGCACCCGTAAAAAGGGACTAGCTGGAATGCTCCCCAGGGAGTGGGGAGTGTTCACTATAATGTGCAGAATAGTAATTGAATCCAGTGAACCAGGGTAATAATAATGATGTAAGAATCAAACGAAACTTACACTGAATGTTCAAGATTACAAATAAATGTCATTTGCCAAACAATTGTGGTAGAAAATGTATACTGGCTGAGTAATGAGCATAGAAAGATAAGGAAATCAATGTAAGTAGGCCCAACACCATTTGTGTAGTCCCATATACATCTTTCTGTGTACAGTGCTTGTTACTTTACCAAGACTGGGCCAAATTCATTGTAATTTTGATGACTCCAGAACCTTGCAGTACACACCAATACTTACATGCTACATGATCAACTTTTTCTGATCCATTCCACACCTGCTCTTTCACAATGCGATCGCAGGACCAGAACTCAACTTTATATTTAATGGTAAAGAGCTATATAAGAAATTAGTATTATTATTATTTGGATGGAAATGAAGACCGATTCTAAGGTCATGAAAAGACTGATGGAGCAAGAGAAGGTGATGAAAGAGGGTTGATTATTGCTTATACAAATTAATTAAAAATGATGTAAGGATTCTAAATCTAAAATTAATTGTGTCATTGTCAAGGACTGCAATTCAATTCAATTCAGTTTTTTGATTAAAATCCAAACATGAAGGATGATTGTCATTAAATGAAGAAATGAAATGAAAGAGAGAGAAAGAGAGAGATGGTGAAATGGGAGAGAAATACTGTAAGAGAGAGAGAAAGTGAAAAACAGAGAGAGATGGGTTGAGGAAAGTATCAGAGGAGAGATTGAGATGGAGAGGAAACAGGGCAGAGAATAGGTGAGTATTAAAGAGAGTGAGAAAAAAGAGATAGAGATCATGAAAGGGGACAAGATATACATGAAGAGATTGAATAAGAGAGATAGAGAGAGTGAGAGAAGGAGATAGAGGGAGGAGGAAGGGAAAAGGGTAAAGAGGGAGTGAGGGAGTAAAGGAAACGAGAAGAAAGAGACAGAAATAATGAAAGGGGAGGAGAAATACATGAAATGATGGGATGAGAGAGATCTAGAGAGTAAGAGAAGGAGAGAGACGGCTGGGGAGAGTAAGATATGAAGAAGAATCGGGGCAAAGAGTGAGTGAGTAAAAGAAGTGAGAAGAAAGAGAAATACATGAGAGAGAGAGAGAGAGAGGGAGAGGGAGAGATGGAAAGGAATAGGGGCAAAGAGTCGGAGGCAAAGAGTCGGAGAGCAAAGGAAGCTGGAAGAAAGAGACATGTTGAAATGGGGGGGGGGATGTTACATGAAGAGATGTGATGAGAGAGAAATAGAGAGAGTGAGAGAAGGAGAGAGACGGCTAGGGAGAGTAACAGATGCAGAGGATAGAGTGAGATGGAAAGGAATCGGGGCAAAGAGTGAGTGAGTAAAGGAAGTGAGGCGGAAGTATGTAAACAGCGGAGTGATAGATGCAGAAATGAATTATTACAGGATTAGGAGGCTCTAGGTGAGAAGGCATCGCCAATCCACATTACAAGTACATGCACATGCTTGTAATATAGGCTGTGCAATGGAAATGCCCCTGTAGTACTCAAAAACTGAGCGAGGTGTTTACCCTCCTCATGTTATGCTCCAGATCTTGTATCATCCCGTAATCCAGCTTACCCATCATATGTCTTCTGACATTTAGAGATTTGAAGCTAACTTTGACTTCTAGTAATGTCAGAAAGTAAACTCCACCCAACAAAAGAAAAAAATGCTGGCTATTAGAGACTACATATGATGATCAAAGAATCTATCTTGACAAATATACAGCTGCGTGATGAGCAAAAGGTGTAGGTAAACATAGCTAATACTCTCAGTAATGTAACATAATTGGTCACACGTGTGTATATGAATGTGAATTCTTGCAAGTCTCATGTTTTACTGGTCCCAGTGACGCACTTTCCTGGATGATAAATGATTATTGAGATTGTATTAAAGTGCAATTCCATTATGATTATCAGAAGTCCAATTTAGCTTTAATTTTTTATTTGGTAAATAATAGAAAACTGCTGTGGTATAAAGAATAAGCAGGTGCTCCTTCCTTTCTTTGTACATTTTCTAAGTCACACACTCACTTAATATAGAGCCATTTCTTTGAAGCCTGTTACTTTTTAGATTTATAAAGATTTAAATTTCATGCAAAACCATTCTCTGTAAAATCTATTAGTTGATGTATGTTAAATTCCTCCTTATATGAAGTCATTTCTTTGAAGCCTATTACTTGCAGCTTTTATTCTAATTAAAGTTTCATGCAAAACCATTCTTCTCTATAGATACGAAGTCACTCAGTGAAGCTGTAAAAGCTATAAGTTGATGTACATGTTATTCCTCCTTATATGAAGCCATTTCTTTGAAGCCTATTACTTTCAGATTTTTAATATTTTGTATTCAAGTTTCATGAAAAACCTTTGTCATGGATAGATAGGAAATCAGACACTATAAAAGCTAAAAGTTAATGTATGTTATTCCTACTTAATACTTATATGAAGAGATGCCAACTAGTACGGATTTCCCGTAATTTCTACGGGAAATCGGCCGATTACGGGCGGTACGATTTTCATACCATAAATTCCGGATTTTGCCGATTTTGCCGATTTTCAAAATTAGCACTTTAAGGTTTAGCACGTTTAAGGTTTAGCACGAACTTTTGACTATTGCAGCGCAGCCATCCTTGAATCCATGCATAGAAATCCCACAGGGCTTCCGATTGGACAATTTGTTATCTAGCACACCCCTTTCAGTGCATACATGTGCATACAACATGTGCTTCGCGAGCGGGGGCCGGGTGAAATACCTCTCTTGGCCGCGCCGCTACCGCCCGCCCAGCGCCAGGCCTCGCTACGCTAGCGCCGTGTACACTGTCGGATTTCTCACAGGCTGTCACAGCGTTCGTCGATTTTCGTCGACAATCTGAACTCATGTTGGTTGGATTTAGATATCAATCATCATGTCTTCCACAACTAAGAAGCGTGGCAAGAAGTTACAGACTTTTAAAGAAGAATACAGTAAGAAATGGAAATGCATCGTGTAACACCAACTAATGAACAGGTATGTTACTTTTATTTAACTTGTTGTGCTATCGCGCTTGCCTGCGGGAGCTGTGCTTGCCAGCGTGCAGAAAAATTTGCGTCGCGCAGAAAATTACGGATTTTGTCTCCAAATTACGGATTTTTAGCCTTATGATTACGGATTTGTGCTCTGAAAGGTTGGCATCCCTGCTATCCTTACAGCTTTTATTAAACTTAAGTTTCATGCAAAACAATTTTTTGATAGATCATATAAAATCACTGTGTAATTGTATAAGCTTGTAGTTGATGTATGTTATTCCTACCTACATGTATGTACGAGGCAATTTCTTTGAAGCTTATTTCTTTACAGTTTTATTTCAACTTTCATGTGAAAGGTTTTGCTTGGGTCGATATTCATTATGAAAGCTGTTAGTTGGTGAATACATATTTTTCCTACTTACATGAAGCAATTTCTTTGAAGTCTATTAATTTACTCCTTCTTATTCAAGTTTCATGAGAAAGCTTTGTCTTGGTTAGATGTGAAACCATCTACTCTGAAAGCTGTTGGTTGATGTGTGCTATTTGGAGTATTGCCACACTAAAAATGTGCTCATGTTTAAAGAGAAGGTTGAGTTCTGGGAAATAATCCTGAAGTTACAAATCGAGTCTTCATCAGCTCGAGATTCAACCTCGAAACTTGAAAAGACTGGACCTTGAGAAATTAGCTAGTGATATTTTGCTCAGCGTTCGCGCGTAGTGCGAGTCTTAGGGCTGGTGAAGATGCACTGGACAAATAGCGGGATATTTTGCAAACTATCCCAACAAAATATCCCGCTAATTGCAACTTCGGGCTGATGAAGACGCAAACTAACTGGATAATCTGCGATCAGGATAGTTGAAATAGCGGGATATTTTCGAGCTGATGAAAACAGGCCTAGTATGTCAAATACTCTTTGTCTGGCGCTGATACAGAGTACAGAGCCTATGTAGTATGCCGTCGGCCTAGTCTCAATGTACAGACACTGCTACGCACAGGGACTGTCAAGGGTCTGTGCCTACAAGCTGATGACGTTACTTATGCCCATCTTCTTAACAAGCTTAATATATTACAGCTGTTGGTAGCAATTTGGTAATATATCCTGCTTTTAGATGATGTTCTTAGATTTTAATGAAATAAAAATTTCTACCTTCATCTTTTACTAGTTACTCCTCAGAACACATACAGTACATGTACATTAATTTGTCTTTGAACGTATATTTAGATGATTTTCTCTCTTTTCTCCACTCTTTCTATACTTTTTTCTAGCTACTCTGATCCACTTCACTTCATTTATCTTGTATATTGTCTGATCACTTCACCTTTTACTATTTTCTATCACATCGTTTGCTTGTTTTTGCTTTTTTGGGGTTGATGTCTGTCTGCACCAAATTTAAGGCTTCAGATCAAATTTTTATATGTTGTCTGATCACTTCACCTTGTGCTATTGTCTATCACACTGTTTGCTTGTTTTTGCACGTTTTGGTTGATTCCTGATGGCATCAAATATCTAGGTTTACATCAAAAATTTGATCTCAATGGGGCAGTAGGGAGAGCATCTTCTTTCATAGATCTTCTCTTTGTAAGCTGATCTAAAGCCAACATTTTGTCAGTTTTCCCTGGAGTAACCTTAATGGATGCATGTTTATCTCTAAACAGATGATATCGATGATTGTCTTGTGTCTAAAGTGCCCTGCTCTGGAAGTCACGGTGACCCGGCCTGCTCACATTTATCCATAAAGGTGTTTTAGTTGAGTGGTTTAACGTTCATCACCTGACTGGGAATGCAAAGGTATTTTAGCAAACTATTCTAAAATAATTTTTTTTAAATCAGAGAAGCAGGTTTCCTTCTTCTTCTGGTCAAGTCGCTTTGCTACTACATTCAATCTTGATTGGATTTTTCTTATCCAGTGTTGGAGGTATCGCATCGTGAGAGTTGGGAAGAAATCTGACCAAAAAATGCTAAAGTTATGAATTTTTTAAAGCTGGATGTAGAACTGTAAAAGGCATTGATCCATTTTGTTTTTTTAATACAATTTTTGTCAGTAAAATACAAGTTATGGGATTAAATAATACAATTTTGAACTACAGAGGTTGACAGGTCTGCAAAAAGGCTGCTGCATTTTTACTTTTTTTTTAATGTGTAAATGAACGCAGTCTGCATGCAACAAAGGACTTGTGCATATTCACTGAACTCTGTGTATAAGATAAAGTAATGTGAAGGGTATTACACTTTACGTCATCTTTTTTTTAAATCACTGTGGTTTTACTGCATCGTATCTGAACGAGGCTTAATGCAGACTACTAGTGAATGTTATGAAGTACCCCTGCCAAGATCTATCATTGTCTATAAAGCAAGTCTTGAGGGTATTAAAGCTGCTTTACCTAATGACATTGCGGTCACAGACAAAGAGACTTCCTCCATCTACAAATTAGTCTTAGTTCTAATGGACTCTCGCGGGAAACAATGATAGGAGGAAGAAAGTGCATGACAATGTCTTTAACCCTCTGCATCTGGGAAACCGGGTGGTTATTGTATTAAGCATGTAGGATTCAGTTGTCTTTGAGTTGAGCAGAGTTAAGCTAGCCTTAGGTTTTCATCTCACTAAGCATGTTGAAGCATGTAGAATATTCAACACTTTGGTTGCTTGCTTCGCCTCTTTGCATAATCACTCATTAGCTAAACGTGCTATTTTGCACAGAATGATAACCACCAGCTGACAGAAGGATTACATTGTGCAATACAGATAAATGGCTTTGCTAAATTACCATTTTCCCTTCTTCATAAGCTTTGTGACAAACCGGTATAGATTATAGGTATCGTTTAACAATGTTAAATCTGAGATGCATGGCCCTACATGTTATTAGTGTCTGTAATATTGAAGCCTTTAAAAAATTGCGCTTCAAAATGATCATGAAGTGCCTCAAGAAAGTAAAAGTCTTTGAATGACTGGTTTTACCATACTCATTTTCCCCAATAGACTGTAGTGTTATAAAAACCGTTAGGAAAATGAAAAATTTGATTTTGATTTCTAATCATAAATATCTTGATAATCAGACAGGTGATCGGCTTGTAAAAGTCATATATAGAGGGAATGAATGATATGAAAAGAAAAATAGTGATACAAATAGTGAGAAAGACCATACATACTATGTATGGATAATATTAGTTGATACATTAGTAAAGAAGGATAAAGAAATAAAGAAATGATATAATTTACAGCAAGTTTATGTGACTGTTTATATTTCACTGGTCCGAACACACCTATCTCCTGTATTATAAATCATTCAGAATTGATTTGAACCACTTTCATCCATGAAATTCAGTCATATCACCACAATTCAGATTCAGAATTGGGTCACAATAATTGTAATTCATTCAAGGGGAGGATTGGATATTATTGGTTTATTTTCAATTTGTGAGAGCTATGGCTAAGGAGATAAAGATTCTAAAATGGTTGGTTTATGAGGTATATTAGAAAGCTAGCTTGATATCACCTCTTCAAATGAGATGCATTGAATTTCTGTGACGTCAATCTTATACTAGAGCGTTACTCATGAAGTCAGCTACTATACACTTTTGGACGTCAGAGATGCTTTGACAGAGCATGGAAAAACGGTTGGGAAAATTGAAAAATGGTTAGGAGAATTTACTGTTATAGAGGGTGTTGCACACTGACACTAAGAAAACCATAAATATCTTTGTGGTTTGAGAATTTGTTCAGGATTGTTTGCATGTAAGAGGGTTAGTACAGTCGAAGTAATATAATAAGTAACATTTTATACCAAAAGTAAGCATCTTTTCATCAACCTTCAACAGTATTACCGAGTTACTTTAAGGCATTGAGCCCCCAAAGATTAACCTATTTGGTTTCTTCTTTTCACTATTAAACTTTGGTAAACATTGTAAAAAGAAGAACATATCTTTTTCAATTTTCTTCATTTCATTACTCAGAGAAAACATTTCACTTTGTTCTTGTCTTCATTGTTATCTACATGCAGCTGTTTATAGAGAGCTCCTTATATGTAGGTCAGCAGTGAGATGACACTCTATATTGGTAAAGCTAGCTTATTGCTCTGAGCTATATCTTCAGATTCTGCATTTTGAAATATTCCTTAGTTCAGTGCAAGGATTGACTTACAAGGCAGATGGAAATCAGCCATGTATCTTTAAGAAGAGAATCATCCTCTTAAATAGTTCGCCTACCAGCCATTCTGGAGCAATTAATCCTTTGCCTGTTTAGATACATGAAATATTATTTCCTGTAACTACCGAGTCAATCCCAACGCTGCCGGCGTACTAATACAGACAGCTGAAACTTGTCTTTGTGATGGACGATGCTTTCTATTGGGTAGGAACGAGTCTCGTCCACTTTTCTTTTCAGCCATCCCAATAAAGTCTTTTATATAATGCTTATGTTTGTGGGCTGTTTCGTAGTGTATTGAAGCCATGTGGTACCAAAGGCAGATGGCTACATATCGTTTTTCTGAAGGTTCATACCGTAATTCCGAATAGTTTCTTATTCAAAAGGCTCAAAATTCCCAATCTTTGTTGTCTCAAAAATGTAATGCATGCAGTTTCAAATTCCAGAAATGGAGGAGGGTTTGTAAATAGAACGCTGTATAATTTCTTAGATACATTTGATGAACCTTTTGAATGCTATTTCATTACTGGCATGTTTAATCTTATGAAAGCTTAGTGCATTCCCCCCCCCCCCCCCCTCCAGCAGATATATCAGTATCTATCTCAACCGTCTTTTGAGGATGAATAGAGGATGCACTTTCTATACAGCCTCTAAGATTTTAATCATCTTCTTTCCTGTCTTCTATTATCGATATTAGCTCCTGTGACGACAGGGATTGATCAGATTCTTGCATTAAAAACAATATGTCTGGTTTCATTTTTTGTTGATGGACGTTTTCCGCCCCAGGTCACATCAGTCCGCAGAAGATGATCAACATTGATTAAACCTGATAGTTGTTGACTGCAGGTCATACGATACTCATTGCCATGGTAATAGAACATCATTTCTCATCATCAGATAGCAGTACTAGCTGAAACCCCAGTCACATCACACAGAAGGTTCGTCGTCATCATCTCCAGATTGCCAAATAGCCCGCTATTTCTGATTTGGGAAATAATCCTGAAGTTACAAATCGCGTCCTCATCAGCTCGAAATTGGACCTCGAAACTTGAAACTCGACCTGGAGAAATTAGCTCAAGATATTTTCTCAGCGTTCGTGCATAGTGTGAGTCTTCGGTCGGGTGAAGACGCACTGGACAAATAGCTGGATATTTTGCCAAAAAGTGGGATACTTTGCAAACTATCCCAAGATATCTTGGGATGACGAAGACGCAAATTAGCTGGATAGTTTGCGATCAACATAGTTCAAATAGCGGGATATTTGGCAATCTCGAGCTAGTGAAGACAGGCCTAGAGACCGTCAACGAACCGATCCTGCTGGAAAACTTACATTACCTCTAATGGCCAAGAATCCGTAGGTCAGTTTGGAGTCTGGTGGGGGTGTGACCAAGGGAGAATGGCAGAGGCTAGGTCCATTTTGTAGTCGGTGTAGAGCTGGTTTGATGGTTTAACCGAGGTACAATAACAGAGGATCGGTCAGTATGGAGTCGGTTTGGTGGTGTGACTGACGACCACATAGAATGACAGAGGTGTGGTCGGTTTGAAGTCAGTGTAGAGTTGGCTGGATGTTGTAACTGAGGTGCAATGGCAGAGAACCAGTCGGTTTGTAGTCAGTGTGGAGTCAGTTTAGTGGTGGGACTGCAGTAGAATTGCCAAGGTTATTCAGTCAGTTTGGAGTAGGTGTGGAGTTGGTTTGGTGGTGTCACCAAGGTAGAATGGCTAGGGTGTAAGCATTTAGGGTTTTGAGATATGGTTTCGGTGTTTGATATTTACATATGTCATATGTGTGATTAAACCATATTTGACTTGAACAAAAACACAACTACTTCGCAAAAAAATAATCCAAGGCAAATTCGATAGCCTTGTGCCTCACCTATTGAATGTAAGAACATGACATTGACTTATTGCGTAATCTGAACATGATTTATATGGGAAATACTATAGGGTATTGAAGTTGCCCTCGAGTTGATTTCCTAAAGTAGTTGTTGCAATTGTGTTCTTGGCCATTTTCTCTTTTTTTCAGCAGGTTCAGAACCAAGAAAAATAAGCCAATTTTGTCCTTGAAGGCACGTTTTGGTATAGGCTTACTACATACCTGCCAACCCTTCTGAATAATGTGGAATGTTTTGATTTTCTGGGTTTTTAGGACCTGAAAATTCAGAATATTCCTATTTGTCAAGAATTAAGCTTGTTTTATCATGTGCCACGATTTGAGAGTTCACATGCGCGCATTGAATGGCTGCATAATAGAGCAGTGAATTAGTATTCGCTTTTTGGTACAGATTAACCGCTTATTGCCAGTTACACTGCTGCTGCAAGTGCGATTTCTTTTTTTCGAAGGCATACCGTGCTAAAAATTCCTAATTCTTATTTTCAAATGTTGGCAGGTATGTGTTACTACCGTAGTTTCCAGTTTCCTTGAAAAAAACATTAAATATTTACCAATGTAATCACCATACCCTTGATCTATCAATCATTTTCCTCCTTCATGGTCCATTGATTTTAATTAAACAAGAGTGTGTCAGCTCTATGGATGAGCCAGTGATTCTTTCACTCATCTACACTGTACTAAATAATATATGAACATATCGCTGTATAAGCTTTAACGGCCAAAACTTTTTCCACCACTTGAAGTACCCCAGTGGGATCTACCAGCTGTATGATCTTCAACACACATGCAGGCCTTACAATTTGTCCCATGGGGTAGTAGAGGTATATGACCCACACACCATACCATGCTAACCTAGTAATCTGGTCATGAAGTGGTCTTTCTTTTAAAGGCAAAGATCAGTATTGGAAACGCCCCAATTTCAAAATAATGAAATGGAAGCTCTTATTACCAGTCATGTGAAAGAATATGTTTTGACTAATACATGATGAAAAAGATTTTGCCGGGAAAGCGCCTACTAATTGATATATTTGGTAAATTAGTTTATCTATTTTTATGTGATAGATAAAATGCATGTGTCGCACACGTGTGCGTAGTCCCATATACATCTTTCTGTGTACAGTGTTTGTAACTTTACCAAGACTGGGCCAAATTTCTTATCATTTTGATGATTCCAGAACCTTGCAGTACTCACCAATACTTTGATATGCTAGATGATCAACCTTTTCTGATCGATTCCACAACGTTTCTTTCACAATGCAATCGCATGACCAGAACTTATCTTTATCTTTAAGGGGAATTTTAACCTGTCTCCCATTTTTCTTTTCATTTGTGAACCATCTACATAAGGATTAGAGAGACTGATTTTCTTTGTAATATCATATGTTGTAAATCTATTGAAGAACCAAAAAAGATGCTGAACATAATTTGAATATTGTTATCATGAATTAATAATAACCCCTTCTTTCACGTTAGAATTGCAAACAATTTCTTTTATCTGAAATTTACATTGTTAATTTTGGTTTCAATATCTTACATGGGAACAACTTTCAAAAACATATGCTCATATTTCTACTTTAAGAAATATTACAACATTCATTTTGATTGGGTGGGACTTACTTGTTGGGACTGCTCAGTTTTGTAAGATGCAGAATCATGCAGTAGATAAAGCTAGCCGCACCCTAACACAGCGTTGGTTCTACGCGGGGCCGGGCTAGTATGAGATCAATATATGGTAATAGGTACATGCTCCCAACAATCATGTTCAAGGGAGCTCTAAATTTGCAGCTCCAGAAATCATTTTGGGAAGAAAGCGTATCAATATTTACTCCGCTCACCTGTAAAGGCTTGTTGGCATGGCAACCACTGGTTGTATGTTTGCCTCCTGGATGTTGCTGCAAACCCTCCACCTTACTCTTTCTTCCTCTGTCTTCCTCTTTCTTACTCTTTCTTACTCTTTCTTACTCTTTCTTCCTCTTTCTTACTCTTTCTTCCTCTTTCATCCTCTATCGTCCTCTTTCTTCCTCATTGCTCTTTCTTCTTTTTTTCTTCCTCCTTCTTATCCTCCCTCTTTTACCCCTACCTTTTCTTTCTCCCCCTTCTTCCCCTTTCTTGCTCCCTCTTCTTTCTTCCTCTTTCCTCTTCTTTCCCCCTCCTTCCTCTTCTTTCTCCCTCCTTCTTCATCCTTCTTGTTTCGTCCTTTTCCAGAGCCAGAAAGGCATCAATATCATATACATTCATCAGAGCCAAGGCCCTTCTGTTCCTCAACAGACTTTATCACATACCGTGGTGGAGAAATTAATCTTAGCTGTTCACATCTTTAGAAGATAATACGAATAATAATATTTTGTTCTTATATTGCGCTTTTCTGGACTACAGGCCCTCTCAAAATGCTTTGCAGATATATATTATTACCCCGGTTATCAGATTCAGGCTTACTCTCACAAAATGTATGCATATTCTGCACTACCTGGGGAGCATTCCAACCTGGCATCATTTTTACAAACGCACACTTGCTAATCTAATCCTACCGGGTACCCATTTAACACCTGGGTGAAGAGTGGCAAATGTAGATCAATGTCCTGTCACAGGACATTAGTGCCGCGGAAGGACTTGAACCGCGGACTTTGTGATCTACAGTCCAGTGACATAACCACTCAACCACGACACCAGATAGGTCTCGTTAGAGTCGACGCCCTTCTGTTATTCAACAGCCTTTGATGGAGAAATGAATCTTAAACCTAGGTCAGATGTGACACGGTAAACACATTTTGTGAGAAAAATGAATCCTAGGTTCATATCTTAAGGAGATGTATCATCTGTTGAGAGCCACGCGTTGTTTTAAACTCTTTATGAAAGTCAATCAATTAACATCCTTTTGGTTCCACACAGACAATATATCATAAGAGCCAGAATCTTTTTATTTTAAAACGGATATGAGGTAATGCTTCTTTGTATCTTTGGAGACTGTATCTCTCTGAAAGCAATATTAATTAAAAATGTAGCAATCACCAAAACACGCTTTGCTCTTGATGAAAGAGTTTCCATGTTGTTATACTGTGGTCGAATTGGGACGTTCAATTATTTCTTTGTACATACTTCCATGCAAGCCCTATATACAGGGTTTTATTCTCTCCTCTCTTGTCTTCAAGGTCCTGAATCATTTACCGATAGAAAGCCAGGTAAAGTTTTTGCAGGTTGATATTATACACTCTACCTATACACAAATTATTATTTGAGGTTACTGGATCACTCTAATTTTCTTTCATCAGGAGCATTTCAAAGAGAATTATATCCTCATATAGATAGCACTTGAAATTTGATTTAATATTCTTATGAGGCTATTTTTTTTTTTTTTAAGATTTTTCATTTTCCAATCAATATGCGTAGTAGTTTTCATGAATATTGTCCCTGCTTTTTCCCTTGAAATTTAAATAGCACTTGAAAATCACCCCCCAAATGCGAGGTATCCATATACAAACTATAGATTTGCTGCTATAAATGGATTTTAGAAAAAGATCAGATTATTAAAAAATGTCTCTCCAATCACCTGGTTCTGGTTTTCAATAAAGAGCCTTCATCCTACATGTTTATTCAGAAGGTAGCATCCTAGCTTTCCGACCCATCTCAATTCTTTATTGCCTAGAGCAGGGTTTATGGAAAGTTTATGATACCGGTATACCTTTTCCAATTAAATGAGTTTCAATCTCAGTGATACCATCTTGTCTCTCTAAACTGTGTATCAGTCTAACCAATTTCATTAATGAGATAAATGATATCTCCTTCCTTCCTTCTTTCTCTCCCTCTTCTATCTTTCTCTCCCTCTTCTATCTTTTGCTCCTTCTCCTTTCTGTCTTTTTTCTTCCTTATTTTGCTGCCTCTCCTTCCCTCTTTATCTATCTCTCTCATTCTTTCTTCACTCTCCTTCCTTTCTCTCATTTTCCTTTCACTTTTCTCTAACTCTTTGTTGTTTTTCTCCATCTCCTTCTTTCTCGCCATCTTCCTGTTTTCTTTCACTATCCTGTCACTCTCCTTTCTCTCTTTTTCTCTTCTTCCTGACCCATTTATTGTGCTTGTTTATGCTTACCTTTTTCTCAATCTTATTTGTCTCTATCCCTTCCCCTATCCTTTTTGTGCACCATCTGTGTCCTCTCTCTCCCTCTCTCTCTCTCTGTTTCTTTCCTTTTTACCTTCCCTCCTCTCTCCCTCTCAACAGATTTGGTGCACTAATGGAATGACTCAGTATCACTCCCATTTATGAGTGTTTTTTTAATTTTTTCCTTTGGAAAAGAAATTTTCCTCTACCTCTAGTTCAGACCATCAAGAAAAGTGTCACAAAATTACCAGTTTTCTGAGAATTTAGCACTTTAGGATGAAATTATTTAAATGGCCTACAATCTTAAAGCCCTACTGTATTACTTGTAGCTACCTACTCTCTCTATATAGAAAGCTTCCCCAATCGGTGCCTGTTGGTCCCCCATGATCCTCTTTTTCTTATGTTAATTGAGAGCTGAGTTGATGAGATAGCCACCTGTCAGTGACCTCGCTGTGTGGTCTAATCCCTTCTGGCCAAACTAGTACAGACTGCCTTTGAAGTATGTGTAGTTGTTTTACCAATTTTCATCACCCTTGCCCTTCGCCATGTCAGTGTCATGTTGAGATCCTGATATATCACTTCTTTCACCTCCCGGAGATGCCCAGCATCCATGTTGCCGGCATCCACAAATTAAGAGGTATCCAAAGTGTGCCTGCATCCATTCAAAGAAGCGGCATTTTATAGGACTTCCCTTGCTTCTGGATTGGATGGCAGCAGTGGGATAAGGCCTGTCCTCATCATCTCGACATTGCCAAATAGCCCGCTATTTATGATATGGCAAATAATCCCGAAGTTACACATAGCGAGATATTAGCTCGAGATATTTTGCTCAGTGTCGCGCATAGTGCGAATCTTCGGTCTGGTGAGGACGCACCGGACAAATAGCTGCATATTTAGCCAAATAGTGGGATATTTTGCAAACTATCCCAAGATATCTTGGGATGACAATCCCGACCAAATATCCCGCTAATTGCAACTTCGGGCTGATGAGGACGCAAATTAGCTGGATAGTTTGCGATCGGGATAGTTCAAATAGCGGGATATTTGGCAATCTCAAGCTAGTGAAGACAGGCCTATAGAGTGAGAGAAGAAAGGATCTATCTCTCCATGGTCGAAGGGATTATATCTCAATTGTCTGTGCGATGGGGTTCCTGCCTGCCTGGTATCTATCTACTGGGTGATAGCTCAACCATGGATGATTGATACGCCCGCCCATCCGCCTAGAGGGGTTTACATGGGGTTAGACAGGGGGACAGGCGAGGGAATAGGGGTTCGGCAGGGGTGAGAAATGGGGAAGGATAAGGATGTAGTGAGTGGGGCGAGGGGAGGGTTAGTGAGGGGTAAGATATGGGTTTAGGTGAAGGGAGTAAGGCATGAGCGTAAATCTGCAATTGATACCTATTGTTCAGGAGTAAGGGTTTAGCTAGTGGTCAGACCTTGGGGGAAGGCTTGTAGTTTAGGTGTGGGTAGGGATGATGGGAGGGGGTTAAAGGTAAAGACCAGTATTGGAAACGCCCCAATTTCAAAAAATGAAATGGAAGCTCTCATTACCAATCATGTGAAAGAATATGTTTTGACTAAGACATGATGATAAAAAATTTGCCAGGAAACCGCCTACTAATTCATATATTTGGTAAATTTGTTTCTCTCATGGTCTTGTGAGAGATATAGGGTAGTCCCATATACATCTTTCTGTGTATAGTGCTTGTAACTTTACGAAGAATGGGCCAAATTTCTTATAATTTTGATGATTCCAGAACCTTGCAGATGCTAGATGCTAGATGATCAACCTTTTCTGATCGATTCCACAACGTTTCTTTCACAATGCAATCGCATGACCATTACTGGTCTTTACCTTTAAGCTTGGATGCTTTGGGAAAAAGTACATGGGAACGTTGTAGGGGTTAAGTTACTGAAAATGTTTGGAATAATATACCGGATGAGCATGAGGACCCATACCAGGCAAAGTTTAGTTGAATCTGTAAAGTGCAGCTTTACAATACATCCAATATATTTATGTACATACATGTAGGTCTATGTACACTGAGCCTAGTAGCAGTAGTAAACTGTTTGCATGCATTTTATCTACTTACTCCACAAAATGCTTTGCCTCTTAACAGCATTTACCAGGAATCCAGTGTCATATCTGTTGTTAAGGTGGAAAGAGCTCTTCATATTTTCTGTCTGTGCCTGTAAATTAATAGTATCACTTGTGCATTTGGAATAACGCACCTCTCGCATGTAGCCATCAAATAAATACAGCAGTGTTCACATTTGCCAGTCTTGTTTTTATTAAATAAGGTTTGAATTTATTGTTCCTGGAGACAACTTTCCTGCAGATTTATCTCAACTTGGACAAGTAGTTTGAATGTAAAGGTCGTTTTGTTGTTCAGATAACATGTTAGAGATCGCTATTCATTCAAGTGGATGCCCTGCAGATGTGTTCAGAACAGAGATTAAGCAATTGTAACATGAAACCTACAATCAATTGTGATAATCAGCATTAAGTTTCATGGATACAATCACATTAAAGACATTATGATTGATTTGTCGGACTGCAAATTGATTGAAAAGTTTTGTCTTACCATGCTCTGCCAGTATTCTTGCCCAGAAGTGTTCTCGGAAACGTGATACATGTTTATCGAAGTCAAGACACAACTTTTTGATGTAGAACATTCTGGTAATGTGCTCTTCTGGAAAATTCTGGGATCTGTAAAAGCCTGTTCAGATACCACGCGATAAACGACAGAGTTTTTTTTAAAGTGTAAATTAAGGACAACTGTGAGCAACAAAGTCCCTTTGCATATTCACCTAGCTCTGTTTTATCAGATAGAGACATGTGAAGCGTATTACACTTACATCATCGTTAAACAAAAATCGGGTTTTCAGCAGCACATCTGGGGCCCGTTTCACAAAGCCTCTTTTCAATGACAAATGACAAAAATCAGTTACAAATCTGCTGATAACCAATCAGAAGCAAGGATTTCAGAAGCTTATAACGAAAACTGTAATTTGTCACTGATGACAAGTTTTGTGAAACACCCCCCTGAACTAGCCTTTAGTGTGAACATGCCCGCAATGGAATGGTTGATGATTTGTGGAAAGCATGCAGGAAGGGCTGATGAATGAATGAAATGAAAGGTGATGGGGAAAGATGGTCATGAATGTAACAACGAGACAGGAAACCTTTTATCAATTTACAGTGGTTGTAAAGATGCCTCCAGATGGCTGTCAAAAAACATTTTTATTATGGCTATAACTTGATAGATTGCAGAGGAAAGTGAAGACGAAAAGAAGGAAGGGTATTAACTGTCATTTTTCTGTATGACTCCCCCCCCCCCCCCCCCTCACTTTTTGAAACTTTAAATTCATTTTGAGTTATGGTAAGGTTATTTCATTTTTAGAGAAACTGGCATAAAATTATTCAAAATTGTTCATCAAAGAGTAGAGGGGTTGTTTTGAGCCAACAAAATGTAACTTTGAAATTAATAAGCATGTTGGAAATCATATTTGCCTAAGTGTTATTGTATCTCTTTTCCATCTTTCTCTCTTTCTCTATAATTTATATTTCTATATCATGTATTATATGACTCTTTTGAACCTAGTCTCGACTTCTCCCTTTTCCAATTCGTATTCAATAATGGTCTGTTTTGACTCAAACTTTACTTAAATTGTACATCTAGCATTTAAGTCACTATCTTTGCACCATTTTCTCTCATATGAACAATCGGCGTGTTTCTATTTAAAGCCATTATCCGCCATTATCTGGTTAATGGCCGGTAAGGGATAAAGTTTTCCTAATAGAAACACACTTTCTCCGGCATTATCCGGATAATGCCGGAGAGAGCTTTTACGCGTTCACCGGCAATATTATCCTTCTTTTAGAAGGATAATGCAGGGGAGGCTAACCGGATAAGGTAGATAGAAACACACCCCGTTCCGATTGAGTGCACATGCCGGTGAGAAACCGGAAATAGGAGTGATCACGTGATCGAAATATTTTACCCCGACGCGCGCGGCAATACAATCCCGGGTTGACCTGGCAGTCCCACAATACTTTGCGGTGACCTGATTAGCCAGAGTTCGATGAACTTTTTCACCGCCTTTTTTTTTGGCTAGATCGGAGCGGTGTATTTTATCCTGGTAATGCGCGTATATATTAACTGCCCTTCCCTGGCATTATACGCTTATTTCTTCAACCGGATAATTCAGTATAATAATAGAAACACGCTGATTGTTACCGAGTCCCTTTAAAGCAGTAACTCATTGTGGCTTGCCGTCACAATCATGCATTACTGTTTCACATCCCACTTAACATACAAAATACTTAAGACATTTGAATGTTGTTGCTTCTGTCAACTTGGATTTGGCGCTAAAAGGGCACATAACTCATCTTTCTAGAGGTTCATAGTGCAGAGCTATTCTGGCCAAGGACTGTTAAGTGTTTTAAAACACAAGTGGAAATGTTTTCCTCTGAATGTGTCTCTCGGTCATGTTTATCATTCATTAGTGTATTTATTCAAACAATAATAATAATAATAAGAGCTCACATTTTTAATGCGTGTCAAACTTTGTTTCTAGGCGAAGCACATATTATTACCCCGGTCATCGGATTCAGGCTCACCCGCAACACAATGTATGCAAATTTTCCACTCCTTGGGGAGCAATAACATAATATCCTTCCATTAACATTAGTCATGGATTTTTGTATATGCATACTTCATTTACCATTTATATAACCTTTCTGCAGGGCTGTCAACCCTCCCGCATTTGGAGGGAGTCTCACGCCTCCACGCTCATTCTCCCGCCGTCCCAATAGCTTGTAGCGGGAGACTCCCGCCAGCACGCCTTCCCTCCCGCTCTCCCGCTTCGATGTAGAATCTCCCGGTTTATGAAAAAAACCTCCCGCCACAACCGGGACGAAAAAAAAATGTGCTCTGTGAGAGATAAATGTACGTGTCGCGCACGTAGTCCCAAGAAGTTACCTCTTGGTAGTCTCACATACATCTTTCTGTGTACAGTGCTTGTAACTTTACCAAGACTGTGCCAAATTTCTTATCATTTTGATGAAAATAGAAATGTCGAAATCATAAATATGTTTGTGTATATCAGTGGGGTAGCATGAAATGAAAACCAAACCAAAACATCATTTTTGTTTCTTTGTTATCTTTAAAATAATATATAAGGCACTGAAGCCTGATTGTTGTTTTTTCCTTTCGGATAATTTATTTATGTGTGGAAGCTAGGTATTGTCTCCTGGTCCAATTTCATTAAGTGGATTCGAGCTATGCTGAGCGTGAAAATGTAACAGAAAAATAAAAGGTATCAGACAAATTCTTGTGCAATCCACCAACTGTTCTATCCCTTAAGAAAGCATCAGTGTCTTGCTTTCGTAGAACTCTAATATCATAAATGTTAATATAATAATTGTTTTTAACTTTGAACCAAGGTTCTTGCCTTTTTGCAAATATTATGTAATATAATTCTTTATCTTTTATTTAGTGGAAATACCAAAGCTTTGTATTTAAAAACAGAACATAATTATTTACCCTAGATGTAGAATAGCTTGTAACTTAAGTATGTATTCAATAGTTAATATATATAACATTCTCATTCTTGATACTTTTGAGTGTTAGTGGTATCAGACACGATAAGCATTAAATGCTATTTTCTGGTCCCATTTATCATTTCGATGTTAACCATTCACATTTGATTTATATACTGATGTACTTTTGTTTGGATAATAAACTTCAAACTCAAACTCAAACTCAAATCCAATCACCACACTGGCCCAGATGTATTGTATGGAATGCTCTTCCCATTAAACTAAGAAATGAAAGGTATCAGACAAATTCTTGTTTAAGAAATTTATAATTCTTCTGTTTGGAGACAGAAGGGCATTAAACTCTCATCACATCACATAGAGTTAACATACCTCTGGTTCCAAACAGACAAATTAAAGATAAACTTGAGTTCTGGACTTCTGGTAAAAAAGAAAGAAAACAAAATCTCACAGAATCAAACGGCACTTACACTGAATGTTCAAGATTACAAATAAATGTTATTTGCCAAACAATTTTGGTCGAAAATGTATACTGGCTGAGTAATGAGCATATAAAGATAAGGAAATCAAGGTAGGTAGCCCCGACACCATTTGTGTAGTCCCATATACACCTTTCTGTGTAGAGTGCTTGTTACTTTACTAAGACTGGGCCAAATTTATTATGATTTTGATGACTCCAACACCAAATATGCTACATGATCAACTTTTTCTGATCCATTCCACACCTTTCCTTTCACAATGCAATCGCATGACCAGAACTCAACTTTATCTTTAATCTTGCAAGGTGTTTTTTGTATCTATCTGCACTCAGGCAAAAGCAGATTGAGGTAAAATGTTCACATGTTTACAAATATATTCAAGAAGAAGAAAACACTCTCACCGTGAACATGATTGATTGGAACTCTTCCGCAGCAGTGTATGAAGTTATTTGTCAAAAGCAAACTGCTGCTGCATTTTGTAAATTGGCAACAGTATAAGTTGACATTTCTGTCTCACCTAGAGCCGCTATCTAGGTTAGCATGGTACTTGAGGTGGCTTCACGCAGCTGTCTCCAAAAATAAAGGCGGCAAAATGATTGATCATTCAGACCTTCCTGGAAATAGAGATGTCTGTCTCTTCACAGGCAAATTGCCTTTTTATCTGATAGAAGTGTGTTGGTCTGAGCAATAAAGTCTGGAGCATATAGGCCTCTTTCTTTTCCATTTGTATTTGACTATGGACCTTGACCATGCATGGTTGAAATTGAAACACATGATTGATTTATATTGCATATATCATATTTATTATATATGATATACATGTAGTTACAAAAAAATAGAGGCATTTCTCTTCTAGTACTTGATCAAATCTGGCTAGTTTTGTAATGTAACTAAATTCAATGTATATGTCTTTTTTGGGCTAGTTTTGTAATGTAACTAAATTCAATGTATATGTCTTTTGGGGCTAGTTTTGTAATGTAACTAAATTCAATGTATATGTCTTTTTTTGGCTAGTTTTGTAATGTAACTAAATTCAATGTATATTTCTTTTTTGGCTAGTTTTGTAATGTAACTAAATTTGATGGCTATGTCTTTTTGAAGCACTTCTATGTGAATTATTTTATTCACCTGTTACAAATAATTGTATCTCAAAAGACCATTTTCATAATGTAATCAAATTTCATGCATAAATCTTTGACAAGTGCTATTTTACAAATTATTTCATTCACCTGTTATGTATAATTCTATTTCGACAGTCAAAATGCAATCATAACTGGTGAATGAAATAGTATGTGTAAAGGCCTTCAGAAGCATGAATGCATGAAATTTGGCTACATAATGAAACTCTCCTATTGTTGGCAGTGTAACTGATTGAGAGTGCCACTGATGATTGTCTCTCTGTGTAGAATGGTAAAGCCTTGACTGACAATTAATTTTTCTGAATATATTTTCATGGGGAAAAAATACAAACCGTTTGAAAATGGAAATGATTTCAAGCCCAAGAAGATGATTCAACTCCAAGAAATAAACAGGAGTAGTGAGTTATCAGATGCGGAATCCCCCAAAAGAGGTGTGGGTGAAAACAAGATATTGGAAATCTTGGTATTACAGCATCTGTTAGGGGCCAAAAGGGCTTTAACTTTGTGTTAAAGAATATGAGTGAACTCCTTACTGGCTCTATATGATTACAGGTACATATTATAAAATGAGGAGCTGTGGACAATATACATTTTACTTTCATTCATAGATTTTTTTTTTAAATAGACATTTGATCTCATCTCTGTAAGCCAGACAGATAGATTAAGTAAAAACGGAAGGAAATGGTATTCAGGAAGAGAAACAAAGTAACTGTCACAAATTGTTGTAAAAGGTCAATAGGTTCTATACTTCTATTTGTTCAATTCTGGTAATTTCCTCTGTTTGTTGACCCTTTTAAAATAACCAGGGAACTACCAGTGAGTGTTTAACATTTAGGTGTACTTTTTGTTCAGATTATTTCTTTTTATTCCAATGCCTTTAACAAAACTTTTCTGTTTCTCTCTCTAATATGTCAAGAAATGCATAAACTGAACTTACAATTATTACCATTTTGTTCATCGCTGCTTCTGTATAATTTTGTTCTGATTCCGAACGTACAAATAGTGATATTAATTTGTAGGTACATCTTTTGGTTCATTTTGAGGAAGTGGGGCCAAGTCAGAAGGTTTATTGCCAACTTCACCGTCCACTAAACTTTACACAATCTTTAACTTAAAAACTAAAAAAACTGTTTATTATTTAAAGAATATTGTGGTATCCCCCATAAACATCAGGCTCTTAAAGGCATCAGGCTTAAGATAGTATTATCATACTATATTTGAAGGAGGCATGTATTTCTATAAATTATATTACCTCTATTTGAAAAGATATTGTTTGAAAAAATATATTGTTAGGAGCTGAAGCCTTGCAGACAGTTTTATGCAGTATGGGTGTCCCTCAAGGATCTTACATAAGACCTGTTCTATTCCTTCACACCAGTAAAACCTGTTTTCATAAACTTAAGTGAACAAAAAGCTAGCAAAGGCACCTGTAAAGTTTTTTAAGAATACAACCGCCCCCCCCCCCCCCCCAACAAAAAAATGTCATAATAGCTTTACCAGGTTCAGAAAGTGTCTTTTGTAACTAGAAATGTCATTTTATATAGTCTTGTGTGCTAAAAAATTATATCATTTCTTTCTATCCTCCTTTGATTACAGTTCTACTACAGAGTACAACCCCAGTGTCTTTCAGAGAATTCTTTCTTGTTGCAACCAAGGACAGCGCTCCAAATGAAGCTGCAGGAGATTTTGTGGTGAGTTTCTCACAAACTAATGTGATAGAAGTATCTTGAATAGGTAATGCAGTGAGAGGGATATAGCTACTTTATCTGTTTTCACTTTCTCTGTTTTAACACAATGATGTAAAAAAGAAACTTTCACAATTTTGTATTAAACAGCCCTTTTTTGTTACAAAGAATTGCAGAAAATCTAAAGTACCCAATTGCCCATTGATGGAACCATGAGGGTTTTACCGCACATGAAACTACGAAAGGTAAAACGCTGGTTGGAAAAAAGAAGAACCTGCAACTAATGGCCGCAAATTAAGCGTGACACGGTCAGAGGTCCAATATTAGACTCGTGCAATCACTCTTATCCCGCAATCTAAAAAAACACCCATAAGAAATAATTTCAATAGCCTTGTCCATCTCCTAATGAAATGTGTGAATATTACTATGACATTTAAACTATAAATCCGACCATTATCTCTATAGGATGTAGAACAGGATATTGCAGAAGTGCCAACCATTACGTTTTTCCCAGAATTATTCTGTTTTTCCTCCAAATTATGGTAGTACGTTTTTTCTTCATAATGATATATATATTTTTTTTTTTAATTGTAATGTTGTTGTGTGTTTTTTACATACCGAACGTCAAACAAATGCCCACAAAATTATTTTGATCACAAATTTAATAGAAAACTAAGGTTTTAAAAAATAAAAAATAAAAAATTCTTGAAGAGAAAAATATTCTCAAAAAGAATGAAACACTGATAATACGGTTGGCAGCTAAGGGTATTGATATTGCACTTGAGCTCATTTCTAGAAGGTCCGTGTGAACATGCTTTATATTCATTTCTTCATATGTTTTGTATTACTTTTATCAGATCACAGACAGATTAAAGGTACGTTTTTCAAGGACATGCAGTCGTGCCCTGACACACACCTTCGCATCCAGTAAGACTTCTATCTCAGCTCAATGGCTTGCCCCGCCAGCTGGGGCAGGATGTGTCAATTTCAGGTGAGAAGTTCTTGTAAAGCAGATTGATCTAACCTTTTAAAGCCTGTCTGCACTAGTTTGGCCAGGAGGGATTAGACCTCCCTGCAATGTCACTGGCAGGTGGTTATCTCATCAAGTCAGCTCTCAATTAACATAAGAATAGGGGATCATGGGGGATCAACAGGGACCTATTAGGCATTGTTTGCTATATAGAGGGCGCAAGTAGCTCTAAGTAGTGCAGTGGGGCTTTACAGCCTTGTTCATATGGGCCTGAGTCCTAATGTTTCCTCCATCCAGTCCCCGACCATTACGCTGATATCCTGGTTAGCATTTTTGATTTTCAAGTATTTCAGAAATAAATGTCACACTGATATTCTGCAAGACAGAACTTTAGATATATACAATTCATAAACTGCATTTCATTTTAATTCAATATTGTAAGCAGTAGAAGTAAGTCAATATCATTTTAGATCACAACAATTGGTCTTTTTTATGAGGGTGAAAAAATAATCATGAAGGAAAAAATCCTTGACCAAATGTTAATTCCATAGTGTACTATTAGTTCCTGTTCCCTCTATCACTCTTTCACTTCCAATCTTTCACTTCCGTTTCTTTCACTCCTCAATCGGACCACAACCCTTCTCTCTCTATCTCTCCATCTCTCTCTCTCTCTCTATCTCTCTCTCTCATTCTCTCTCATTCTCTCTCTCTCTCATTCTCTCTCTCTCTCTCTCTATCTCTCCCTATCACATTCTCTCTCTCTCTTATTCTCTCTCTCTCTCTCATTCTTTCTCTCACTTTCTCTCTCTTTCCTTATATTTGTCTTCATATGCATAACACATCGTAGATAAGCAGACATCACTTCTTTACAGTTCAAAAATCTCCACTTAAACTTCCCTACTCTAGCTCTGCTGATTTCTGGAATTGCCATTTAGGTTTTAATTTAGATCAGGCCCATACCAGGCAATAGGCCTGTTTTCATTGCCAAATAAGCTAGGGTAATAAAGTCCAAAGCTCTTTGGAAGCGCATAGAGATGTTATTTCATAACGTATTATGCGCTATACAAGAACTGAACTATTATTATTTATTATTAAATATCCCGCTATTTGAACTATCACGATCAAAATTATCCAGTTAATTTGCGCCTTCATCAGCCCGAAGTTGCAATTAGCTGAATATTTGGTCGAGAAAATCTTCCCCAGATATCTCTAGCTAGTTTGCACAATATCCCACTATTTGTCCGGTGCGTCTTCACCAGCCCGAAGAATCGCACTAGGCGCGAACGCTGAGCAAAATATCTTGAGCTTGAGCTGATGAAGATGCAGTTTGTAACTTCGGGATTATTTCCAAAATCAGAAATAGCGGGCTATTTGGCAATCTCGAGCTGATGAAGACAGGCCAAAAGTTTGTAATTACATTGCTTAATAATCAATTACGTCTTGATTGCTGATTAGAAAGCCATCAGCCACAGAGTTTGGGGCTTATTAAGAGCACAACTTTATAGTCAACAAAGGTCCCACAATACTATTAGAAGGTTAATTGCTTTTTAATCTGTTTAGTCTTGATAAGAAAATTCTGCCTCAGTCTGCAGTTTTCTGAGGTATGCGCAATAGCATTCTCTGAAAGTTTGTAGACTATATTAACTTTCAGTGACTCACAGGATATATGTCTATATTGCATCCATTTCCAGACTGGAAAATAAATAGATTATTGGGCAATAAAAGTTTATTTCAATGATTTAAATCATGAGTTTAAACAAAATGTAGTCATGGAAATCATCTGTTTGTGTTAATGTGATTGAGATGATTTCATTACAAGCTGAAAAATTAAACAAAAATTAACATGGACATTTTAATTTTAAAAAAATGAACAAGAAAATAAGATGGGGAATATCTCAACATTTAGAGAAATGAGATGTAAAAAAATTGTGTCTTCCGTTAGACTCATTATAAGTAGCTGCTTTAATACGAAACACAATAGTCATTCATTGTATCTGTAAAATCCTTTTATTGGTGGTGACCAACATGCCGTAGCACTTTGCCAATATATATCTTCTGGGAATTTAAATCAAATCAAATACTCCAGAAAATCTTAATCTCCCGTCTTTACTTTCAGTTTTGTTGCCTCTATAATTTTGATATTATATGCCAAAGTACACTTTTATTATCAACCAGACATGGATTCATGTAGTCTTTCTGGTGATGGGATTTTGCTCCCTTGATCTCAGTGTTGACAGAATTGTTTAGAATTTGTTTTATTTTTAACTTTCACCGCACAAACCACATAACCAAGAAATTAGAACAGGTTGGTGCCAGGGGGTAGAGAATGTGCATACATTGTCTGCGGGTAAGCCTGAATCCGATGACCTGGGTAATAATATATCTGTAAAGGGCTTAGAAACATTGTTGTATGATGTATTGGGCGTTATATAAAAGAGGAATATTATTATGTTTGTTTTTTTTGTGTTTGTTTTATAATATAATCTTTTCTTCATGCTAGAACCCTTCATACCTTGTTACAGCAAACAGGTTCATCTTGACTTCAAAGTAAATCAACAGCTTTTTCAATTTCGGCAAAGGCCTTTGCTCCGAGAGTGACAATAAATCTCCAATTGTGAACACCCAATTGCATGAGACTGTGTACCTATATAAAGCATATTGGTTTCTACACTATAGGACCATTTACACTGGAGAAGAAAAACATTGGTTTTTCTCACTTTCTGGAGTTTTCTCGGAGGTTGCTAGGCAACTACCCACAGACACGATGATAAACCCAAAATCGAAAAACCACCTCTAGATTGTGGTTTGTGAATTAATGCCAGCCGAAACTGTGCTGGCTTTGCAGTATACGTACATGCTCGCTCTATCTGTACACTTTTGCTCACATGACTTTCTTCTGTACTTTCGCATGCAAAGCTTCATCAAGTAGCACTTGCACACATCTCCAAAAAAACTAAAGCACCAACAGACTTTTATGGGTTTTCCCAGTAGTGTATAAGGGTAGTTCAAAAACCAATGGTGTTTCAAATAGGTTTTCATGTAATGTGAATGACCTTATGAGTCACTCTAAAATTTGATCAGCTTACTTTTGTTTTATGTAATGCAAGATGAGAAAGGTCATGGGGTCGCCTAGCTAGGTCAGGAAATCAGACAAGATGTGTCCATCTGATATGCCTGGTGATAGAATAGGGGTCAGAGGTCAAATGGCTTTGAGGGATGCTGGGCTTCGTGGGAGAAAATTCACTTCTTTAGCATGAGATATATGTCACTTAAAGTACTGTGAAATGAAAATCGGTCAAACATTGTCTTCTATAATGTTTTTCAAAGGCATAACATTATTTCGATAGGTCGGTAACACAAAGACGTAACTCTATTTTGGCCATTTCGAGAAAAAAGTGGTTTATGTGTCACCGAGCACTTGGGCCTTAATGAGTTCAGTCTATGTTTCACTAGCCATTGACTTCAATGGGATTTTGAGTGGAGTTTAATAAGTCTTTGTGTTTCCTGGAAAGCCCACATTTTTCTGAACATTTAGATCATTTTGGCAAAAAATGGTGTTACGTCTTTGTGTCACTGAACCCTTGATTTGTTTTATTAAAAACTCATACAGTCCTATAAAGACTCTATAAATTATTAAAATAACAAGAATGACAATTCTCGACCAACTGGCATCAAGGTAACAAATAAAAAAGGAATAATAAAAAGTCCTGAATATTAATAATTACAAAAAATTGTATTGTCTACAAGATCACCAAGTTTGTAGTGATTATTGTGACCATTGGAACTCAGTTTACTTATAAAACTCATTTCTATTATGGTTGTGCAGGATGTTGATTATAATTATGATAGAATGTCAAATATTTTTTGTAACGAGCTGCATTGCATCCTTAACATTACTCTGAGGGTTCATTTCAGCCTTAGTTTCTGTATAAATTTCACATTTAATCAATGCAATTTCAGAAAAAGGATTTCAATTATGGTCTGTTATTTGTGGCATTTCTGTAGATGAGCATGCTCCCTATTCTTGGTGCTCCAGACCTTTTCTTAACAGTAGACTTATGACATCTTTAACATTTTATTGGAAAACAAATAGCTACCGTATGGATTATCTGCTGAATCAATATGCCTACAGGTAATTTATTTGGTATAAATACATGTACTCTCAAACCTGCTTTAGTGACCACCTGTCTACAAAGACCACATTTGGGGTTTCCCTTCCAAAATGATTTCTCATTGAAACATGTACTAAAGGAACCTGTACATAAAGACCACCTGCCTATAAAGACCACTTGTCTGGCTCCCTTGGGCAGTCTTTATAGACAGGTTTCACTGTATGAACACATATCATCTTTATTCAAAGTGGTAGTCGCAAGACATGACAGGTGTTTATAGAAGGGTTGTCAAATATCAGATCTGTTCAAGACTGGATATAGGTGATTTTGCAAAGCAAAACTTCCATCAATTGGTGCCTATATTTTTTTGGGTGAAAAAATACAGATGTGGCAAACAAGTGACAATGCAGAGAGACAAAGAAAGCAACCAAAGCAAAAGTAGTGCAATCTGAATGGTTAGCAGCATGTAGACTATCTTTAATTAAATCTTATAAGGGTGCCATATGAAAAAGGTTTAATACCATCTCCTTTGAGTAAGAGAGATGATTTTCTATTTTAACAAATTGTGCTGAAATGGTTTATATCTATTTTTTGCTCAGTTCTCTTGTGTATACTTTGCACTGGAAACGAATATTGTCTTTTGGAGCCAGAAGGGTGTTGACTCACTATATTATAACATAGAATGAACCTCCTTCTGGCTCCAAACTTACAATATATATATAATATCTAAACCTCTGGGATACAGCGCAACGAATCAGACCATATTATCTGGCTAAGTATGAACGGGGGTATATTAAATTACTATCACTCGACTAAATGGTCATTGCACCCATATTCAATTTGAAAATGAAGAGGTTGATACCACCTTCTAATAGGAAAGCTATGGTCTAATTTAATTTAGCCTCCAAGAAGCGAGGATCTGATATAGGAAACCTATACTCTAACCCAGGATCCAATTGGTTCCTTATTAAGAACCAAGGGATTTCAGAAAGGAATTACCCGGATGAAAATAGGATCCGTTGTTCATAGGGCAAGGACCTCAAAGGTAATACAAAGTTTTGGTATGGGGTCATGGATTTGGTTCAAATGAACATATTGGAAGCATATGCGATTCTACAACATTCAGTGATCGTTGTCGCTGTTGAAATCGAGTCTAAAGTTATGAAATTGTAAATAATAAACTCTTTATGTTGTATAGCTCCCTCTCAAGGTCAAGATATTAATTAGGCTATAAAACAATGTTTCTTGACTAAAATCGACCAATTAGCTATTCCCGCTTGGAAATTATATATCACAACTACATATTCTGAGATTTTCATGGTCACAGCTACCATTGTACGGCCGTAGGCGCTAATTGAAATTTATCAAAATTTACCGGGAGCACCGGTAAATTTTTATATTCAATTTTTCTCGAAAGGAGAAGTGTTTTAGGGGCTAATTTTTCTTGTGCTTGTAATACATCCACAGGGGCATCCAAATATATCAAAATTGTAAAAAATCACTTTACCCCAATTTTCAAATTTCCCAAAACTTTGTATTACCTTTAAGGAGAACTTTAGTTCTGTTTCTTACATGGCCAAAGATCTATGGCTACTTTCTGAAGTTTTAGTTTTTTGTCAAATACTTAATCTGTTTTTAGTATACCAACTTCTCCTTGGAGGAACATTTATCCCACTCAGAATATACTTCTCAAAATTAAGTTATTGCACTCTTTAAATTATGGCTTTGTGGCAGATTAAAGCCTTCTGATAAGCACAGTATCGAACTACTACTACTACTACTTCTACTACTACTGATGATGATGATGATGATGATGATGATGATGATGTTAATGATGATTATGATGATGACAATTAATATTAATGATGATAATAATAGAAATAATACCATTACCATGACTATTACGGCTACTACGACGACTACAACTACTACTGTGATTACAACTACTACTACGACTACTTCTACTACTACTACTACTCCTACTTCTACTATACTACTATTAAAGAGCAATATAGAACACTTTTTTTAAAAGTACACATGTACAAAGTCAAATCAAGGCTTGTTACATATTTAATGGCTTTGGTTTTGCAAAGGAATAAACAGTTGACATTTGTCGTGCATAAAAATTAACTGTCCTTTTCCCAGATCACACTTGAAATGGTGTTTCCAACTTGAGGATGTGGGTTAAAGATCCCACGTGTGGCTACTTACGATGCACGGCTGGACATTGTAGATCACCACGGTGGGAATTCAGAGAAGATGAATAATTGATTGGTGACAAGTCTGGAGAGTAATTGCAATGAATTGGTTTAATATCAAACTGCCGGCAAAGTCAACCGAATAGTGGAGCGACCTTTCCAAAGCTTACTTTCCCTGGAATATAGGCATGTTTTCATCAGCTTGAGATTGCCAAATAGCCTGCTTTTTCTGATTTGGGAAATAATCCCGAAGTTACAAATTGCGACTTCATCAGCTCGAGATTCCACCTCGAAACTTGAAACTCGACCTTGAGAAATTAGCTCGAGATATAGTGCGAGTCTTCGGGCTGGTGAAGACGCACCGGACAATTAAATACTGGGATATTTTGCCTATTACCGGTAGTGGGATATTTTGCAAACTATCCCAAGATATCTTTGGATGATTATCTCAACCAAATATCCCGCTAATTGCAACTTCGGGCTGATGAAGACGCAAACTAACTGGATAATTGGCGATCAGGATAGTTGAAATAGCGGGATATTTGGCAATCTCGAGCTGATGAAGACAGGCCTTATGAGAACAGTTTTGCTGCAAAACGCATCAAATGCCTAAGTCACTATTTTAGACCTGCAGGTATTATATAGCTTATGCACAATAACTGCTGTGTCTGAGTCTGAGTCTGTTTTTCAGATTTATACAAAACAGAGAGTTGTAGGTTAAAGAAAGCTGTTCATGGCAAATTATTTAACCACCTGAATTCACCTATCCTCTGTTGTAACAATTTATTTGTATCAATCTCAAATAACCTTAAGAGGAGTTCATGCATTTTGCAAGGAAACTCATCACATTACAGATTCACTTGATGGTATTAACACTAGTCATGCGAGTGTCTTAAAAGCTAAAAGAGCAATGTTTATTCATAAATATTTGATCTAGAATTCTTGCCATATTTTCTTCCATCGTTATTAAAGCTTGTCCTGAAATGCGCTATAAAAGAGCGAACTATTATTATTATTATTATGATGCCGCAAAACCACAACATTTTTTTGGTTATGATGAGGTTAAGTGTAATACACTTCACATGTCTGTATCTTATAACACAGAGCTCAGTGAATATAGGCAAAGGTCCTTTTTTTGCGGCAGTTTACTCCTCTATATCTGAAAAAGCATGAAAAGAGCAGTACAGTTTATAGTCATTAATATTTAATCTAAAATTTCAGACTTGTCTTCTTCCATTACTTTTAGTCACTTGAAAATAGTCGAAATCATGGGGGAATGAACTTTGATGATCATGATCAAGGAATTTAGGAGTTAATTTTTAGGAACTGTTTTTTATTGGCATATTGGCTATATCATTATAGAGTGATTTCCTAAAGACGATCACAAATACTTATAAAAAATGAACTCGAGGAGTCATTCCAATTCCATATTGTATAACCAATAGAAATCATGTTCAGAATACATAAGTCATGTTGGCACAGTTCCATAGGTGACTTACATGTAGGAGGTCATTGAAATTGTCTTAGGTTGATTATTTTTCTTAGGTTGATTATTTTTCTCGTCTTCCTATCACTTTTTTGACATTTTAAGTACCAGTTATGTCTTCCAAAGGTAATACAAAGTCTAGGTATGGGGTTATGAATTGGTTCAAATCAACATGTTGGAAACATAAGCGATCCTACAATATTCAGTGATCGTTGTCGCGGTTGAAATCGAGTCTTAAGTTATGGAATTATAAATAATTAACTCTTTATGTTGTATAGCTCCCTCTCAAGGTCAAGATATTAATTAAGCTATAAAACTTTCTTGACTAAAATCGACCGAATAGCTATTCCAAAACTTTGTATTACCTTTAAGATCCACCGTTGTTCAGGTTTTGATATCAGAACCCAAGAAGGCTGTTAAGCTATGGTCACAAATTTGAGCAGCGACCGACCGATCAGTAGCCTGCTCGGTCGCTGCTGGAATTTAGGCATCGCCCAGCAATTAGGTCGGTGCCGGGCGGCGACCGCCAAGGCACCGAGCGTATTTTGGGAGGCGATTGAAAAGTGAGCAGGCGCCGCCCAAATTTTAACTCCGCGCTAAAACTTCAGCGGCGACCGAGCGATGCCCTAAAAATGAGCGGTGCCTGGGCGCCCGCCGCTCGGTGGCCGGCCAGGCAGAATTGGTTAAAAACCCGCCGCTCGGCCAGCTACTTTTGGGTAATGTGACCATAGCATTACATTTTGATTGAATGGAAATTAAATTTGAGATGCATTTCATGACAGTCTCCTATCAGATTAACCCTATCTGCAGAAAGGTTTTGGATGTTGATTTAATTGTGGTGTATTTACTTTGAATAGATGATAACAAATAACAAGATTGCTTTCATTCTCATGATCAAACTAAATGTAAATATAGTAGCAAGCCCGTACAAGCTTTTTTTAAGTCAGGGGTTCTTAGGGTTGCAACTTTGAGCCAGATTTAGCAGCGAATAAGCAGGGGGGGGGGGGTTATAGAGCACAATTTTTTTTAAAGTCAACACCCCTCCCCAAACTTCAGCAACAACAACAACAACAACAACGACAAAAACCAAAATCCTTCTTTCTTTCTTTTTTCGTAAGGGGGGGGGGGGGGGGTTCACGCAAACCCGTAGTTTGTACGGGCCTGAGTAGCATTAAAACAAACTAATTTTTCCCTGGTGCAGCATTAGATTTAAGGATCTTATAGTACAAGCAAATGCTAAATCTTCGCTGGAAGATTTCTCTACCCTCATTTCCCAATAGATACTATAATAGGGTTAGGGCAGAGATTGATTGTAGGTCAGGTTAAGTGTAAAGAGTACACTTGGGTGTAATTCTGAGGTCAGTGCTGTAATTAGGAGTTTGACAAGAATTGACTCTCGAACAATTGTTGGCAATTGCATGATGCTGTTGGCGATGTATAGGTCATGCAATCACCTGATGTAATTGGCTGTAGCATGATATCAGAAGAGAATTACGTGGCTGTGATGTATATCTGCATCTTTGGAAGAATCAATCCCAGATCTATTCCCTTACAAGAGGTTTCATAAATATGAAAAATTGATAACCTTCCTGTTATAAAATAAACACTCAGACTTCAAGAATGAGGGTTAAGCAATGATTGCATTTTGTGTTTTGGTGTCGTGGTCGAGTGGTTTAAGGCACTCGACTGTAGATGCAAAGGTCGAGGGTTCGAATCCCGACATGGCACTAATATCCTTTGGCAAGATATTAACCTGCACTTGCTACTCTCCACCCAGGTGTTAAAATGGGTACCCGGTGGGATGCGACCGTCATACTGTTGGTCAAACAGTTTTTGAGCGTCAAGTATCGCCTGGCTGGAATGCTCCCCAGAGAGTGGAGATTGTGCACACATTGTGTGCAGGCAAGCACTGAATCAAATGACCGGGGTAATATTATATCTGTAAAGCGCTTAGAGACGTCTGAGATGTATTAAGTGCTATATAAAGCTGAATATAATTAATATTATTAAATTTCAGGACAGGGTTTATTTTTAGGGATAAATTGGTCATATAGTGTATTTCAAATTTTATTTCTACATTGTTAAAATACAAAGTAATGTATCAGAAGACAGTATACCTCGGTAATAATTTTGTCAAAAGCTTGAAGAAAAAACATATTCTTAGAGGTAATACTGCACAGTCGATCATGCTATAAGATGGATTGTTCATCTCATAACTAGCTGGTATGATTGGCATGATATTAGATGAAAATGTGAGCTCTTTATGAAGAGATAATGAGAATGGGAAAAGAATTGACAGTATGAACTTTAGAGCAATGTAATAAGAACCAAGGTTCCAATATGAGATTCATCATTGAGATGACATAGTGGGTTACAAGTAGTGCTGTAATATCACGGATATCTTCAATTCCGTTTAACCGCCAGTCAAAACCGGACGGTTTTCGGTTAAACGATTAAAAAAAAAAAAAAAAAAAAAAAAAACAATTTTTTTTTTTTTTTTTTTTTTTTTTTTTGACCGACTCTGTCGGCAGCAAGCCAGGTCCGTGTGAGCGGGAAGGACTTTCATTTAACTGCGAGGTGCATTTGAAGGCGCTGATTTGTGCATGTGAACTTGTCACAAATAATAGTAACAATGTCGTTTTTAGAAGAATGTGTAAGATCATTAATGTAAATAAAAAACAGTAGAGGACCTAGGATAGAACCTTGTGGTACGCCATGTGTAAAAGTTGGATGAATTTTTATTATAAAGTACATATTGAAATCAATTACAAAGATTACTTTCAAACCAAGATGACAGACAAATTGGAGTGTTGTTTTAGTTTCGGAGTGGTGAGTCAAAAAACAATTTACTGAGCTGGGAAACATTGCCAGGCATAGTGCCAGGTGGAGGGGCATAAATCGAAAAGTAAAAAAAAAAAAAAAAAAAAAAAAAAAAAAAAAAAAAAAATTATTAAAAAAAAAAAAATAAATAAATAAAAAAAATTAAAAAAAAAAAAAAAAACGGGAAAACGAAACCGTCCAATTGGAAACGGAATCCGCCATCGGCGGTCGGATACCGGACGGTTAAACGTTTGGTTACAGCACTAGTTACAAGATGCTAAAGCCATTCTCTATTCACGAGCCTGCATGATCAATTCAAATGTAGCGCTTTGATACTACTTTTCCTTCTGTTTAGACAATCATAGCCTTACTAATCGGTTTATATATCACATTAGTCCTGTCTCCATCAGCTCGAGATTGCCAAATAGCCCGCTATTTCTGATTTGGGAAATAATCCCGAAGTTACAAATCGCGTCTCCATCAGCTCGAAATATGACCTCGAATCTCAAGCTCGAGAAATTAGAGTGACATATTTTTCTCAGCGTTCGTGCATAGTGCGAGTCTTGGGGCTGGTGAAGACGCACCGGACAAATAGCGGGATATTTTGCAAACTAGCCCAAGATATCTTCGGATGATTATCTCTACCAAATATCCGCTAATTGCAACTGCGGGCTGATGAAGACTCAAAGTAGCTGGATAATTTGCGATTGGGATAGTTAAAATAGCGGGTTATTTGGCAATCTCGAGCTAGTTAAGGCAGGCCTGTAAGGGACGTGCATGGCCCTCTAAGGTTTAAGATGCAGGGTGAGGAAAACCTTAAAGGATATAAGTTAACTTTTTTTTTTCTCTCCAGAATAACTGATCTTCTTCTAGAGTATTTAAAGCTATTGCCCTTGACAGAAAGTTTCAACATGTAGTACAAGGCCCATATCATATCATGGAAAATAAGAAGGAATCCAATAAAGCGTCTTGATGACAAGAAATTAATATTACATTTAAAATTGATAGTACCTGGTAACTGCAGCGAGTCAGTCAGTTCATGTTGGTTTGTAATGTAACAGTGTGGATGATGATTCCTAATCATTATAACAGACAAAAGTCAAGCCTGCCTGCATGCACTACATTGTTAATGATATGGATATTTCCGAGTGTTTGTTTCCTTGTTCATAATAACAGGGGTCCCAATGGATGTATTTTCAATACACGCCTACACAAACAAGCTGTGAGAATTAGAACATGCCATCTCAATTTCTTACTGGTCCGTGACTCAGCATTCGTCTAAAAGTGCAGGGTTTATTGTGGTGTGTGGGTGTGTGATTCGGAAGAAACTATGTTATATTTTGTCTGAGAAGTTTAAAGCCCCACTGCACTACTTATATCTACTTGCGCCCTCTATATATAATCGGTGACCATTGGTCCCCCATGATCCCCTTTTTCTTATGCTCATTGAGAGCTGATTTGATGAGATAACCACCTGTCAGTTACTTAGGCCCACAAAAAATGCTGTATTTGGTGCAACCTGACCTACCCTAAACATTTCAGTAAAATACATTCGCTAACCGTAATGTAATCATGATATCTAGCGTAATATTGTGATATCATTTTTCACAATCTCTATCGTTTTACACCTGTTTTGCCCTCTTCCTTCTCTTCTGCAGAAGTAAGGCTTTAATAATTGTTTGTACTTTAGCCACGGATGCTCCGTTTCATGTACGTATGCGCCAACTCCAATAGTACAAGTATCCCTTTTTCCAGGTGGTGAAAAAATATGACCTATCTACAGTACCCTATTTTTGGTAGCCTGTTAGTACTCCAGTACAATTATTCTCACTTTTTGGCCTGATGTGGGTTGTGTGTCAGGACGCTTCGAAAAATTGTCACTTTTGCTTTTGGATTTAACAAAAATTTGCATCAAATAGCACTAACATTCATGAAAATTTGTCCTTTTTAATATTTTATAGCATAATTCTCAAGAGATTTATGAAATATTGCATGTAAACTTCTTCTAATTGCAATGTTTAGGTATTCCTTTGCAGCCCGTTAATTGTCCTCTTCATCGATCTTCTCTAACACCATCTTTGTCTTCCATCTTTCACAGAGCGGGTGTAATACAGAAGAAGACGGTTTGGTTTGCTGAAGATGGTGATCTTACTCTGCAACTGTGTGAGCGAGGTATGGTATCTTAACTCATAGCCTGCCATGAGGCTGCATGCGAGAGAGCTATATCGCTTGAGTGCCATGTGCGTGCAATGCAGCATTCGTAATAGCAGTTATTGTTCATGCTCATTGAACTGTGCTGTTTATTTTGCACTCGCTATTCATAGAACCCTCGTGTTAATTAGATTATCTCCAAAACACCCTGGCACGTGTTAATTAGATTATCTCCAAAACACCCTGGCACGGAGGGGATTTGGGGCTTGGCACAATGGGGATTAGCCCTGTGGCATGATAAGAGTTAACCTAGAATCTTAACCTAGATATTAGGAAACTGGGTATCATTGCCCTATCGTTTTAACAGTAACAATCAATTGAAATCAATCACAAAATGTTGTGAATCACAACTCTGTACCGAAAAGATAGAAGTTTGTAAGTTTGGAATTGATTGGAGGACTTGCAATCAGTCCAAATTAATATCAGCTCTTTAAAAGACAGGGCCCAGATGTGACTATTGACGTATATAATTTTAGAAAATATTATAAGAAGGTTCCTCTTGGTATAGAGCAGGGAAAAAATTACTTTAAAAATTTGGGGGGCTACTTTTCAACCTTGCTTGCATGAAAATAACGCTCTTTTATTTTTTTGCATTGAACTCTATGCAAAATTGGGGGCTCTTTTGGGCATTTCGGGGGCTCATTCACTCCAAAGCCCCCATATTTTTTCCCTGGTATAGAGAGGGTTTGAGAAACTTAGATGCTCGGATTTGATTACAGCTTGTCGCCAGTGGCTGAATGTGATCTTTCATTTTTTAAGTTTTGAGAACTTGTAAGTAATATTAATAGCAAAGGGGATACTTAAAATGAGAAATAGACAGGAAACAAAGTTTGTCATCGATTGGTGAGAAGGAAAAGGAGAGCATCTTAGTCTGTTCCACCTTTTCCAACAAAATATTATTATAACATAAATCGATTTCTATTAATATAAATTTTGATTCATAACCTCTTCCTATGATTATATCATTTATATTTGTCTTTAATCCAAATCATTGAAGTATTCAAAAAATTATATGCACTATAATAGATATTATCCTTATGAGGTTGAATTTGTGTATGTGTATTTATTCAGATATTTATTACTGATTCTTTCCTTTCCTTTCCGTTCCTTTCCTTCTGTCCTTTTGTCTTCTTTTTCTTTTCTTTTTTTGAGGGGGGAGGGGTAAACATGGTAAATTACATTGCATGATTCATTTTGTTCTCTTTGTCTAATGTCATTTCACCGTGCATTTAATGAATCAAGCAATTTCCTACCGCTCTATGTCTACATCTATGATATAACTTACTGATTTATACCATCTATTCCTTTTTTCTTTTACAGAGAGTGCAGGAAATGGTCCAGCCCCGCCTCCGACCCTTGACCCCCATGCCTGCTGCGCCCCGCCCCATGAAGAAGCCAAGTATAGATTCACCTTCGTTAGTACATGGACTCCACAGACCCATCCAAGACAGTATCCCACTGGTAATACTATCATGGATCCAGATATGGATTTATTCCCCTTCTATTTAGTGACATAACCAATGATTGGTGGTGACATGCTTTCAAGTAATAGCAATTAAACTGCTTTTGTCACTCCTGACCAGCAGATTGTATCCTTCTCTCTCTCCTCTCCACTTTCATAAAACTGTTTGCATGTGCACTGTACTATGACATTGCTATGTATTATCTGATTGTTATACTCATTGTATGATTTCCGATTGGTCAGACAAATAATAATGATAATAATAACGAAACTGCTCCTTAGATAACTGAATAACCTTAAAAAATGACTGACAAAACAAGTACTTTACTGACACAAAACCTGTCAAATGAAATGATTGACTGAACAAGGGTAAAATTAATATGATTATTCTTTGATTTTGATATATAAAAACATGAATAAAACAAAAAAAAGACTTTATTACTTGTTGACCAGCAATTAAAGTTTCAACTGACGCAATTGCGTAACTTAACCAATTAATAAGTTTCAAGAGTGGGTTCTTTCTATCAAATGCAATCAATTTGTTGTATTACTTGATAAATGGAGACATGTGCAACTGTTGTAACAATGTTTGTTTTACTGACGTGTCACAACATGTACTTTGTTCAAATGTATTATTTTGTTCTTGCTCAAGAATGATTGAATAAATTTTTCTTTAGAAAAAAAAAAGTTCCAACCATACAGCTAAATGATTTATTAATTCAATCGCCAACTTTACCTTTTACTAAACTACCGTAAATCTCCGTGTATAAGGCGCACTTTTTTGCCGCCGAAAAAATTGAAAGTCGGGGGTGCGCCTTATACACAGGTACAGAATTTTTTTTTTTTTTTTTTTTTCTGATTTATGGCGCTATGCCTGGCAATGTCTCCCAGCTCAGTAATCAGTGTGTTGACTCACCACTCGGAAACTACAACAACACTTAAATTTGTCTGTCATCTTGGTTTGAAAGTAATCTTTGTAATAGATCTTAATATGTAGTTTATAATAATAATTCCTCAAATTTTTTCTATAACAAATGGTGTACCACAAGGTCCTATCCTAGGTACTGTATTGTAATTTACATTAATGATCTTACACATTCTTCTAAAAACGACATTGTTACCATTATTTGTGACTAGTTCACAAGCACAAATCAGCACCTTCAACTGCACCTCGATGTTATGAAGGTCTTTCCCCGCGTGGGTTGTCGGCTGCGCCTTATACACAGGTGCGCCTTATACACAGAGATTTACGGTAGTGTGTTAACTGTGTTTATTTTGACTGATTTCAGTCACTGGCTGAACAAGGGGATGGTTTAACCAGTTCAGGTACACACCAAATAGCTGAATGGTCCATTTACTGACCAATGACCAGTCTATACTGACCAGCTGTCCAGTCACAACCTTTTTCTTTTTCTCATCTTTTCAGGGAACGGCAACCATTGGTCTGATTTGATCGGAGCATCTCATGGTTCAGACTATACTATCTGGGAGTACGGCCAGTATGCATCGTACGGCATCAAGATGGTCGCTGAGTGGGGCAGTCCATATAGACTAGAGAGAGAAATTAAAGAAGAGGTAATAATAATAATAATAATAATACTCAGCTTATATGTAGCGCTTATTACAATCACTAAAGCGCTTCCAAAGTTGGAGATTATAACCCGGCTTTAGCTGTGCTGCCATTACGGCGCTCTAGCATTTCAAAGAATTAATTCCTGCCAGGTAACCATTTACATCACCATCTCAAACTTGTAAACATATCACCGACGTTTTTATGAATGGTCAAATTTGTACAATAATACATGTGGCAGATTCGTCGGTTCATAAAAGCACTGATCATCTGGTTTAGTCTTCATTCATACTCTCTTAGTCATGCACATTTATTTGTTTGTGACTAGTTTTGTTGTTGATGATGTATTGCTTGTATCTTGTATTATACTGTTCATTAGTAGTTGTGTTGCTAATTTGAAGAACAGTATGTGATCAATTTAGCCCTTTAAAAATATCCTGTTCTGAAAGTAATGATGGGTTACGGTCGATCAGCATAACTAGATGACCCACCACGATATATTGAGAGTAGCGTTGATATAATTTCAAAGCTGTAACAAACAAAAATCATAAAACCCATGGAGGCTAATTCAAAGTTCTATAAAAAATGCAACTACTTTTTTAGAGGACAGTATTGCCAGGTTTTAAAGATGTGTGTGGTTAATAATAAGCTCTTGACAAAAATGCTAATTTCTAGCCATCGAGTAGAAAGCAATTAATTTGACATGGCATCCATTATTTTCATTGATGCTGTCTGAGGCATTCATTGAGGTAAAGTCCCTTTTTATTAAACTCAAATGGAAAGCGGGGGATTAATCATGCAGTATGATCAACCATTCTTAAATGCTAATCTTGAGCTCTGCGATGGGAATCATAGTGACCTGTGTAAAGCACATGGTGTCGGGCCCACTTAGCCAGATTTTCTTGTTTTTCTATGCTCAATATTCAGCCAATATGTACATTTTGTACCAAAATTGTATGGCACACATCATTTATTTGTAATCTTGAACAGAAGTAGAAGTAGAAGTAGTAGAAGAAGAAGAAGAAAAAGAAGTAGAAGTAGAAATAGAAATAGAAGTAGAAGGAGTAGAAGTAGAAGTAGAAGTAGAAGAGGAAGGGGAAGGGAAGAGGAAGAGGGACGAAGAAGAAGTAGCAGAAGTAGCAGAAGTAGCAGAAGTAGTAGAAGTAGTAGAAGTAGTAGAAGTAGAAGAAGTAGAAGAAAAAGAAAAAGAAGAAGAAGAAGGAGGAGGAGGAGGAGGAGGGGAGGAGGAGGAGGAGAAGAAGAAGAAGAAGAAGAAGAAGGAGGAGGAGGAGGAGGAGGAGGAGGAGAAGAAGAAGAAGAAGAAGAAGGAAGAAAAGGAAAAGGGGAGGAGGAGGAGGAGGATGAAGAAGAAGTAGTAGAGGTGATAGTATTAATAGTAGCAGTAGTAGTAGTATCTGATAAAATAACATGTAATATATATAATCATCCTGAAAAAGGGTTATCACAAGAAATTACATGCTCTTTGCCTTCACATTTGACATAGGAAACTATTTATCAACCACCGAGGGACAAGTTGTCAGGGCAGAAATAATCCAAAGTGACATGATTTCCTCTATATAATGAATAATTCAGGACTGTATTCTACAGCGTAACTAGTGAACATACAGTGTAAGAGATACAAGTAATAGTGTATATTTTCTGAATATTCTATTAACTCTGTATATGCCACACAGCTACTCCTCTGTACCACATTATATTTATCATGGGATATATATATATATAGCAAAGGATTCAAGATTATTTAGCTGTTCCCAATCTAAGATTAATTTACACCTTTATTAAAAAGGTTGTCATGGAGCTAGCCAAGGCTGGAAGTGGGTAAAATTGCCCCCCCACCCCTTCCCTGATAAGATAGAGACACCGGTTTTTCACAGTCACCCCCTTTTTTCACGTCCTGTCCCCCTTTTCTTTCCTGAACCCAGCAGTTTGAGTATCTGTATGTTACAGCGATTATGCTGAAAGAAAATAGAGTTGAGAATATATGTTTTATTCAGCAGTGTAATGGTTGTGTCATGTCATGCAATCTTTGTATGTGTTATGATTAATGTGAACATGGGGATGAATAACCTGCATTATGGATGAGACATTTGTAGCAAGGGATGTAAATTTGTTACATAAAAGTCGTTTGTGAGTTTAGGGTATTTGGAAGATTAGATTTTCAATGCTATTCCCTTAACACATATAAAATATTTTATGAAAACTATTATAGATTCCAGCTCACTGTTAACGGCGGATTATGTACCAGAATAAAGAATAAGATTCGTACTAAAAAATGTGACATGAATATTGATAGAGATTTTGAGTTGGCTGCTTAGTTCTTTATTGTAAAAACATGATTGATGGAAAAGGCTTTGGAAATGTATTAAATTTGTTAAACACAGATTTTGTATCAAATCTGCTGTGATGTTCACATGTATTTCAAAGAAATATTTGAGCGCCTTTTGAATATGCACACAGTAGCTACAAATATGTTGTTAAAGAGAAGTAATACTATGATGTTTTTAATTACAATAGAAATATAATAATAACATTTTTGAAAAAGTAGTTTCAGTTTATCATTTTTTATATGCATCTCATTTCATTATCTTGAATTCTCTTCCTTTCTATACAATTTTTTCCTTTTACTCCCTTTCTTTCTGTTTCCCATTGCACTAAATTTTTCTGTATCTCTCTGCCCCCCCCCCCCCACCTCTCCTCACTCTCTCTCTCTCTCTCTCTCTCTCTTCTCACTGTCTATCACTCTATCTCTCCCTCTCTTGCCCTTTTCCTTTGTCCACCTCTCATTCTTTCTTTACTTTGTCACCATCTCTCTCTCTCACTCTGCCTTCCCCTTTTTCCCTTTCTCCATTCATAAATCTTTTTGTCTATCTCTGTTAATGTCTCTCCTCTTTCTCTCTCTCTCTCTCTCTCTCTCTCTCTCTATCTATCTCTTTCTCCCTCCCTCCCTCCCTCCCTTCCCCTTTCTCTCTCTCTCTTTCTCTCTGTCTCTCTCTCTCTCTCTTTCTCTCTATCTTCTTTTCTCACTATATCCCCCTCTCTTTCCCTTCATCTTTCCCTTCTGTCTCTCACTCCCTTTTTATAACTTCTTAAACAGGGAGACAATGTCAAGACGGTGATCTTCAGTCGAGGTTTGTTCCCTGCGTATGGTCCTAGACTACGTAACATGACGTCCTACTTCAAGACCGATTCCCAACGTAACCTTGTATCAGCGGTCTCTATGATGGGCCCTAGCCCAGACTGGTGTGTAGGTATCTCAAAGGAAAACTTGTGTACAGCAGACTGCGGCTGGGTCGAGAGAAAGGTTTTCTATCTTCAGCCATGGGATGCAGGCACGGACAGTGGAATCATGTACAATGTAAGTGCTTCTTTTATTTAGCTCTTATTGCCCTTCATCAACAAAACATGCTGTTAACAACTAAAATATTCAGACCCTTGTAAATTTGATGTCTTTTGTGTTTTCCGTAAGTCTAGAATGACAGGTGGACTGGTGGAAATATGGCCTTTGTTGAATATTTTTAGATGTAAGCTCTATACCGGTATGTCACCTTCTCAAGAAACATAAATCGGGACAAATCAGATCTAATCAAGACCAGAAATGGGGGGTTTGCAAAGCTGTTATATTGCACAAAGCAATCCTTTCGAGAATCGGTGCCTTTTGTTTTGTGCAAAATTGCATGTGTAGCTATTAACAAGCAACAGCAGAAAGGCAATGAAAGCAAACAAAGTATCTATGTCTATTTTATTTCACAGTCCAGCAATTCTCCTTTGGATCCACCCGATCCAATCCGTCCAATCACAAGCTCCGATCCAGACAACCCAAGGGCGTCCTTCTATAACCCCAACGGAGGTCCCATCGGGTCCTTAGCAACGGTCGTCATTGAGAGAGTTTCAATCCGTAACCGTAGTAACACAGAGACGGATCACGGTACAGAACCTCAAGGTAAGGCAACTCATAATAGTCATGTGACTCACAGATTAGGCCATATGTTTATCACAAATTGTCTACCAGAGAATATTTATGCAATGTTCATTAACATGTATATCAATGTTTTAGAGAATTATTCATGCATTCAAAATATTTCAGAAACTCTATTTTATACCTGTGCTACCAATTTTTTTTTTAAAGAACATTGTTTGCAGATGTTGGTTTTACTTATGTAGTTTTTCTTCACATGATAGTATTGAATTTAAAAAATGTAAGCGATGAAAAGCAAAGCCTTTTCTACTACTCGGTATTCAATACCCGTAAAGTAGAAAAAAATTAAATGCTTGGTATCGATCATTAGAAATTGAATTATATTATCTACTTCTTGTAAAAACAATATAAAGATCCTTCTTGTATTTAGCAAAACACTCAGTTCAAGCCAATCGTCCTGTCACAGTAAGAGTTCAAAAGGAAATATTTCACATATTTTATGACTACATTAAGATTGGAAGTATTCATTGCACATGTGATATCTAAATCTATATATCTACCGGTAAGTAAGCCCATGTATGCACATCTCCTTGATTATTCTGTTTCAGGTGGAGTCCATGGAGGCATGATGCCACCCAAGAAACCCATGATGGGCGGTAACCCCACAATGCCACCCAAGGTCATGGGACAACCTGACCCCACAATGCCACCAAAGGTCATGGGAGGTCATGACTTCACAATGCCACCAAAGGTCATGGGAGGTCATGACCTCACAATGCCTCCTAAGGTCATGGGACCACCTGACCCCACCATGCCTCGAAAGGTCATGGGAGTTCGTGACCCCACAATGCCTTCAAAGGTCATGGTTCAAGAACCTACGATGCCCCCAAAGCAGATGGGAGTGATTACCATGCCACCAAAGACCATTGAGATTATACCAGAAGGTGAGATTCGTTTTAAAGCCCAACTGCACTAGTTTGGCCAGGAGGGATTTGACCTCCCTGCATTGTCACTGACAGGTGGTTATCTCATCAAATCAGCTCTCAATTAATATAAGAAAAAGGGGACCATGGGTCACCGCTTAGGCATTGTTTGTTATATAGAGGGCGCAAGTAGCTATAAGTAGTGCAGTGGGGCTTTAAAAGAAAATCTGTATTACTTATGATGCCATGATATGAGGGTTACAAATATGTTTTACAAATGAAATTTGATAAGACACATTTTCAATCTTCATCTTGTTTCCATTGAATTATGTCCTATTATAAATAGTTTCACAACCCTATTTTAGATGCAAAATGAAGACAGAGATCTACTTACATTACTTTTGTCCTAAAACGGTTGCTGCAGTATCAATTTGGTTTGGTTTGAAATGCCTAGATTGTTACCTGTGGTGCTCACTTGTTCATGTATTTGATGTAATTTTATTCTTGATATACCTTTATGCTCTGCATCTGCTAGAAATGTTGTTTTGTTTAGAATTATGTACATGTACATCTCCCTTATTATGCAGATATGATCAATAAAATGATGCTTTAGAAAAATTGAAAATATTTACAGTACATGGATTTGGTTATATCGACACGTGGGCGATATCTATCAGGTCCAAATAGATATAATAATTTACCAAATATATCAATTAGTAGGCTGTTTCTCGGCAAAATGTGTATAATTGGTCTTTACCTTTAATAACATGTGTGTCTCTAAGTATTGAATGATTTTGTGGCATACATGTACGTTTGGTTTTATACTTTTGAATCATTGAATGCACGAAACATTGTAAAGTGATTAAATATATAATGATTTATCTTTCCTTATTTTCCTCAGGTACTGATTTACAAACCATGCCTCCTAAAAGAAGAGGTGAGTCTAGATTTATTGATTTGGTTTTATGTGTGTATGTTACTCATTAGGCTAGAATGGCAAATGAAGTAAATTAACCCAATGCATTTTAGTTTCACCTTTTAGGGATATTTAATATTTTTATCTTTATCTTTCTCTCTCTTTATGTCTTTGTGTGCTGTGCCTCATTGCAAAATATGTACCATTCACCTGTTGTGAATAAATGTATTTCAATAGTCAGAATTAAATTGCATACACAACTAATGCATGCAATTTGTTCTGACTATTTAAGTACAGTGATATATGGCAAGTCAGTGTAATTGCTCAGGCTGAGTAAACTGATATAAATTTGAATACATAACGAAAATGTCTTATTGGTTTAAACTTTAAATCTGACGAAAGGCCTTAACTACCAATATTCACAAATACACCCATGCTATAACCGAGTCTTGCAGGTACATTTAAGTATAATCTTTATATCTTCTTTGTCTAATTTTCCCCATTTTATCAGCATTCAATGTCAATTGTTTTAGAAGTATACCACTCACCTTTTTTTAAACTTTGAATACAGCATATAGGTCTGATTTGACCTGAAAATGTGCATTATAAATACTTTTATTATAACAAATTGCAAAACTAAATGATTAATAAAGCTAATTTCTTTTTTTTTTAACTTTCTTACTTTCATTAATTTTATTACTTCATTTATCAACAGGGACATATATAATGAAGGGTTTTGTCCTTATAACACATTAATTAACATAGATGTTATTTCAAAGAAATATTTGTATTGGTCATGTCACTATTTAGATGAAGAAAATATTGTAATTTAGGTTTTAAGCTTATCTAGTAATGTATATATAATCTGAGCTCCAATCTGTTTAGTTGTGCGTCTCTGAAACATCAATTACAGTAAGATCCATTGTTTACAAGAAATGATATGACATTGATATTGACAATTGTGCATTGCCCATTCTGGACAGGATTTATTTTTAAAGCTAAATTGATCACATTTTATTTTTCAAATTGGCAACAATAATATTTGTCTTTTAGTACTAAATTGTTAGAAAAACATTTAATGTCTCTGCAAGTACTTTACATAGGTAAGAGTGCTATCGAAAAGTTTAAAAAATGGCCTCTAAATTCAGCTCCAAATTCTTTCCTCATGTTTAGAGACCTAGGAAAGGGCAAAGTTTCTGCACGCAATGCATCCATATTTTGTTCAATTACTATGTTGCATTGGATGCAGGAAATTTTAAACAGAAAACTAAGCTTTAAAATATTTAGAAAATAATAGCAATTTTTCTCAACTTTTTGACAAAGCCCTTACCCATGAGTATCCATAAGTTAAAGTTATTGAGCCAAACCACAAAACGTGGAATGATTATCTTGAAAATGTTATGCATTGCTTCTGCATAATCAGCCGTATTTTACCCCAGTCCGTCCAAATATAGCTTCCTCCTTGAAAGTAAGCTGTATAAACTAAAAGTAGGTTGAAAATACACAATTTTTTCAATCAGGATATAATTAGCAATCCAAGCGGGAGGCTCAATTCCGATTCTTGGTTACCATGTAAAAGTGACTGGTTTCCATGGCAACTACTGTAGGCAGATAAATCCAAGCTGAATTAATAGGTTTAAGATGCAATTTCAATTTGTTATCAGAGCCCATGTGGATTACTCAAGGGGGGAATTTCTTGTGATATGATTGAAAACATATTTTCTGCAGCAGAAATTAATTTGTTATAAGGGTAAAATGATTAGAGGGATAATATGCATATACAATGCTATAGGGTATTTTTTGTTGTTTCCAAAGTTATGGGCATCAGTCAAAGTAGATAAAAGCATAAATTTGTTTTCACAAGTTTCCAAAAATACTCAATCAATTTGGAAATGGCTGTCAAATTTTTCACATAAAAGAGATCATTATGAAACTTTTTTTTAAAGGCATTACAGGTAACACAATCTTTTCCCTTTATTTTATATGCAGTTGGAATATTGGTATTACCTTCGGTAATTAAATGCGCTAAGTCAAGAATGAAAGGTGGACTGGGTGAAATAGGGCCTTTGTTGAATGTTTTTAGAAACATAGATGAGGACAAATCAATTTTTCACATACTTAAACAAAATTGTAAAACTTGGTAAGGGTATGAATAATTTAGTTGTTAACTGTATGGTTACATTCAGCCTTCCCTTTATGACTTCCCTTATTCTTGTTTTTATAGGTAAAGTAGTAGACTGTATGATGACGGCATGGGGTGAGTGGTCCGAGTGTTCTAAGTCTTGTGGTAAGGGTAAGATGCTACGGCAGAGGATGATCAAGCAGAGACCTCGTAACGGAGGAGAGGAATGCGGGCAAACCAAGGAAAGACAATCATGCAACGTGGGCAGATGTAGTAAGTATAACCAAATTTAGAATTATTATACTCATGATCTTACTTTTCAGGGACTTACTAACAACATTGTTCAGATGATAGAAAATGGTACTAAGGTAGTGACACCATTGCTAGATGTAGAATTAAAGATAATGTGAAAGTTTGATAAAAAATGGAGGAAAACCGATCTGATCTATTCATTAATTCTCCCAACTATATTGTTACAATTTAATTACATTTTAGGAGAATGTAAATCATCACAAAGCAATGAATTGGCTCTCTTTACCATTCCAGACATTTAAGTCTTGATTTTTTTTTTGAAAAGCCCGTCTTTTGTCTTATTTTCATGGAAAAACGGTTGGGGAAATTCAAAAATGGTTGGGAGAATTTACTGTTAGAGGGTGTTGCACAGTGACGCCTTCAAAGAAAACCATAAATATCTTTGTGTTTTGAGAATTTTGTCAGGATTTTTTGCATGTTAGAGGGTTAGTACAGTTGAAGGAATATAACGAGTAACATTTTATCATACAAAAATGAAGCAGTTTTTTCATCAACCTTCAGCTATATGTTTGTGAAACTTGGAATAAAAGTTTGTACATGTACAACAACATAGAATGGACAGGATCTCCTGTATATATGGTTTCTTGGGGGGGGGGGGCAGAGAGGTGTAACGATTGGCTAGGCTTTAAAGTTTTTATATTTTATTTTGCATATTCCTATTATGGCTGGACATAAATGATATAAGAATTGATTTTCTAAGCCAGTGATTGACAACTATCATCTTTCTCTTTCTGATTTATAACTCATGTGTTTATTATAAGTTCTGGTTGGTAATTTGTAGAAAGAAAATGATGTGCTTAGAAACAACAGTATTAAAGATAAACTTGAGTTCTGGTAAAAAAGAAAAAATGAATTCTCACAGAATCAAACGAAACTTAAGTACACTGAATGTTCAAGATTACAAATAAATGTCATTTGCCAAACAATTTTGGTAGAAAATGTATACCGGCTGAGTAATGAGCATATAAAAAGATAAGGAATTCAATTAGGTAAGTAGGCCTGACACCATTTGTGTAGTCCCATATACATCTGTCTGTGTACAGTGCTTGTTACTTTACCAAGACTGGGCCAAATTTATTATGATTTTGAATGACTCCAGAACCTTGCAGACGTACTACATGATCAACTTTTTTAGATCCATTTCACACGTTTTCTTTCACAATGCAACACATGACAAGAACTTGACTTTATCTTTAAGCGCGTAATAAATGTTGTGTATTATTATTATTATTATTATAACAGCATCGGTATCACGCGACTGTCGGATGGGTGAATGGGGGCCATGGTCTGACTGCTCCGTATCATGCGGCAGCGAGATGGGGATTGAGTTCAGAATGAGAGACGTCGGGAGGAGAGCGAGGGGTGACGGCGCCCCCTGTGATCCGCTGAAGGAGATGCGTGCCTGCTCTGCCGCCCCCTGCTGATGACGTTGGAACACCCTTTTTATAACGAGAGACATTTTAATTTTCACACACAAAAAATGACAGAGACGGGTAATTCCATAACAGCGGCATTGGAATCACAGATTGAGGGGTCCGTGACACAAATACTCTATTGGCCATTTTGAGAAAATGGGTTTATGTGTCACTGTATGAGCACTTGGGCCTTAATTAGGAGTTAAGTCTATGTTTCACTAGCCAATGACTTCAATGGGATATTGGGTGGAGTTAAGTCTTTGTGTTTTTCTGGAAAGCCAACATTTTTCTGAACATTTTGATATCAGATACTCATTTTTAGGGGGCAAAATATGGAGTTGCGTCTTTGTGCCACTAAACCCTCGATATCACATATAGCAATCTTTGCTATCCTGATCTCATGGCATGGATTGGTTTATATTCTAACCAATCAGTGTAATTATTGAAGGGTTGGGTGATACACCAACTACCATATATGTATGAAAAAACATTTCTCTTGCACATGGATGGCTCTTACATTGAAATGATATTGTAAGAAGTTTCATCAAGGGAATTTGGCACATTTTATGCTTCACCTTACAAAAATATTTTAGTTTCAGGATGTCAATTCTATAGCAAGGTGCAGTAGTGTACTCTTATTTCTCAATTGTTTTCTTGAGAAATAAGTCCTCTTTAGAAATGAGCCAATCATTGCGGAATAATACCCGATAAAAACCAACCACTGTGTAGAAGACACATACCTTCAATGTTTTTCTTTCATTATAGCATTTCTGTTATTTTTGTGAGGCCTCGATCTGCACATTAGATATTAAAGAAAATCATGGCTTTTTGCCAAGTGGTTTTCTATGTCCAGGAAGTGAACATGTTTTTAGTCATTCCAAGCCAAGAGGTATTTGATATAGCACACTTCCTTGCAGTTACTCAGTGTGCTGCACACATTAATGCTCCATGCACATGATTGGGCCACTAAAACAAGAACATATCACTTTGAAATGATACCAGGTGAGTTATGCAATCTAATTTTCTCTAACAGAATAAATGGGCCTTCGGAAGTTTCTTGAATAGGTCAACCGACAAAAGAAGCAGTCTTCACAGTAGTATATAGTAGCCGGTACGTTCCACAATTTTGCTTCAACCGATTGATACAAAAAGGCATTTGTCCTTCACATTGTGACACTTGCCATTTGTGTACATACCTGCAGTCTTTAAAGTTGTTTTTTGTATTGTAAGATAATACAACACTTAAGTGATAAGAAAATGCTTACCCTTTAGTTAGATTCAATTTCGGAAAGATGATACAATGTGGAGAATGTGTGTTTTAATTCATATGCCCTAGCACAAACAAGAAAGACATCTTGTTTTGTGGACCAGGTATCGAGAAATCTGCTGCATTAAATTGCAAAGTGCCAATTAGTAGTACTGTATATCTTTTTAAATGGTTGTTGTCTTGAGTAAGAAGTTTCATTAAAGATCCTTGTTTGATAAAAATGTAATTTTAACAATGAGATCATAAATTAATTTTTTAATTAAATATTATAAACTTTGTACGATAACAGGCCTTTATTTGAAGTTCGTTTTTTTTCTTCAATATCAAAGCAAAAACAAATATTTATAAATTGAGGCCAAATTACAAGTACCATGAAAATGTGGGATTAACAGAAAATCATTTAGGATAACCGGTAACATAAATAAGAGTTTAAAGGAATGTACAATCTTGACACGACGTACTGTTGAAGTAATCTTATAGTGTAGACACTAGGGGATTTTCATAGAACTAAGGACTTTTAGAACTACAGACTTGGAAGTGAAACAATTCCTTGAGAAATTTACATGATCTCAACCCTTAATTATGTGCCATCTTTATCACATTTTCTACATTAGCATTACCACTTTGTCAAAGAGGGGAGGGGGGACACACCCCACCTTAAGGCTTGTTCAGATATGACATGGTAAAACGCCATGGCATTTTTACGTTCTGCGCATTTTCACTGAGCCCTGGACACCGGCATGTTACATCATCATTTTCCTTATAACGCAACGATTTGGCCGAGTCATATCTGAAGGAGGCCTTGGGTGTGTATTGTATAAATGTATCATACATTTTTAACCACTACAGTCTTTGTACTACATGTATCTATGTTTATAAACTCTATTTTTCAATAATGTTTTATGCACTTCTATTCTGTACATTGTAGCTGATAAAATACAAAATGTAAGTTCTCTTTTTATGCAATGACATGTAAATGTGTTAGTATTATAATTAACATATCAATTTTGAAAAACAGAGATAGGTTTTGAAATGGACAGGAGATACATGAACAGTTTTCTCATTGATAGCATTTACATTTAAATGTATTGAATTATTTATATAGTTCCTTCATTCAAAGATACCTATCATATTGAAAAGTCTCCCGACAAACTTAAGCGTTAACTTCCACATTAATCTGCAAATTGGCAAAACTCTCAAAAGCATTCTCAAATGGGCGAGATGGGCGAGATATTAGTTTCTTCCTGTGAGGCTTTGTTTCCTTGGAAAGTCTCAGAAGTTTTGCTTTGGATGATTTTAGGTCTAATGATATATTAAAAGTGTATACGTACAAAATCTTTGAGGGCGATTGGTCCTTTATGATTGAAGAATTAAATTACAAGAAATAATTGAATAGCTGTTAACCCTTTGATTGCTTTTTTTGCCTGTCTGCACAGTTGGTCGTTTGCCACATGTGCAAGTTAGCTCAAAGCATGGGGCAACAAATGACGGAAGGATTGCTTTGTGCAACACAGTAGCTTTTAAAAACTACCCATTTAAGGACTCAATTTAAGCTCAATGACAACACTTTTAACACGGGTATTGATAGAATTTTCACTGGAAACAGTTAAATAAGGCTTTGGTTTATCTATCCCATGATAATGTGGCACGGGAGATTATTTGTGTGACACATGCCAAGATACTCTACACAAACCAAAATATTGTTTACCATCATGATTGTATTGGTTTGTTAAAATACTCTTTTTATTAAGTATGAAGTGATTCATATGTGTTATCATTTATGCCATGTACAAATAAATGTAAATGTGCTTTCTTGCATTCTTAACCATTCTTTTAGTCTTGTTATTATTTCTCTCCGTCACTTGTCTTAATAATTACATAATACGTTTTGGGGTTTAAATATGAAATACATTTTGACACTTCTCATTGGCTACATTCTTGAACCCATTTAAAAATTGTTTTAATCTCTCATGGTTAACAGACAAGACACAAATCACTTTTCAAATCCCACTCTCTTTTAAACAAATCCTAATCCAAAGCAAACAAAGGCCCACATTTACAAAATTAATGTAGTTTTCTGAGCTCTAAAGACTCCTGAACCAAAATTCTTCTTGTTCATCTTCTTGCCAAAAATCTACAAACAAAAAAAAATATTAAGAAATCCATTTCCTCCCATTTTTGTAATATCAGAGCTTGTTACTACCAACTACATCACAAAAGGCAAAGACATTAAAATGTTTTAAACTTGGCAAATCACAGATTTATTTTACCTGTACAATCAAGTTATCTACAATATAGTACTTTCCCATTACATATAACAAATGAGAATTTTATACAGGAATAATTAAAAGCAGTAGGCATGCAGTATGTCATGCATGTATAGAGGGAGCACACCATTAAAAATACACATGTAGTTAATTTACATGTACATAGTACATGCATTCAAAAGGAATGTACAGAAAAATGGGTGTATACCCATTAACAAATCCCATACATATATCTGCATGGGATAGCTTTTCAAAAAATGTCCATACATGCCTACCTTCCACATGAAAAAAATAACCTAGAAATCTCTTGAGGCAAAATTAGGACTAAACTGTACTTTGAATGCTTTTAAAAAGTTGCCAGATTCAAGGGTTCATAGTGTTCATAATATTTATTATTATTATTATAATGCTAGCTTAACAATCAGAAAAGCATACGGAAATGGGTGGCCTCTACTCTCCGGCTCTTTCCAAAGTAAATTAGAAACTACTTTTATACATCCCAAATTAAAATACTTAGGATATGCTAAATTGCAACGGTAGACTTTTGATTAAAATGTGTTCATAAAAACGTTAAAAGTTAATGTACAGTATATAATTTCAGGGCTTAAATACAGAGTACTCTCTGTAAATCTCCTTTATTCCACAGAACATGCCTTTCTTTATATTTTATGATTACATATTAAATTATGATCTCTAATTTCAGTTTTATTTACTGTGATAAATGAAAGAGAGCATTGTTTCTAGATGTAAAATAAATATCAAGGAATTGTGAAATTTATTCTTTACTTCAAAAAACCTTAAAAACAAAAACAAACAAAAATATTTTCTTTAAACATACATTTTGTGTTTGTCCAAGTACCGGTATAATGTATGTTTGTTTCTTGTACACTAAGTTAACATGGTAAAACAAAAGTTAAAACATTATTCTTTAAAAAGAAAAGCACCTGATCATTGTAGTCTAAAGACTATTAACAGTTTGCATTTTAAAATAACTTACTATTTAACCTTTTTAAAGACTTTCATGAAATTGTTTCTAGTACAATGCAGATGTATCAATTTACCCATGAAATCCTAAATCTACAGAAAATATATAATATAGTATCTTGATCTGAGACATGTTTTTTTAATCAGACCTAGACATATGTTTTATTTTTTACAATATTTATATGTTTGTGTTGAAAAAGAAGCAGATTACAAGGAAGAAAAAGAGAGAAGAAATACCGGTAATCAAGACTTTCCACAAAAACAAAACTTTGGCTTTTTCTATAGATAAGAATATCAATACATGTTGTATATACATGTAATTGTAGAATCAAACCGTTTAGCAATACACATGACATGTACAGATAAAAATCATTTTAAAAATATTTAGATATTAGAGTGTAAAATGTCAGTAGGACTAATGTCTGTGATACGGGATAAACATTTCTCAATATTTTTTTCATAACAATTTCACTCTGACAGACGTTATCTTCCTGTATATGAACAACTTGTATGTCGCCTATTGTAAACAAAAGTTTAGAAAAATGGAAAAATTGCAAAGGCAGCACAAGAACATATATGATCAGCGTAGAATTTAAGGCAACAGGATGCAGGATTAACCCGAGGAAACCTCAACCACACACAATCATTTATGGATTAGTATATAAAAACAAATAGCAAATCTGCATGTACAGTGAACAACTAAATGATTCATACCCCATGTAAGTTTGTTATTTCTTTGCATTCTTTCGCACATTGGGACCAATCGATTTTTCACTTACTTGAACAATTAAAAAACTTGGTAAGGGCATGAATACTTTAGTTGTTAACTGTATATGTATTTTGTTTGCATGTTTATATGGCATTTCATCATTTTAGTAGGTGGGTGCATTACCAAATTTCCCTGCGAAAAAGACAAAACAATACCTTCGCCTTTAACTGTTTGCAGCATTTTCATGGCATTCAACCCTTTCTAAGTTACTATAATGGCAATACTGTCCTCATAATGTGGTCAACAGGCTTCAAATAATTTTGTTTTAAATAAAAATTCCTGTTATGCATGTAAACATGATGTAATGCTGCTGTTAAATACCATAGAAAAAAAAACTTCAAAATCAATACTGGATATTTTTCTTAGTCTCATGGAGGTAATAAATTATATAAAAATCAAGATAAAATATATACAAATATTCATGATTTCAAAAGCATACACATCAACGTTTACTTGCACTGAACCTAGCACATTTTACTATAAATTGATAAAGTGCTTTGTCCACACACCATTTCTGCACTTCGTGGCACTCCTTGCAGTTTCTCGCCTCACCTACCATCCCAGTATAGCTTTCTGAGTGAGCTGCCAGTGGGATTACTCCATCAAGTATCAGTCTTGCTTACAAATTTCATAAAGGAGATTTAAATAGTAGACTGCTTGTACTTTGCATAGAAATCAATCTAGATTTAGGCACTTATGGCAAATAATTAGTCATTATTCAAAGAAATAATTCATCAAGGCATGGGTACCATCTTATAACAAGCATAAGGCTTCGGCAAATCCTATCTCAAGTTTACTGGCTTGTATATACGAGGACGGGATCAAAGATTAGTTTCTTTGACAAAACATGTCTTCTATTGCGCTTACAAACATCACGTTTGTATCCACACTGCTAGCCTGATGTGATGAAATCATTGCAATTCGTCTGCCTAGGAGCAAGAGTGTCACCACTGACTGATAACCCTTGCACAACGGGACATGGAAAGGTCCAAGGGCGGTGCTGAGGAACTGTGCTTGGGACCTCGGCATTGGAACTACCGCAGGCCCCTCGGGCAATGACGCCATTCACACGACTGCCCGAGGAAACACTGCCGAGACTTGCCGCCTTAGTGTCAGGATTGGGATTATTCTGGGTGGCGAACCTTGGGGTACATCCTGGAGCAGGTCCATGAGCAACCTGCAGAGGATGCGGGCCACCTAGAGGACTTCTCATGCGACAAACTGCCTCCTGGTGACACCTATTCCAGGAGCTCACTGGGGTTGTAGGATTGACGCTCAAGGGTGGCATGTAGCCTGCACTGGAAGTCCCGGATGAAGTGGGGTTTCCTGTACGGGGCCTGACATGTATCGTATACGTCGTGCCATTGAGTGTGTATGCGATCCCTGACGGGGGAATTCTTTGCTGCATCCTTTGCTGGATCTGGTGTATGGAAGGTGACTTCCAGAGCTTGGACGGCCCTGTACCAAGTCCTGAGCTGGCAACATGGATACTGTGCGGAGACTGAGGTAGGCTCTTGGATGGCCCTGTACCAAGTCCTGAGCTGACAACAGGGATACTGTGCGGAGACCAAGGTAGGCTCTGAAGAGAAGAGGTTGGTTTTGACTGTGCATGACAAGCCTTAATCGCTTCTCCTGAAGAAGGGATCGACTGCAGTTGGTGTAAGGGTACATGGTGAATAAGAGATGCAGAAGGATTCATGGAACTGTCTTTGGTTGAATCACCACTCTGCAGATCAGGTAGTCTTTGCACTGAAGAAGGGATTGACTGCAGTAGGTGTAAGGGTACATGGTGAATAAGAGATGCAGAAGGATTCATGGAACCGTGTTTAGTTGAATCACCACTCTGCAGATCAGGTAGTCTTTGCACTGAAGAAGGGATTGACTGCAGTAGGTGTAAGGGTACATGTTGAATAAGAGATGCAGAAGGATTTGTGGAACTGTCTTTGGCTAAATCACCATTCTGCAGATCAGGTAGTCTTTGCACTGAAGAAGGGATTGACTGCAGTAGGTGTAAGGGTACATGGTGAATAAGAGATGCAGAACGATTCGTCGAACAGTCTTTGGTTAAATCACCACTCTGCAGATCAGATAGTCTGTGCACTGATGTAGGGCCTACATGTTCCATATTGACCAACCCATGACCAGAACCACAGATATCTGCAGGGTGTACCATTGGCTTACAAAGCAACTTGGATCCATCCAGCACTCTGGATGATGCTGCTGCTTGTGAACGCATCAGATATGGTGGCAGAGCTGAAGACTGTGAACAAGATGTAGACATAATCGTAGGCAGACGCTCATCTCCAAAAGCTGGCGGCTGAGTGCATTTTCCTCTTGACCTAAACTTGGGACACACATGTTCAGTCTCAGGTAGCTTTTGAAAGGTAGTTTGTGACATTGTTGCGGGTGCACTCTGCTGCTCTAGAGGAATCCCTTCCAAAGGCTTCAACTTGCCAAGATCTTCATGGCAGTCTTGAGGCGAGGGGATTGTGGTATCGTCTCCAGAGTAACTAACAGATTCCATACCCCTTTGGCTACTAATAAAATCTGAATTGAAGTACTTGATTGAAGCAGTGGAAGGCTTTGGCGTGCTCGTGAAGAGAGGTTCAGGGCATATTCCTGCACTGGCGTCGACGAGAGAGCGATGTGGTGACAGATACATCTGGTGATTGGTCTGCGGCAGTACTGGCCTAGGGGATGCCAGAGCAACACCATGGCCACCTGGGCTGGCTAGGGTAGTCAGCTTCGGAGGGGATGAGTGAGTTGAGGTGACTGTCGGTGATAACACCCAAGGTGTGCTGACCGTCTTAACAACTTGACCGCTTGTAACCGTCGGGGAGGCATTGTCACCTGGAAACAGCCATCGGTCAAGCTCACCGATGCTTACTACGGAGCTGGGTCGACTGGAACCCGGGCGAGGAGTGCCTCGACTGGTACGCCCCTGAAGGAAGGTAGGGAAACCTGATAGCGATGGAGGAGGAAAGCTAGCAGAAAGCCAACAATCCTCCCACTCTACTTTCCTTCCCATCTCTGAGAGTCCCTGCTCTGTTCTCTCAAAATGAGATTTCATTCCTTGGGCTTCCTTCAAAATTCCTTTGAACTTCTCTCCAGAACTTGAAGACATATCTGTATCCTTGCTATCACTGCCCTTCATCACACCTCTTGAAGTTTTCACACTGCCAGGAATGTCTGACTTAGCATCCTCTGGATTTTTCTTCAGGCTTCCAAACTTTCCTCCAAATTTCATTTTCACACTGTGAGAGCTGTAGTTGTGTTCCCTCGATACGCTCACTACGCTTGTTCTTCTTTTGCCTTCATCCAAGGACGGATCAGTCCGCTCTCTTTCTTTTCCAAGTAATTCACTGTTTGTTTCTAGATATGGGACTATCAGTCCATTATCTGGAAAACTGTTGCCTTTTCTTTGGTCTAGTTCTGAGAGAGAGTGACATCTAGGCATTTTCTTGCTTGCATTCTTGGGATTATCGCCTGTAGGCCTTGAGTCTTGATCGGTTGTCTCCGATGGTTCTTTATCCAGGTCTATTGTGAGACGGCGTTTGACATGCTTGAGGGCCGCTCGTCTCAGTTTGGAATCATTCCTAACATGTGGGGTTTCCTGTTAAATGTAAGAAAATATAAATGAACTCAATTAGTCACCAATGTTTTTATCAAATAATTATAATTACATGTTACTCTTCAACTTCTTGCGTTTGTTTGACATAACATACCGGTAGTTCACTTTTATTTACAACATATCGAGGGTTCAGTGACACAAACACGTAACTCCATATTTTGCCAAAATGATTATTTGGTATCAAAATGTTCAGAAAAATGTGGGCTTTCCAGGAAACACAAATACTTAACTCCACCAAACACCCTATTGAAGTCAATGGCTAGTGAAACATAGACCTAACTCCTTAAGGCCCAAGTGCTCAGTGACACGTAGATAAACCACTTTTTCTCAAAATGGCCAAAATGGAGTTACGTCTTTGTATCACTGATCCCTTGATATGATGCAAGTGAAGTGGAGAAAAGGTTAATGGCTTGGTCGAGAGAGGTGGAAATCACAGTCTGTAATCCCACAGGCTTACACATGAATGATCACTTCAAATCAGACCAAATTTCAGGCAAGTACAGGGTGTATTAAAAAAACATGAATTTCTTGTCATATAGCAACACTGCTGAAAGGAAAAATAAACAAGAACACTACCAAACAGATAAACAAAACATGTAATATATTAGTGTCTGGTAATCCAAAATAATCACTTGGTTGGTGGCGTTGGTGCATTGAAACTAAACTTGGGTCAAAATCCATAAAGAAACATGGAGAAATTCAGTTTATATCAGATGAATCAAGAAATTCCACCTTTTGAAAATCAGTTCTCTAAAACCTTTTACAAAGCTGATTCATAATCAGAAACAAAACTGGAAAAAACGACAATAATGCTGTAACTTCTTAACAATTATCAAACTCAAGGATCAATATTGCATGCAGTTGGTTGGAGAAAAAAACGATAAAACAATGCGAACAAAATTTGAAATGAACAACAATGAAATAATAACAAGAAACTAGAAGTTCCCAAGATAATCTGGAACAAAACATTGAACTTCTCCGCTGGACCAAGTACCTGAATCAGAGACCTGTTCACAATCCTACTTTTTTCATCTTGTCCTGTCATAGAGAGAATGAAGGTTGAGTGGAATCCAGAGTCTTTCTTTACAAACCAATTTCTTATTTTTTATTTGTATATTTGAACAGTTGTCTTTTTAATCAGACCAGTATTTTATCTTTCATGGTTTCATTGTACGATTATGTAGATATGTTTTGTGGATGGATATTCTTTTCTATTTATATGTATCCTTGATAGTTGTAAACCTATACATTTCAGCTTTTTAGCTGCAGCATGTCCATCATTGTATTCTATCTTTTTCGAAATACACCTTGAATTGAATGGAATTGCTCTTTAATATATCTCAAAATTTTGCTGTGTAAATCTGGAGTATTCGAAAAAATAGTCTCAAGCTAATAAGACCCCCAACAGAAGTTAGAGAACCAAAGTCAATGACTTTCCATGACTCTCCATGACCTATTGATGCCTTTTTCCATAACCAGGTAGGTTCCAATATCTAAGTGTCATATGAATACCACCCCCATTGTCAGTTCGAATTGTAAGGCTACCATAGCTAAACACGGCCAACATCCAGAACCATTTATTTCAATTACTTCAGGAAAACAATTTCATTTTCAATGACTTCCCTCACTTTCAAGCTTTCCATGACCATGGGAGCCCTGTTAATTACTAACAAGGTATTAATGATGATAATTGCACGACACAGAATCTTAGAAAACATTGAATTCAGGGCTATTTACAGGTCTGGTGTGTAACCAGCACTTAATCTCCCGATACCTATTCACTGCATTGTGACGAGTAACCATATAGGGCAATGTTAGCTCGATGCAATAATACTAATATAGCTAGTAGGCCTTAAATTTCAATATTTTTAGGGCAAGGCCACCTTTCTGTAGGGCACATTCCTATATTACTGCACAAGTAGGAAGAATTTGAAAGGGCACAAAAAATCTTCAAGGCCAATGAGGGGCATTGAGGACAATCAAAAGGGCATCCACGGCCATGGCCTTGGATTAATTTAAGCCCTTAGCTACACTTCATCCATCCCAAGGTATGCTCAAGGAACCTACAAAGTAGAGTCAGACTTGCCTTAGCGACCACCTGTGTAGAAAGACTAGTTGTCTATAAAGATCACATTTCTTGTTCCCCTTAAAACTGCTTTCTCAATGAAACGTATTAGGAAAGTAACCTGTACATAAAGACTCATTTTTCTTGTCTGTCTTGATCAGTCTTTATAAACAGGTTTCCCTTTAATATTATTACCCTGGCCACAAGCATTTCAACTAATGAATTCCGACCAGGTACCCATTCATTACACCTGGATGGAGAGAGGCATTCAAATGTTACTTTTGTGTGCACTGTATCTTACCTGTTTCTACTTGGGCCGCGTGGTGTTGTGGGTGGGGTGCTGGGGTGTGTGCTTGGGGGTGGGGTCCTTCGGGCATGCTCACAAGAGGGGTGGGGTGGGTGATGATCACGGTGGGATTCTTGGCAGGCTCAGGGACCGCTACTTTGGCAGGTGGATCCTAAATGAGAGGGAAAGAAGAAAAGCTTTAAATAAAGGATATTCTAACTTCAGGGCATGATACAAGCTAAGCGTAGGCATTTGCTGATGACCGATGCATACAGATTGAAGTGTGTTGTTGTTGTTTTTTGTAACCTTCAGTACAAATGCCTTTTTATGCGATTCCATGATTTAGGCCAAATATTAGCTTACATTCACTTAAAGTTAAAGTTGAGTTCTGGTCATGCGATTTCATTGTGAAAAAAACGTTGTGGAATCGATCAGAAAAGGTGGATCATCTGGCCCAGTCTTGGGAAATTCACAAGCACTGTACACAGAAAGATTTATATGGGACTACACAAACATGTGGCATAAAAATCTGTCCCAATTTGTGTGATGTTACATGCCATATTTAGAATATTAAGGCATTTGAAGAGCCATGCTTTTTAGGAACATTTTTTATCTGATGTTCTTCCACACTTGCATAATGCAATGATAACGCTCACAAATTATTTTTCACCTCTTCCCAGAACTCAACCTTCTCTTTAATATAAGATGTTATTCACAATCCTGACATGTTACTAAAAAAATAAAAGCATGTATGAAAGTATTAGAAGACTGACATATATACATGCCAGCTATCATGTAAATGCATACATGTATCTTTATTATCAAGGCAGATCAATTAACAAAGCTAGCATACAAATGCAAAACACCAGGGGAGTGTTTCACAAAGACTAAGATCGACTTGAATGTGGACTTAGCTATGGCAGGCCGTTCATGCCACTAGTTGCTCTCACCATTGGTCTCTCAATTATGATCTTTAGATAATAATTTTTCCTTCAATAAAGAACTATTAAAAAGGTAAATTCTGCAGATTTGTGACCACGATTTGTACGTCCTGTGAGAAACCAATGCCAGGAATGGTTAGAGGAACTAGTGGCATGAAAGGCCTGCCATAGTTAAGTCCAACTTAAAGTCGATCTTAGTCTTTGTGAAACACTCCCCAGAGCATTGTTTCACAAAACCATCCAAAGGTCAAAGTTTGTCAACATCCCAGTGAAACAGCTGTATTAAACTTATCAAGGGCTTCAATGGGATGTCGGCAACTTGCATTTATGACTGCTTCATGAAACGATGCCCATGTCTAGAATTCTAAAGAAATAACTCAATCAATTTACCTCAACATTTGTTTCTGACTTGACCTTTTTGATAATAGGATGGTATTCAAACTCCTTGTCCAGCGCAAGCTTGACCGCTCGTTTGCTGCGTCGTATGATGGTCACTAATTGGTTGGAGTTAGGAACTCCAGCACACTTGATTTGGGTTCCTCCCAACTCTGACTGAGCTTCTGAGCTGTAGACAAAGAATCAAGAGATGTTGGTTGTAAACTTAAAATAAAATGTGTTTATTAACAAGTTTCTACTTCCCTGTATTTCTCTCTCTCTCTCTCTCTCACACTATCTGTTTTCAAAGTTGATCAAACCATGGTCTGGACACATTTTGACTTCACTCAATTTCTGTCCATAAAATGTTCTATCTACTCATGCATCTGGCATAATCTTTTAGGGTGCTGAAATAAAAGTTAGTTAGCCGAACCACAAAATGTGGACAATGATTATCGCAATAGAGATAAAGCAGATAAGTACCATCAGGGGGGTGTTTCACAAACATCCTGAGTTGAACTTATCTTTAAGTTGGACTTAACAATTATGGAAAGCCGTTAGCATCATTGAAAATATTTTGTATAAGTTATTAAATCATTCATATTGTCTATTATCAAGGAGACTCATGTTTATGTGGAATTTATGAAAAGACTAAATTACTTGAATTTTTGCTTTTGAATATATTTTATTTTAAGGCTACAAATGGCTCTCCATAATTTTTAAGTCCAACTTAGAGTTAAGTTACGACTTGGGATCTTTGTGAAAGACCCCGTGTCCTGCTGGACCAGCCCTTACCTTGCAGTCTCGTGTTGAGTACCATTGGCGGCATTCCTAGAACCGATATCATTGCCATGAGGAAGCTGAACCCAATTCTCTTGTCTCATCGGCAGTAGACGGATGACGGAACCTGGGGTGGGTGATATGACAGCAGGGCGTGGCCGACTCACTAGGGCGCCACAGCTGTTTGGTGCGACGATTGTTCGGTTTCCAGTCACGATGGTAGGGTTGCCGGGATCCGTTTGGTGCGAGGTGCTTGCTTGCACGGCCGCCATGGTATTGGCATTCAGCAAAGGGACAAATCTAAACAGAAGAGATAATCAAAGATTTAAAACCAGATGTTTTAATGATGATGAAGAAATTGTGTGAAAAGTGTTATGTAAATCAATAACGATATACAAAGAAATGGAATATAGGATTCATTGTATTTCTAGTAATTTAATACCACCCTGGCTTCAGCTAGACTGCTCTTGCAGATTTTTTCCCTACTACTTTACAACCGGAAACTCATGCGCAAGAAAAATTCAGGAAATTCACAAGTGGTTCAGAATCACAAAATTTTCATGCAACATAACTGACCAGGCACGAAAATATCTTGTGGCGTGGAAATGGGAGTCATTCACAAATCGCAATTGTTTCTGGCTTTACAGGAAGTGTATTTAGTATATACAATTAGATCAGTTGAGAAGAGGCAACTGTAGATGTACCTGCTTTAGTGACCACCTGACTACAAAGACCACATTTTGTTTCCCTTGAAAACGATTTCTCATAGAAACATGTACTAAAGGAACGTGTCTACAAAGACCACTTTTTGTGTTTCCCTTGGACGGTCACTATAGACAGGTTTGACTGTATAAGCCAGTTCATAGATACAATCTGCGCATGGGCAGATAAAGGTCATTTGTACCAAAAAGGTAAAACCCACAGAGACGAATATTGGATATGCGCTCATGGAAGTTATGTAACATTATTCATTTATGCACCAACGGTACATTCTAAGATACGTATTCTTATCAAGAGGGCAAACAAAAGGTATTCATGAAGCACATCTAGGACTTTGGCATTTATTATTCTAAGATGCTCAAAGTGGAACTTCTCCATGTGTAAAAGAACTGTGGATATTTGGGGTCATTTGTATCATGTGCTATCTGTAAACTCCCTTATTACCTAAAGACATGGAGGAAATATCACTCACCTCTGCACATAGACCACTTTCTGTGCTTTACTCTTGGAAGCACTGCTACATTCTCCTCCCTTGCCTCTGGGGCTGGCTACCCCCATCGTAGTCATCTGAGAGGTCTCTCTTGGGCTCAGCTGATACTGCAAGGACTCCGGGGTCAATGGTGCTGGGTCGGGGGTCAGGGGTGAAGGGTCAGATGGGGTCACGGCTGGGCCAGAGAACAACAGTCTGGACACGCAGGCAGGGTACTTATTCCGCAGGGCTTGAAACTCCTGAATGAAGTCTTCCTCTGTTGATGGAAAAAGAGAAAAATTAAGAAATAGGGGAGATTATTAGTATTTGCATCCAAATGCTCAAAACCACAATACTCAAAACATGTTAAAATTGTGGTTTTGCAGAGAATGCTGGATCTAATCAACAAATAAATCAAATTTTAGCCCAAGAAAATAATACAGAATGTAGAATAGGTAGATCAATGGATCAATAAAAGGAATGGAAGGCTAGACCCTTATGCATGCCACAAAAAAAATAACCTCAAAAACACTTTTAGCCGGCCTTCCATTACATATTCACAATGACACATTCACAATGACACATGCACAGGCACCTAGCTATATGATGAAATCACCTTTTTTGGTGCCGTTGCTAAGGGTCGATGACGAGCTATCCTCTTCGTTCTCATCCTCCTCCTCATCCTTGACGGGACTGCTTGGGGCCGAGGAATACTTGCGGCACTCCTGCTCTGCCACTTCACAGATGGCGCTAAAGGATGCGGTCCGACTCCAGGTGAGGCGGGACTTGAGGGGTGTGGTCTTGCCGAGGGGTAGCTTGACCATCGCTGGGGTTTGTTTGTGGGTGGGGTTGGAAGACCAGGAATCAGAACTCACTGCACGAGGAGAGAAAAAAATGGCAAGATGAAATTAATAATAATCTCACCTTTATTAACAATACCTGTACTTGGCACTATGACACTCATCCAAACTCTCTTATTCTTTCTATATTTCTTGTGCGCCTCGGAATAGAGTTGTATAGATAGACGGCGCTATATAAATGCCTATTATTATTATTATTAATAATGAGAACAATAATGATAATACAAATCATCATTTAGGAGAGCTAAAAACAAATAGTGCCATAGCGCTTAAAAAATTACAAAATGGGAAGAGAAACATGAATAGACTCATAAAAAAGGTAAATCATTTTTAGTTACTGAGGAAAGAAGTGTTATTAATTGAAAGAGACAAGACAGCATAGTTCTCTGGTGGAAAGTGGGATATTGTTGCTCGTTTTCAAGGCAGCCACTTATTTTCCGGTAGATGAGAGTCTGAATTTGGGGATAATTGCCTTACGTTTGTCAGATAGCAGAAGGATACGTATTGTAAAGCAGAAACTTTTGCATATTTACATTAGTGCTTAACTACCTACAACTTATATAAACATACACTGCTGGGTTAGGCAACACACTTGCCATTATATGAACATTTCAAATTGCCATACTAACACATGACATGTAATAACTTTCGAGCGGTAGGAGTGTCAAGTCTGACAGATATGAGCGCTATACAAGAACCAACTTTTATTAATATTATTGATACATACCAGGAGGAAGAGGAAAGTAGGAATGCTTCTGTGTTGGTTTAGTGCCTGTCGGAAGTTCACCTGTACAAAATAAAAAATTTATAAAAAAAAAGATTATATTATAAGAATAATTGAATGAAAGAAGCCACAATTGTAAGTTATTTACTCATTCAATCATCTGTTTCTCTTATAAAGAACATAGGACAGTGTGATGTTCCGCCAAGATATATAATCTGAAATATAGAAGTGAAATACATTCATGCATACTCATGAATATGTTAATGAGTGTGGAGGCGGAATCAGATTTGTGGAATGGATGATTTGTAGTAATCAACCTCAACCATGGTATAAGTGCAAGTAATTTTTTCCTATTTTCTAGAGTTTCTTGAGTTTGCGTGTGAGTGTTCGATTGACATAAAACAAAAGTATAGAAGTATTACGGTAACTTAATTAATTCAAAATTTTCATCATGATGGCACTACATGTACTCATCAGTCAATTCTAATTTAATTCATAATTTCAACCATGACCCAAACATTCAAAATAACCATACAAATTTAACCTAAAACCTGATTCCAAGGCCTAATCCTTTAACTTAGAGGCAATTAAGCAATTAAGCAAACATCACTAGAGCATTGGGATACGTATACAATTAAAATAAAGATTTTTAAAGACTTTTTAAAAGAGATTTAAAAAGATATAAGGAAAAAGAAGGGGGATGTCTGTTTGGAGCCAAAAGGGCATTAAATGTGTGTATAAATTATTCATAGCCCTTGTAAATTTGATGTTTTTTTATTTTTTTATTAAATCAATAATGAAAGGAGGACTGGTTGAATTAGGGCCCTTTTAGATTTTAGCTCTAACATGTCACATTCTCAAGAAACATAAATCGCAAAAAAATCAATTTTTCACATACTTCACAAATTACAAACTTGGTAAGGGTATGAATAATTTAGTTGTTAACTGCAAGTTAATGCACTTCTGGCTCCAACAGAAACCACTTACAATTAAAATAATTTTAAAAGAGTTTTTAAAAGAGATTTCAAGAGGGTCAAGAAGGGAAAAAGGGGAGGGATAAACTGTCTGTTGTGTTTTAAAGTATATGAGTTGCCCTTCTGGCTCTAACGGATGCCACTTACTCCAGTCGACGTGACTTGTATCTGGATCAGGTCCGATCCACCTGAATGCTGGCTTACGACTTCGTCCCTCTGACAGGTGAATCTTCTCAATCAGCTTCAGACTGGTCAAGATGTTTGCAATGTCGTACAGTCTTCTGACTTTAGCTGCACAGGAAACAGAGAATAATAATAATACATAATCATAAAAGAAGTGCGTATAAAGGCGCTTACCACCAAGTCTCTAAGCGCTAGAGCAATGTTACCAGATCATTGCAAGAAACACTAAGTTTTCTCACAATTGTCCTGAATGGTCTGTCAAGCATTATATTTGTGAATTCTTCAAAATATAGCATATTTGTGAATTTTATCTATCAGCTTCACAGCAGACTATAGTCAAGATGTTTGCGATGTAATACAGTCTTCTTACTTTAGCTGCACAGGAAACAGAGAACAGAGCAATGTTACCAGATCATTCAAGAAATACCCCATGCAGGCTCGTTCAGGTAAACAATCTTTTTTACATGTTAATAAATGGCAACTATGCGCAACAAAGATTATGCTTGTATACACTGAGCTCTATGATTTAGGATACAAAATTGTGACGGGTACAATTACACTTGACGTCATTTGAGGAAAAAAACGCTGCGGTTTTGCCGCGCTCTGTTCAAAAGAGGCCTTAGTTTTCTTACAATTGTCATGAATTACATTTCAAGAGATTTTTTGTCAAAATATATCATATTTGTTCATATTTGTTCTTTCCAGCAATAACTTCACCAAGTACCTGTCTTTGTTTCAAGAAAATAAAATCATTGCAATTTCTTAGTCTTAACACTTGGCTTGACACTAACAGAGGCCTGAGACACATGCATGCCCAACATCTTTTAGTGACAAACAAAGATCCCCATGTCTCACATAACTTACTTTTGAACTTTGCATTCTCTCCAATCTGATAATTCTGGTCTCCTTTCAGTATCCTAGCAGCTACGTCCAATGAGATGATCCGATCCTGAGAGATAAAATTAACACAAACAATATCTCAGATTTTTGTAAAAGGGATATTTTCGTGTAACAAAGCAGCAAATTTTAACCGATTTTAATGGGCGAAAATCAGTATGCCATTGAAGGGATCAGTATTTCTCATACAAATACACTAAAACAAAATGCAATATCCAGTAGGACACAGGTCTGCACAAGCCTCAAAATCTAGTATGAAAACTGAAGACGGGTACTTTTTTGCAGCTTGGTACTTGGTTGGGTAATAATCCCTTTGGCAGCTCACTCAGGAAGCTATGCTCTTTAGATTTGAATGGCTATTTTCAGTGCTTTTAAGTTTATGCTACTTAAGAACATTTTAAAATCAGGGGTGATAGTGAGCACTAAAAAAAATTAGAATAATACATTTTCTTCCCTCATCCACGCCCACCTTGAGTAAAAAAGAAAAGAAAAACAACATCTAACAACATCCCCCCCCCCCCCCTTTGAGTAAGACAAATTGGGAAATAATTGGGGGAAATCAGGAAAATCGGGGGAAGATTTTTTTTTTTGAGAAACCAATTTAAATCCGGTTTTTATCAGGCCTGAAACTTGCATAGATGTTTGTTATCTGTGTCAAACTTGCAGCTTGTTCCCGATGCCTCAAAATTCATGCAATGCGTTGATTCCTCCTACTTGCTTGTTTTCTAAGTACAGATTTGCTTTCTAATCATCTGTTTAACTGTATATAAATACAAATTAAAAATATTTTTAATACCTGACTGAATAATTGGGACAACTTTAGCTGATTAGCAGGGTGGTCCACAATACAAGGGGTTCTAACATGTATCAGTGACAGGTTTGAATTTATAATGCACAGGTTTCAAAATCAGCAACTGCTTAATGTTCATTCTCAACCAAAATTATTCATGAAATAATCGTTTAAATATTTCATTTTAAATGTTTCAAAATATGGGTCAGATAGCACAAGAGTACATCAAAGAATCTTGGAGTTCTTAAGCAATGGTGTTCCCATTTTCTCACGTTTGAACTGTTGTTTGGGGACCATCCTGTTACTATATGTACAGGTTAATAAAAGAAAGAGTTGATACATACCTTACACACTAAGAAAAGCATAATGAATTTTTGGCTCATCACACCTAACGTCTTATCTCTCTTTGTGTCTGTGAAATAAAGAAAATGAAAGGTACACTAATAAATAATATTCTGGGAGGATCTTACAAAGAATGTTACATGAGGAGATCAGGTTTATTTCTACAGGACCTCTTGTTCAAATAGTACCACTGATCACTGTTGCTTTTTAAATGTCTACAGTTATCTCTGCATAACTATCAAAGTCGTAAAAGTTGAATAATTTTTGGACCAAACTACATGTATGCAAAACTTGGGTTATTAACACTTCTTAAGTCAAATATTGCTTTAGTTGAAAAGATTCAGATTCAACTTATGCAGAGTTTACTGTATTTCCTGAGTCATTTGTGTCACATCACCCAAGTGAGGTTAATGGGTACCTGGCAAGATTTAATTTCTTGAAACGCTAGAGCGACATTATGGCAGCCATGCTAAAGCCAGAGTAATAATTATGGAGTGCCAGGAGTGTCAAGTCTGACATACATGAGCGCTATTATAAGATCCCACTATTTAGGAATGGACTTTAAAGTAGTCACCCAAAGAATCAGAAGTGTTTTGAATTGATGCAAACTTTGTATCATTGCAAAGGGGAAGCCTTACTGATCAAATATAACAATTTCTCTCTTCAAAATATGTTTTGGGCCCGCAGTACCGGTAATCATCTCTCAAAAACGTTAACTTTGAGATCCAGATTTTCTGCCTTCAGCCGTCCTCCATAGAGTGTCAAGATTTGTGACATCACATGCGAGACACAGCTAGCCACAAATTGCATTTACGCCTTTTCATGATATCTATATGATTGTTCAGCAAATTGTTCTTGTTTTTCGAGAGAAAATCTTACCATCGATATATAATTTGTCCATAATTATCAGTTGTCGTGAATTTTCTTTGGGTGACTACTTTAAGCCTTTAAAGCCAGTCTGCACTAGTTTGGCAAGGGGAGATTAGACCTCCCTGCAAGGTCACTGGCAGGTGGTTATCTCATCAAAACAGCTCTCAATTAACATAAGAAAAAGAGGATCATGGGAGACGAACAGGCACTGATTATGCATTCTTTGCTATATAGAGGGCGCAAGTAGCTATACATGTAGGTAGTGCAGTGGGGCTTTAATAGTTTTCAATGTACTTTGTACTCAATATCTTACCATCTTCCCAGTTCTCTCTCCCATCTTTTCTCATCTCCGTCTCAACCGGAGATTTCAAGTAATTGCTGATATCCTGGAGGGGTTGCTTAGCAACGTCCTGGAGGGGTTGCTTAGCAACATCACCCATCATCATCCTGTCCGGTCCGTATACCGGTGATTTGCTTTCATCCATTGATAAACTCCCATCTTCTAATCTACTATGAAGGAGAGCTAGCTGTTCAGCAAACTTCTGTCTCTGACCTAGACACTGTACCAAAGAAACAAAATACATGTGAGCGGAGAGCGATTTAGCTAGACTATAAAGCTTGTAAATACCTCTGATAAACTGAAAAAGAACTATGGTGATACTGTGGGACTGTGAGAAAATCACACTTATTCAACAATAAATCAAAAAAGAGCTCTCACAACAAAAAAAGGTATGACTATATCATACATGCACAGTATATGTGAAGGGCACGTTTTGCTTACCGTAATTAACGGTGTATAAACCGCACCTTTTTGCCGCCGAAAAAAAATTCAAAGTCGGGGGTGCGGTTTATACACGGTACACCAATTTTTTTTTTTTTTTTTTTTTTTTTTTTTTAAGTTTTGATTTATGGCGCTATGCCTGGCAATGTCTCCCAGCTCAGTAATCGGTGTGTTGACTCACCACTCGGAAACTCAAACAATACTCAAATTTGTCTGTCATCTTGGTTTGAAATTAATCTTTCTGATAGATTTCAATATGTAGTTTATAATAATAATTCCTCCAATTTCACTTCTATTACGTGGTGTACCACAAGGTCCTATCCTAGGACCTGTACTGTTTTTTTAAATTTACATTAATGATCTTACACATTCAGCTGCACCTCGCAGTTAAATAAAAGGCTTTTCCGCGTGGGTTTTTTAACACGGACCCGGCGAAAAAAGTCGGCAAAAAAAAAAAAAAAAAAAAAAAATTTAAAGGGCCAAAAAGAGGGGTGCGGTTAATACACGAGGGCGGTTTATACAACGTTAATTACGGTATTGCGTTTTGCTTATTACATTGTTATTTTGTATGTTATCATGTATTATATACCTCACTTAAGTAATCCAGCCCTCTGATTGGTCGAAATTGCATTCATAAACTTCAACTGTTCCTGTGAAATTCTCGGTAACCATGCATAAAACATTTCAATATTTTTAATAACCATGGTTATTAAAAAAATAAGTCAGTCTCCATGGTTACCCCATAGGTTTACATGTTAAAAAATGGTTTGAGCGATGAAGGATACCATACGTGAGCGAAAAATTGGTCGGTAATTTCATACAAGACAAGACAATTCCAAACAAGACAAAAATGGCTCAAGAATCTCTCCCAAGATTTCAACTTATCAAATGCAAGACTCGCCGACAGCAAGAACAACAAAAAGGGTACGTGAAATTATCCATAAACATGTTCGTTTAGTTGCTGAAAAAGCATAGACGTATAGACTGTAGACGAAATTAGATCTAGTTGTCAGGATGTCTGATCGCGTACCCGATGTTGTGTGTTAAAATTATTCACATAGAGATTGTACGCAATGCATTCCCTATGCAGTCTACGTGCATTCCGCGACCATGCAAAAAAGGTCAAGTTTTTTTTTCAATTCGAGATTCAAACCTTTATAATCTGTTGTGATCCTGAAGGTGATACTCAATAAGTGAGGTGTCATATGAAAGCGCAGGTTCTTCTCCATATTCCCCACAGGGCCGGCCCACCCCCAAAATTGTAAAAATATCTTGCTTAGACTATAGAATCTAGATCTAGATCTAGTCTACTTTCAAAGATACAAAAATAGATCTAGTTGACAGGGTGTCTTGATCGCGCACCCGATGCATGTTGTGTGTTAAGGTCAAGTTTTTTTTTCAATTCGAGATTCAAACCTTTATAATATGTTGTGATCCTGAAGGTGATACTCAATAAGTGAGGTGTCATATGAAAGCGCAGGTTCTTCTCCATATTCCCCACAGGGCCGGCCCACCCCCAAAATGTAAAAATATCTTGCTTAGACTAGAATCAAGATCTAGTCTAGATCTACTCTCAAAGATACACTCATAAAACACAACCGTGCAGATAAACTAGAGAAAGGCCAAGGTGGTGTCATTAGTTGACTCTTTTGTTTTCGGCATATAAAAGTATTAATGACTGCTTTAATATTCGAGAAATAGTTGTTTTTATACGCTCTCGGGAAGGTTACAATTGGGCTATTGCCCTCGGCACGCCTCGGTCAATAGCACAATTCTAACCTTCCCTTGAGCGTATAAAAACAACTATTTCTCTCAAAGCAGTCATTAATACTATACTGTATAAACATGACCAATGTTAAAATGTCTTTAGCTAATATTGTCATCCTCAGAGCTGCAAAATCTGAGAAACTGTCCGTTTATCTTTGCCGGAAAAATGACTGAAATTTTTCGATCAGTTGGGAATCGCAGACAAAAAGCACTGTATGGTGTCCCAATCTCTCAAAGAACATTTTAACACGTAAACCATAATGGGTATCGCAGCAAAATTTTATTATTTTCCCGGTAACCAGAATATTGAGGGATTATTAAAAGATTTGGGCATTTTTCGTTTCTTTATGGGAATGGCTAAAACCATGACTCCAGTTTTGACCGATTAGATGGCTGGATTTCTTAAGTGAGGTATATCGATCTATACTAAACAAGCATTGTTCGTATCCGTACCTTGAGTTTGGCTAGTGTCCTGTAGAGGTGTGTCCTGCCATGCCACAGGTATCTGTTCTTAGCTCTCCGGCTCACCATCTCCACACTCTCAAGGACATTCACTATGTCATAGATTCTTCTTCTCTCAACGTCTGCAAGAAAATTAAACAATTCATCATGTTTGACTGAATCTCTCTCAAAACTTTTTACAAGAACCTTAACAAAAAGTTGTCCAAGAAACATATTTGGAATATGTATAGTCGCAAAGCCATGGCATGCAATTTAATTACTTGACGGGAAATGCAAAAGTCGTGGTGCAAGCCCCGGCAATAATAATACTGTGTGAGCTCTGGTCAATAATGGTGAAGCACTTTATTTATCTTGACTGTGATTGACTTCCCATACGGCCTCGCGGTTTCCAATACCTCTGACTACATTTGAGATCATCTAGCCTAGTAGAACTGATTTTAATTACGTACAGTGTATCTTACACATACACAGATTAATTTAGATGCTGCTTCTGAACATCCACAATCATATCTTATCAATTTTAGAGTTTAGAGCTTTAGTCAAGTATTTCACATACTGTACTGTTAGGACTGCAAATGTTTATCAAAAGTGCAATAAGTAAAACTGTGCTCTAAAGGTGCGGTAACCCCACCCCCTCCCATCATTTAAAATATGAGGCTTTAACATTAACACAAATACTACTCAATTCTCTAATTTGAACGCAGTGACCCCCTGATTTCCATAGGAAAAGGTTAAGTCCTGGTTCATTACTTACTCAAATCTTTAGAGATCTGATCCAGGGAAATATCCATGGCCTTTCCGTCTTTCGGGTAATCTGGATATTTTGTCAAGAATCTGAAAAGAAAATTAAGGATCATTAATATTTTGAATGTGATGTCTCCAGAGATCAGATCAGTGTAAGAGGAACCAAAATACACTGAAAACTTTCAAACCAATAAATGTAGTAATGCTTTAAAGTTAACTCTTTGCAGATGCATATGATTTGTATCAGAACGATTGCAATCAAACTGATACAATATTTTATCAAAATCTTGATAATCATTATGATAAATGCATTGATAAAACATGATATAAGATGGCCTGACGTTCACTCTACAAATTCAAAAACAGAAATATTTTGAGTCCTTTTCGACATTATAGTTTTCTAACTCTACATTGTCATTTGGAAGCAAATAACTTTCATGCCTACTTTGACTAAAGTATGCATGGAATATTTAAGAGATCACTACAATTACACTTACTTTTGACAAAGTAATCCGAGAGACTTGGCTTTTCGGTTGTTTTTCTCTCCTTCCTCTGCTCCGTTTTCATCTGAAGGCGACAAAAGGAAAGATGTATCATGTCCAGATGATGAGTTCATAGTGGAGGTTTCTCCATTGGAGGATGGCACTGTTCCTTGGGTTCTAGGTAATACTGTTCCTTGTGACGCTGCTTCGACCATGTCATCAAACAATCTTGCTTTCTTTTTTTTGTTCTCCATGTTCCTGATTTCCGGACTCATTGCACTTAGCAGCATCTTGAGGTTCGCCGTAGGGGTCAAGGGGTCATCGTTGCGTACCACATTCGCGTCCTGTAGTTTTGTTGGGGTAACGGGTTGCGCAGGACCAGAGTTATGAACACCTACATGTAGCTGATGAGTTCTGAAAGACATCCCATGATTCATGGATGAGTTCTTCACGTTAAAACTAAGGTCACATGACGAGAAGCCCCCGCTTGAACTGAGGTCCGCGCTGAATCCTGATGAATTTGGAGTGAAACCAGAGTCGTTTGTAAGATTTGAGGAATCCATGTGATTCCAGCTTTCTTCTGTCCTCTGTTTAAGATTCATATTGGGTAGGTATTCCACACTGACATTAGGGCTACTTGATTTGGATCCTCGTTCATCCCTGCTATCGCTTGTCTCCAACATGGAAGAGAAGGGAATTTGTATGCTGCCCCCATACTCCATAGAGTCATCATCACTCTCACTATCATGGTCCAGGGGTTGGAAGTGATTTGGCAACAACATGCCTGTCATAGTGGAAGCTAGCTCAGCCATATTTACTCCAGAATGGTATCAAACTTCTGCAAGAGAATGAAATAGAATAAAGAGAATGTTGTAAATACTTTTGAAGTAGACTAAGTTATAGAACCCTGTCCCTACTAAAATGAAACCATGAACACCCTGAGGGTATTAGAAATATCACTCAGTTCATTTTATAGATGCTGGAACTTCATCTTTAAAGTTTGTTATAGAATTTTTTTAGAAGAACAGTTCAAGTTAAACAAGGTTATGGGTGTCTGATCGCGCACTCAGTTTTGTGTGCTAAAATCATTCCCATAGAGATTACACACATCCCTATGCAGTCCATGTGCTTTGCGCGCTCATGCAAAATTGGTCATGTTTTTATTACCAAATTGAGATTCAAACCAATACTGCTCATGATCCTGAAGGTGATAGGCCTACTCATGTGAAGTGTCATATGAAAGAGCAGGTTTTTCTCCATACTCCTCAAAGGGGCTCACCCCAAAAATTCTAATAATATCTTGATAAAAACAGCGATTTAAAGTACATTGTTTCCATAATGGTAACTCAGATATTTACAATTTTCACGAAGTGAGCGCCCGAGGGCTGAGGGTTAAGTTGGGCCAGTTGTAGGATATCCATATTCCATCATCCTATTCCATGCACTTATTTTCAGGGATCACAAGCAGTTACAGTTTGAAAATACCCTTCCTTACTCCACGCTTTGCATAGAGTGCTGTGCAGCGTTTACACAAAAATTATAACTCGGAATGTAGACTACCGGTACCACTTTTTTGTCCATACTGGATTGGATTGGATTGGATTCTGAATTGACCCTACCCTAGTCCTAGATCTACATCAGATTGGGGGGGGGGGGGAGGGCTGTAGATCTAGATAGACCTATCTAACAGTGAGCCTTGAAATTTGAAATGTGTTCTTTTGAGTAGAGGAGTTGATTTTTTCAATTATCCAACCATGATGTGAAAAATAATCCAAAAGGGAAAATTAAAAAATCGTTCAGAAAAAACACTGAAAAAAAAGTCTGAAAATAAAAATGAATGAATGGTGCTGCATGTGCCTGTGGTGGCTAATCTCACAAGAAGAATGGTCAACAAATTTGCAGTTGGCTAGATATAGATCTAGACCCTATATGACACTGTTAATTCCAAATTGTAAAAGAAAAAGAAAAGAGTCTCGTGTAGCCGAGTCAGAGCTAGAAATAGTAGAAGAACGAGTCAGGGTCTAGAAGCTTTCTGTCTGGCGGCTGACTGGCGCGGCAGCCCGGTGTCAATGCGACCCAGCTCAGCAGCCGTTCAGAAAGCGCGCGCCCGATAACCGGCGACATAACATTAACAATCACCGCCCATTAATTGCAATTTTGCATGCACAAGCTTTCATTTAATAACAGAAAAGATGTGTGCCTTCCCTTTGGGCATCGATAAAGAGACCATTCGTTTTTTAATGTTAATAAATCTTTTACAAATATCAAAGAATTAAGATCAAACAATATTTTTAAGTCGACAATCTCTCGATAGATCTAAATAAATTCGCTGCAATACTTTAATGGCGCGCCCATTTCTAGGCAGAACGGAAGTCGATTTACTACTGCAAAATATCATCTAAATCTATCAGTATCATCAACAATGTCGCAATTTGTTCAGTTATCTATGGAAATCATTCATCTCAAATATGGCTTAAGGTACAATACATGAATAACATGAAAAACATTTCCTCACATGCTGTAATCTAAAAAAATAACTAAAAATAAAATCAAACGAGTTCGACCTTTTCCCAATGGCATGGCAATGCACACACACAGCAAACGACACGTCGACACGAACTGCATTCACTCCCATTATATTTCAGATTCTGATGAAAACTCAAAATTTCCAAATCAACAAATCGTCTCACAATGTCTCCAACATTTCCTTTCAAAATACAATTTTGTATAGATATATCCAAGCGTTATTTACCTGTGATTCTAAGGTATTTTTATCTCCCTTCTTCTGATTGTCTATTTGACTCTGCACATCGTCGCATCGTCGGCAGCATTGCATTACGTTATCGTTCGATATCGGGGCTCGATCGCAACGCTGCTTTTTTTTCAGTTCAATTTTGGCGCGGCATAATGAACACAAACGGAGCCCGCCTCTTTTTCACTGCTTCCCGTCAGGACACCTGTTTGATACACAAATCGTATGTACGGCGTTCTTGTAGCTGTGCATCTTCAAAAATTAAGAGCTTGAAACCAAAACAACTTATGAATGAACGTAGAGGCGTGGCGTAGTATTGAAATTAGGTGACGTCTAGTGCTATACTACTTTGATGACAATCACGTGTACCTTTTCTTCTCAGTGCATGCATGCTGCAGTCAATGAATCAGGTGTTGGATTATATTAAATATAAATAGACTGAAAGGCGCGCGCTTTGTGAAACGGGCAAAAGTCTGGGCAAGAGACGGGTATTTTGGTCTGTGGTCACCGGGGTAATTCAGGGGCGGTTCCCCATGGCCGGAGGGGAGCGGTATAGTCACGGGGGTCTGGGTCTGTTGTTTAATTGTCAGATATATTAGGGGTGTTAATTTAACCCCATCCCCCCCCCAAAAAAAGTAATTATCCAGCTACACATTATCACTATTTATTTTATGCTAAGAAAAATTTGGGGAATTGGACCCTATAAGTTATCACAGTCTATACTGATTGAAATCGTTCCTTAAAGGTAATACAAAGTTTTGGTTTGGGGTCATGAATTTGGTTCAAATGAACATATTGGAAGCATATGCGATCCTACAATATTCAGTGATCATCGTCGCTGTCGAAATCGAGTCTTAAGTTATGAAATTATAAATAATAATCACTTTATGTTGTATAGCTCCCTGTCAAGGTCCGATATTAATTAAGCTATAAAACAATGTTTCTTGACTAATATCGACCGATTACCTATTCCCGTTTGCAAATTATATACTACAATTACATATTCTGAGATTTTCAAGGTCGCAGCCACAATAGTACGGCCGTAGGAGCTATTTGAAATTTATCAAAATTTACCGGGAGCACCGGTAAATCTTTATATTCAATTTTTCTCGAAAGCAGAAGTGTTTTAGGGGCTAAAATTTCTAGTGCTTTTAATACATCCACAGGGGCATCCAAATATATCAAAATTGTAAAGAATCACTATCCAACCCTTTTTCAAAATTTCCCAAAACTTTGTAATACCTTTAAAGGGGGGGGGTGGGGGGGGGTAAAGGATTATGTATTCTTTTCTCCAATAGTCTAAATGTGTTTTCCACCAGCATTTACAATGTATACCAAGCAATTTGAAACAGAAAGAAACACAACAGAAACAATAAAAATACAAAATGAGTAGAATAGATTACACAATAATAAAGATATTGTGGGTAAATATTTATATATGATATTATTATGAGGGGTTCATAAGCAAGTGTAACGAAATATTCCCTTTGGATCAGCAACTGGCAAATGTTCCTAATTATATTACTCCTAGTATCATTATCACCAACATTATCATTCTCATCTTCGGCATCATCATCACCATCATTATCACCATCATCATCACCATCATCATCACCTACATCTTCTTAAGATCCCTAAGACACGAGTAGCCTGTGGTGAAAGAGCTTTTTCATCTGCAGCACCTTCTCTTTGGAATAATTTACCATTTAATTTGAGAATCATAGCTTCCTTTTGTAACAATACCTGTACTTGGCACTATGACATGCACTCATCCAAACTTTCTCATTCTTTCTATTTTTTGTGTGCGCCTCAGAATAGCATCGTCTAGATAAACGGCGCTATACAAATGCCTATTATTATTATTATCACCATCATGCACCATCATATCATCATGATTCCCATCATCATCACCATCATCATTACCACCACCACCACAACCATCTCAACTTTGATCATCATTACCATCATTGCAACCTTGATTCTTACAAAGAAATATTTGACACAATTAAACAGCTACAGGAAACCAATGTATGCTAATATAGATTTCTTTAAAAATGTATCATCTATTTCTGTACAATATCAATTTGTTGTATAAATATCCAACATTTGATAGAAATATTTTACTAGAAATCATCGGCACACTGCTCTGATTTGAGGCCTAATACCATCTACTGGCATCAGCATTGCAAATTAAGAATATCAATTGGGAAAACCCTGCTAAATATACAAACAAATATAATGGCTAGTACTACATTTTACTCACTTAGACCGTCTATTGATAACAATTAACAAATCATAAGGGTTTAACTATTATCATGAGCTTCATATATCTGCAACTGAGCAACAATTAACCTACTCTTTCCATCATAATGATCTTTTTAAGCTTCATAAACAAAATGTTGGTCAGGACGACCAAATGACTTGCCAAAGGTTTCCCTGCAAACACGTAGCAACAATGTATTAAATGCAGATTAGATTTATCAACCTAAGCTACATACTCTAAGAGATAAATGATTTCAGGCCAGACTTTTGTACAATCCAGGGGTATGCAGGGGGGGGGGGGGGGGGTTGGGGGTTCAAACCCCCCCCCCCCCCTTTGTTATTTTTATGTGTGTAAACCCCCCTAAAAAAACCTAAACCCCCCCCCCTTTGGATTTTTTTTTTTAATTATAAAAAAAAAAAAAAAATATGCCCACGGCTAACCTAAAAAAGGTGACCTTACCCCCCCCCCCCCCCCCCCCCCCAACGATGAAAAATGTCAAATTTTCAAATTTCGAGACCAAAAAAAAAAAAAAAAACTGTCCGCTTACCACATGTACCACATGTAGCACATTAGGCTCTTGGTGCAAGTTCAATTAAATATCCAAATTTTATACAACAAAAACATGTTTTAAATGATCAGTTAAGTATGTGAAAAAGTGGGTAGAAAATACATATAATTATTTTTAAGTATTTAAAACAAGGATACGTAATTCCATAATCAGCATACTTCTTCTAATCCTCAACATGACATGAAAATGACAATTTACTTTTAAAGGATACCAGTATATATGTACCTAGTAAAGGGTTATACAGCAATTCCTAAATATAAGCAAGACTGGCTCAAATCGTTTTTAATTAAAAGGAATTATTACCTAAGTAGCAGTTTGATTCAGCATTTCACCTACAACGCTAGTAAATATACACAAAGTGAATGAAGGAATATAAATCATGGGTATTGCAACAAAAGATTACAGTGTTTGAATTTCGGATAATATTTTAAAACCATAAAAATAAGAAATTTTTCATTGTGTAAATAGAGACCTTGCAGCAAATTAGATACAACCTTTGACAATTTTATCAAGTAAATCTGTTCCTTTAAATAATTGTCATAGGTTCATTACCGGTACTTTTATATCTATTAAATTCATGATTTATTACATTCACTGACAGGAAAATCATTCAAAAATATTATGCAGTTATAAAGATTATTCAGGCCTATCATAAATGGGAACATTGAAACAGTGGAGAAGAGCTAAAGTAAACACTTTTTGTTACAATACATGTTGATAACGTAAAACAATTATATTTCAAAAAGCACAATTCCATTCTCATTACGAACAAGTGTGAATATGATAATGCCAAAAATAGATATCTGAGCCCCGTCTAAAGAAATTTGCGATTGATATGGATCAAACCCAAGTTTGCAAACTTATATCTTTTACGTACATAGTTGGGATTGATATCAATCTCAAATAAGTTACGATTATTTAATATCAACTCTTTGAAAGACAGGGCCCAGAATATAAAAAAAATAAATAAAAAAATCAACTTATTACATTTAGCAAAATAATCAAACTATTTGTCTTTTATATTCACAATAAACAATGTAATAATTCTATGCCTCAAGCCCTCAAAATTGCACAACAGAATTAAGAAGAAGAGAAAGAAGAAGATGAAATAAACATCATATTTAGGAGCCTTATACAGATATACAATTCAATCTAATGGCAAGTTACATCAACGCAAAATCTTCTTCCAGTAAATCTTGGTCAACAAAGGAATAATCATCTAATAATTAGAAACATTAGCCTCTACGAACGGAATCACTAAACAATAAAATTTGATAGTCTTTACAATACGCAAATATAACCTAAATTCTAGCTTTATCTTTGATAATACAACATAATGAAACTCTTATTTGGAGCATCAAAGCCCTGTGTCTTAAACTTAGTTTCATGCATTTGGACTAAACCAAGAGAAAATCATCAGTTTGGAGCCTGAACTCATATACAATTTACAGAACAAATCTTGATGTAAGGGATTCCATGTGGCTATATTATATTCACCATATGAGCTTATTGCAATTAAAATACATGCCCAGTGAACAATTATTTAATTATTTAATTGTCTTGTTGAATAGACTATTTAACACACGCTTACACACACATACACGGTTATGGCGTCAACCGTGGACCAAGTTTAGTACTTGTGTGTGTGTGTGCCTAGGTAATCGCCAGCAATCGCGGACCACTCCATAGAAAACTACATCAAACCGCGGACGTACCTGCTATGGGATGATCCAGGTAGCGAGCGCCTCTCCCGCAGTCATCAAAGGGGGCGCTGTGACATTTCACGATACACATCGGACTGATCCAGTCGATGTTGCCTACACGCTGTGACATCTAATATTCAAACGCCCCCTATGTCGTAAATTTGATACGGCGGAACCGGTATCGCAACCGTGGACGGTCTCCCATTGCAGGTACGTCCGCGGTTTGAGGTAGTTTTCTATGGAGTGGTCCACGGTTGCTGGCGAAAACATACGCACTAACATAGCATAGGGCTCACACAAAGTCAGACTTGGGATTTAATGTTATCCTTAATTTTCTTCATACCCCTGAAACTGTTTACCTTAAGAATACATTCTAGCAATACACAAATTATTTGTTCATGTGATTGGTACATCTTGACCTACAACGGTAGTGTAGTGTAAACCGAAAAAGCCACACACAGTGTTGAATTACCTGATGAAAGACTCCTCTATACAATCTCATATTCGTTTGGCAGTAAATGGCTAATTAAAATGACTTGGTCTATTGACAAAATAATAGACTCATACAGGTTTAAATCCTGTATGGACCCTTTGTTGACCTCACAATGCTTTGTTTCGGATATTGCGCAATATACAGCTGAAAAAAAGCAGCCACTTTTTTGTTAAGATGTAAAATTAACGGTTACATCGCACAACAAAGCACTTGTGCGTAATCACCAAGCTCTGTGTCATAAGATAGAGAAAGCGTTTCACTTTTTACGTCATCATGAAAAAACACCCTGGTTTTGCTGTGACATATCTGAACGACCCTTTGCAGCGTCTAGAATATCAAAGGACATTCGTTGAAGTAGCATGGTTATAGATGAGAACAAAACAGCCTTTATACAACACAAGAAGCCTTTTGCTTGTTTAACTATTCATACCATAAGTAAAAGGCAAATTAAATTTTGGCAATTGGGAGTTAAAAAATAAAAACATAAATTAATTGGAAAGTACAATCTGTATTAGATTTAAAAGATAAATACAAGTAGGTACAGTTACTTTCAAAGAATCTGAAAATGTGGGAATTTCATTAAACTTAAAAGGGAAAATAAATACAGAAGTTACAAACGGTAATTTTATTCTAACATGGCATTTTGAACTGAACAGAGCAATGTTACTAAACCGTGTAATATCAAGTGTAGCACCCTGAAAGTCCACTGTACAATTCACTTGGTAGACTATTATATTTTAGCTAAAAATTCTACCACAGTCACACAGCCAAAATGACTCCACACTGACTCCAAACCAACCAATGTTAACAATAATGCAATGTTTTGTTTTGTCTGTTGTCATTCTGATGTCGGTCTCATAGGTGTGACTAAGGGATCATGATTTTCACGTATATGACAGCAAGATGTCAGTCAATCTTCATGTTGATATATTCCTAGTTTTGAGTTGAAAGTAAAATTTCAATGTCCCTTGTGTCTATTGTAGAATATCACCTAGGACGGCAGCCTGACCTCTAGGTGACCCTCGACCATGTGTAGCGCCCTCTCTCACCGGTACAGGGGTGAATGCAGGCATGCTTGGGAAGGAATGGGCGGCGGCTCCTAGGGGATTCCCCGCTGACACCCCAGCCGATGCTATCACTGGCTGTAATGCTCCAATGGGCGTGGCTGGTTGTCCGGTAGCCTTGAGGAAGGGGTGAGCGGCCCCTGGGCCTTTAGGTGTACCTACCCCACTCCCCATGGGGGAGCCTGGCTGGATGAATGGGGATTGCTGAGGTACAGGAGCAGAGAATGGATTGAAGGCAGGGTGATGGTGTCTATCCTGGCTCATCTCATCTACTGGCAGACGAGGGCTGCGCTTCGGTGTCGACTCAGACTCCAAAAACTGAACAAACTGCTGACTAAAAGACTGGAAGAAGAATACACAAAGGAAAACATAATATTAATTCCATTGCAAAGTAAATCATCTTACAGAGTGGTTATGAAAAGTTGTTTGAATCGCACAGAAGTTCATCTTGAAATGTTTCATAGCACAAATTGGATAATGTCAAAGAAAATTAGCTAATGCTAGTGTCTCTGAAAAGATCATTCTTCTTTTCTGATAATCTTATCGAAGGCAATTAATTTGAGATAGCACAGATAGTGTATCTGCATCTAAGGGAGAAACAGCGAGGGATAGAGACAATGAGAAAGAGACAGAGTACATGCGAAAGAGGAAGAGAGAAGTAAGAGAGAGAGAGAGAGTTAGAGCAAGAAAGAGATAGAGAAGACTCTGAGTAGGGGAGATGAACTGTCTGATATAGTAAGATACTTACTACATTAGCTTTGGTAGGTGTAGCAGGGGGAGTGGGGTGAGGAGAGCGATTGAAGAAACCGCTTAACCATCCACCGGCTCCAGAACCAAGACCAGCCTGAAAATAATTACCAAATACATCATTTCATTAATGATAAAAGCCTGATACATGTTCATGTATATCATCATCATCATCACAACCACCACCATCATGATCCTCAATCTTATGATCATCATCATTGTCATAAACGATATCATCAGCATCACTATCATCATCATTGTCGTCATCAGCATCATCGTCATCATCATCACCACAATCATCATCATCATCATCACTACCATCACCACCACCACCACCACCACCATCATCATCGTCATCATCATCACCACCACCATCGTCATCATCATCATCATCATCACTACCACCACCATCCCCACCACCACCACCACCATTATCACCACCATCATCATCACTATCATCATCACCACCACTACCACCACCGCCACCATCATCATCACTACCACCACCATCATCATCATCATCATCATCAACATCACCATAATTATCACTACCACCATCACCACCATCACCACTACCATCATCATCACCACCACCATCACCAACATTACCACCATTATCATCACCACCATCATCACCACCATCATCATCATCATCACAACCATCATTACACCCTTCACTTCCTCATTATTTATCTACTCACCTTATGCATATCTTCTGATGAGAAGTTCAGAACATGAGTAATCACTTTGATCATCTCTTGTTTCTTGGCTTGAGGTGCCGACAGGTAGTTCATGAATAGATTCTTTACTAGAGGCCTACAAAACAATGAAGTCAATACAACAAATCAATTACTTTACTTTCATGTATTCACTCATAAATATGAAATAAAATGAGGTTGGTATATGTTTAAGATTTGTATCATAATAATTTGTTCAAGTGGAAAAGAAATGACATGTTTTTTAATGGGTTAGTGTTTAACACTATGAACATGACGGACAAAGAAAGCAGAAACAATATACAGTTCCTCAGATAGACAAAGGAACATCCCTTCACTGCTATTATGTAAAAAGGTGAATATGCATGTGACACCTGTTCTACACATTTTTACATAATAGCAGTGAAGGGATGTTCCTTTGTCTACCTGAGGAACTGTATATTTTGTCCGCTTTCTTTGTCAGTCATATTCATAGTGTAATCAGGGGTGAGACATTTGTGAAATAAGCAAAACAGACCATCTGATTATAAATTGCCCTGCTGTTACTTAGGGTATTAAAGATTAAAATTATTGGCCAGTTAACTAGTCATTCATTTTATTTATCAAATTCACTATCAAGGACAAGTGCCTAGAACTTAAATGTTGTGGCACATGCTGGAAACAAAATTGTATTTGTAAGCAATAGCATTGAGAGCCATGCTCAAAGAGTGCATGGGAGAGGTATCATTCACTAGACTTACTGGTCAACCTTGGTCTCGCTACTGCTAGACACCTCATCAAATCTCCGCTGAAACTCTTCCAATATTTCCTCCTTTTTGTACACTGAAATTAGCAAAAACACATAAATCTTAATTATTTCACAATCATATGTTGTTTTCACAACCCGAAGCCATTAACTTGCAAAGAGTTATTGAGCTTTCTACCAACAAGTTTTTCCAAAGCTTAAACAATCTTTCTCTAACTCCCTGCCTATTATCTTCCTCCTATTTTGTTATCTCACTCTCTCATATTTTCATGTTATCCAAAGTACAAAAATTGAGAATGATCCTATCTGTTTGAAATCAATAAAGTTTAAATTTGAATTTGAATTTGTATTATTTTCTTTTCCACCCTCCCTCTGTCTCCCCAATACCCCCCCCCCCCCCCCAAGAACAACAACAACAAAAGCACCCTACAACAAAAGTGATACACATAGTTACAATGAATCTTTTTAAGTGATAATATCAAGAAATATACTGTATCTTTAAAGATACAATAAATCACCACAGAAAATAGCTTGCAGAACCCAGCTTTTCTTATTTAGGTACATGTACATCTACATAGAATTGCACCAACAGTCAGCAAAGTGCACTTGGTATAGGACAAAGAAGGAAGCTTTAAATTCAAAGTGTGAGCTTAGGTTAGATAAGGGGATTATTATGCACATAATCCCTATTATAATAGACTTCATTACGAGCTCACTTCCTACACAACAAAGGATTGCTCCTGTACTCTGTAGTTGATTGAAAAGACTTCCTTTTCAAAGAGGCTACATTTTGTTATATCCCTCAATGATTAACTGGCTATTAACTTCAAGAGATTACCATATGTAAAATCTATATACAATGTGGGTTGGTTATTTTCTTTGGGAATTATTATATTCTATTTTTTGTGTTTTGTGTTTTTTTTTTTTTTTTTTTTTTTTTGGGGGGGGGTGGGGGTCATCTACCTACATTTTCATGTACTATTTTCTAATGGAATTTACAACATGTAGAACCTACATTTTAAAAATAAACTCATTTATAAAAGTCGTTTCTCATCACAATCATTACATATTATTGTTATTTTGTTAAAATTAAGATATGTCTTTTGTTTAGTCAGTATATTGATGCACTTTTGGTATCTGTATGTCTTGAAAAATAGTTAGCTAAACACCTTATTATGGAAGTACATACTGCTTGTCAAACCCAAGTTCATGTCAATGCTGTAATCCACCTATTTATCACTGTCATTTCTTTATGCTTTTGTTTTGTGAACTTACTTTCAGCTCTGAGTCTTTCCATTGCTTCTTCTTTCTTGTCTAGTTGTTCACTCAGACGTGATGCTATGTCTAATGATTCCTGGGCAGATGACAATCTCTCCTGAAAAAAGAAAAAACATGTTTATTCAAAACATCGAATAAAAATTGTTTCCTAATTCTATTCATTAGATAACTGTTCAGCACAATTTTTTTTCGAAAGTATCTCCTTTTGTAATCAATTACAGTGGAAACTCATTATAACAAGGTCCTTGGTACCATGGAAATTACTTTGTTATTTCAGGAATCTATATCAGGGTAAAAAAACAAAAGAATATAAAGAGCTGGGACCAGCAAAATTACCTTGTTATAATAGATACCTCATTATAATGAAGTGCCATTGTACCTCCATAAAAGTTAGAATCATTTATCTGTAGTGCAAGTTTCGTGCTGACAGTGCTTTTCAAGTTACAAATATAAGCATCACCAAAGTAATACGAGACAAGGTTCCATTCTTAATACATTTTTGTTCTTACTCCTTTTGATATAAACAATGCTTTATATAAGTAACTTCTCAATTCCTGACACCGTTTTGAATTTACCAGAAGAAAGTGAAGTATAAATTCTTTTGAACATTTCAATCTGCAAACAGCACTGAAAGTACATGTAGGTTCCCTATGACAACATCATTAACATATATAATTATATATCATTAAGGGGGATAATAAGCATCAATAAATAAAACGAGACATCTTGTTTGTTGCTGGTCAAAAGGGTACTACATATAGGTGAGACTTAATGAGTTAAACACTGTTCAGGCTCAAAACTGATTAGTTGATATTATAATAATGACATTACCAACCTGTAGATCGACATTCTGTTTGAGTAGATCTGCAGCGATACGTTGCTTCTCTCGGGCCTTCAGTTCATACACCTCTACTTCAGATGCTATGGAGGCTTCTTTTTCTACACGGATGAAATTCAGATATGATTCAAATGATCAAAAAGAGAAGGTTTTACGGTAATTTACAGAGTGCATACAGAAATCTGGCATAGGCTCACATAAATGTAGAATACATTACAAGAGTTTTTTTTAACCATAATCGCCATCGCCATCGCCATCGTCATCATCATCATAATCATCATCATCAACACTATCACCACCATTATCATCATTACCACCACTATCATCATCATCATCATCATCATCATCATCATTATAATTATCATCACCATCACCATTATCATCATTATTTTCATCACCACCATTATCACCATCACCACCATTATCACCACCAAAATCTATAGTCATCATCACCATCTCACCATTATCACATCATCATCACCACCATCACCATTACCATCATCATAAGGCACCACCACCACCACCATCATCATCATCATCATCATCACCATCACCACCATTATCACCATCATCACCACCACCATCATCACCACCACCATCATCACCACCACCACCATCATCATCATCATCATCATCATCACCATCATCATCACCACCATTATCACCAACATCATCACCATCATCATTACCATCACCACCACCATCATTATCATCATCACCATCACCACCATTATCAACATCATCATCATCATCATCATCATCATCATCACCACAACCATCATCACCATCATCATCACCATCATCACCATCATCATCACCACCATTATCAACATCATCATAATCATCATCATCATCATCATCATCATAATCATCATCATCACCATAACCCACCATTATCACCATCATCATCATCATCATCATCGTCATCATCATCACAATCATCATCATCAATTAATTCCTGCCAGGTACCCATTTACCCCGCCTGGGTCAAGTGTGGCAAATGAAGATTAACGCCTTGCCAAATGACATTAGTGCCGTATCGGGGATCGAATCAAGACCTTTAAATTTCAATTTTCAAGTCAAGTGCTTAAACCACTCGACTACGACACTTCTACAATATCATCATCATGTCAGTGTACCTTGTTGGAACTGTTCCAAGACCATTTGGAGGTTACCAAGAGACAAGATGTATTCTTCTGATTCCGACTGGACCATAGACAGCTGCATCAAGGCGTGGTCTTTCTGCTCATTCATGGCACCGAGTTGGTCCTGAAGACTGTCTATCTGTGCACTTGCCTCCTTGCTGTCATATCATGATATATAGATGTGTTTATGTAAACATAGATTGTCAGCATGAATGTCCAAACTGGTTCAGTATAAAGGAACAAATTCCCCTAACATACACGTAGGGCTGAGGAACTTTCATGTCATGAACGGCGATCGCACATTCACTGTAACTGCATCCAAAGAATGGAACAATTTCCCTCTTTTATTAAAGCAGCAAATTCCACAGACCAATTAAAGAAACTCTTGAAATTATACCTCTTCCCTGAATACTTAACTTTGTCCCTTCTCTTTTCCCTATCCCTTTCAAACATTCAGTTGTATGTTATGTATGATTATTTTGTGTAAACGCTGTAATATATAGTATACTATGGAGAGCTTACTAAATACTAGTTATCATTATTATTATTACACTGTATGTCATGAACTTTTGGCATAAATCATACTGTAGCATGGAATGTTGCCCCAACACTTTCTCATTAATGAGAAAGTGTTGGGGCAACATTCCATTCAAAGTTGGGATGAGCTAAAACTGTGTATTTCTTATTAAGGGTGCCATAACTGTAAAAATAGTTTGAAAAACACAGCCCTCATATATAAAAAAATCCTCAATCAAATTTCCTAGGGCTCAATCCTGAGTTCAATTCAATTCAATTCATTTATTCAATGACATAACAAAATTAAATGTACCATACAACATAAAACAGATATAAATCATAATCATAAACAAGGCGAGATATGTTGACATAATCATATATATATAGTTAATATATCGTTAGGGGCAACCAAAAGAGATCAAGATCTTGTGAACTGGTGCCCCTTTTACAGAATTAACAAATTACAAGTAAGACATTAATAATAATCATACACAGATACAACCAACCAAGCTCCAATCTATTCATAACTGATGAAAGCTTACCTAACACTCTGCACAGCTGTAGAGCTGCTATGGGCATGTTCTTCAGCCATACTGAGCCTGTTTCTCAGCTCTTTCTCTCTCTCTTCTGCTTGGAGTGCCTCCTGTGTGTACGTATCTTCCATCTGAATCAAGTGATTTCTTAATCTCTCCAGCTCACGCATCAACTTCTGTTCGTTGCTTCCTCGCATCGCAGCCTGCATTGGGCAAGATTTTTTTTTTTTAATTGATTCTGGGGATATGCTGCTCCTTTTCCTTGATTTGATTTGATTTGATTTGATTTGATTTGATTTGATTTGATTTGATTTGATTTGATTTGATTTGATTTGATATGGTTTATTGATAAAAACGTACATTCAAATAGCGGCCAAAGGCTGAAACAAATTGAATTTACAAAAGATTGATAAATGTACGTTCTTCAAAAGTCAAAGAATTGAAGGAATTCAAAAGATAAATTAGACATCTGAGGCTTGCCCAGAGAAATCTTCCCTCAATGTTTTTATTATAATTAATTTGTCATTATTGAATTGAATTGATTGAATTGATTTGTTTTCACATTTCCATAAAGAAATAACAAAACAAGTTACACAATATACAGGTACATAGTAATTATTCAACACATTAATGACATAATAAAAATTAGGGGGAAAAATAATCAAGAACAAAAGCAGAAATACAGAATTACATTAGACTACAAAAAAATGTGGAGGATTATAAACAGTGATGAACTTATAACATTATGTCTTATAAATAAAATATAGAAATTGAATATTATGATAATTTACACTACTGATTGGTGGAGAGGAAGAAATGTGAAAGTTTAGAAAATTATGAACTATCAGAAATTTGGTGGTGGATGCAACTTTGCAATAAGTGGATCTGTGTGAAAGTAGAATGATAAGAATAACAGGATGGTGGAATTATGAAAGAAATCAGACAGACAAATACTAAATCCTAAAAGATGTGATCATAAAGTCTATGCAAATATTAAATTGGCAATCTGGTCAGTCGATTATGACACATTTATGGACAACTCTCATGTAGATGCCTTTTCCCATCAGGCAGAACTCAAAATACATTCTATATTAATCATACTTTAAAAGATCATGACAAGATGCATTTATATTTAGTGTTTGATTTACATAAATCACCACAGCTTACCTCTTCCTGCAGTAGTAGAAGGTCTCTCTGACATTTCTCTAAAGCCATCATTGCCTGATCCCTCTCCTGCTGGAAACGTTGCGCTTGTGTCTGCATCGCTTCGGCTTCACCAAGTAACCTGCGGACATCTCCTTGAACATCCGTGTCCTTATCATCCACCAGCTTAGCAAGAGTCTTACATTTGTCCCGCAATGCTGTTAATTCAAAGTCCTTCTCCCTCACCTCGGCGCTCATCCTGCTCATGAGGTCCTGGAGTTGTCGAAGCTCACCGTCCTTGTTGAGCACCATGTGCTGTTGGTTGGTGATCTCCTGATGTGCCCGTGCCAGTTCCTGCTCCACGGCTTGTAAACGCATGGATATCTGCTGGGTGTGATGGCGCAACGTGTTCGCCTCTTCTGTCTTCGCCTTCAGGTCGACGTGCAACTGCTGCAGATCACTGGTGTGCTTCTGAAGGGTTGTATTCTGATCTAAGATAGCCTGATCTTGCTGGTCAATCTGTTGCCTCAGTGTGGCAATCTCCAGTTTCTTCTTCTCCAGCTCCATGCTTCTGTCTCTCACAAGTCCATCCATTTCCAATAATGCATGACCCTGAGATTCAAGTTGTTCCTTGACACTGGCAAGCTCTCCGTCATGTTCCTTTAAGCTCACCATATCTTCAGAAGCCTGAGGAGTGACCTGTTGCGATTGCAGACGTGATCGAAGGTCAGCAATCTCTGCGTCCTTCTCCTGCATTTTCTGTTCATATTGCACTGGTGGAGCACTTAGCTGTACAGGAGCCATCTCCGCCTTCACAACAGTCTCCTCTATGATAGGTTCTCGACTTGTCTTCAATTCATCAAGCGTATGCTGCAGACGTGTTAATTCATTTTCTTTCTCACCAAGTTCATTGGCTTTACTTGCTTCCAGTTTCTCCAACTCTTCCATCCTCATAGTCATTTCTGTTCCCGAGTCATCCAGCAACTGAACCTGGTTCTCCAACTCTTCAACTAATTGCTTTTGAGTCTCTAGTTCTTCCTCTAATGATCCCTTCACCCTGAAAGACTCATTTAATTCCAGTTTTGATTGATTCATAGATTCGGTCAATTCATCCATTTTACTTTGGAGGGCACCATGGTGTTTCTGCAAGTCTCTGTGTTTCTGTACCTCTCCGTTGACAATACCCACAAGTCTCTGCACCTCTTCATAATAAGCCAGGCTTTCTTGGTGTTTTTGGTGAATACTCACCACAAGTTGATCTCTCTCCTCCTTCAGGACGGTATTTTCCTTCTGGAGTTTTTCACTCTCAGAAAGCACACCTGAGATCTGAGAACTGTTGCTTGGAGCCTCCGACTGCAGAACTTCCAGCAAAGATGTGTTCTTCTGCTTCAAGGCTTCGATTTCAAGATCCTTATCCTGGATGATGCGTGAGAGGTTATGTAACGCCTCCTTCTGCATGTCGTCCCTCGGTCCTCTGGAGGCATTGTGCAGCTCCTTGACATCCTCTTGTGCTTTCTCCAGGGCAGACCTCTGAGCCGATATAACCTTTACAAGCTTGTGGACTTCATTCTTGAGGTTGCTTGCCTCCCTGGTCTTCTCGTTTAAGACAGTCATCATCTGATGTCGCTCAGACTCCAAGGTCTTTACTTTCATCTGGTTCTTGTGGAGGTCCACAAGGACGCTGTTACCCATGGTTGATGTAGACTTCTCGTTCAGACTGGTCAGGAGACTTTGCCGTTCATGTTGTAGCATACTGATCTGCTTCTCCCTCTCCTGGATGATTTTCTCGTAGTGCTTTTCGTTGTCACTGATGGAGCCATCTTGACCTTGGAAGACACCCGTTGGGGATTTACTGAAAGGGCTTGAAGGTGACAAGGCATCTTCTATCCTTTCAGACACACTTCCATTCATTTCACCATTCTGCAGTGGTTGTTCAGCTGGTTGTTGAAGCTGCATGGTAATGTTTCCGACTTCCTCACGCAGTCTGCTGACATCCTCGTCCTTCTGTTGGTTGGTCCTTTGTAAGTCCTCAATCTGACTCTCATACTCAACAAGAGACGCATCAAGTGACTCTTTCTGATTTCTCAGCTGAGTCAGTGATGAATCTAATCGACTGATTTCGTTGTCCTTATTCTGAATGCTTTCCTGGAATGTTTGAAGCTGACTTTCCAACCCAGCACGACTTGCTTCTAACTCTTGCTGGAGTTCACTAACTATTGCACTCTTCTCAATTACGTTGTTCTGAAGCTGGTGTACAGCATCAGCGCTGGTTTCATCGACCTTCGACTGGTCTCTCAAAGATTCAATCTGGTTTTTTAGTTGACCAATCTCTGCCTCTTTCACATTTATTCTCTCATTAGATTCTGACAATTGAGTATCTTGAGCTGCCAGTGTCTTTTTTACAGATTCCACTTCTGCTTGGACACCAGACAACTCTAGTTCTGCAGCATGTAATTCGTCATTCAATTCACTTATTTTCTTTGTGCTTTCCTTTAGTTCTTCTGTGAGTTCATCTTCCTTTGTTTGCAGACTTGCTTTCTCTACTCCTGTCGATTCATGATGTTGCGCAAGGTTTTTCTTAAGATTATTCACTTCTTCCTCCAAAGTATGTGTGGTTTCTAAATGTTCTTCTCCAGAAGAAGCCATTTTGCTCAATTCTGATTTTGTTTGTTCTAATTCACCAGTCAACTTTTCAAAGTTTTCCTTTGTTTCTTGGAGCTGCCTATCTACATTCTCCATGTCCTTGACCTTAGCATTGAGTTCACCAATCTTATCTTTTGATTTTTCTACATTCTTGAAATAATGAGAATTCTCATCCGCAAGTGCTCTAACATCTTCTTCTTTCTGTTCAATCAAATCTTCCAACTCTTTCTTGCTCTCTATCACAGATTCCAACAATTCCTTCTTGGAGTTTAATTCGGCGCTCAAATCATCACAGGTCTTCTGCAGCTGTTCAGCAAGAGTCCTCTCCTGTTCCTGCGCATTCTCCCGTCTCTCGGCACCTGACTTGATGGCTGCAAGGTCAGTCTGAAGCTTCATGAGCTCACTGTGCGACCTGGTCAACACCTCATCCCGGGACTTGACCTCCTCTTGTATTCTTTCATTCTCCGTCTCCAACGCCGTCACCTCGGCAGCCTTCTGCTCCAGGCGCTTGGAATGTTCAGAGTGGTGTGAGTTCATCTCCTGGAGTTTAGCATCGCGCTCATCAATGCTCTTGTTGAGCTCCTCGATCTCATGGTGCGTCCTTGACAGCTCATGCTCAAGGTAGGCAACACTCTCAGTCGGAGAGACACCACTTTGTTCTTTTGATTGCAAGCTTTGTAGTTTCTCCGTCAGATCCAGGATCTGTGAGTGGAGGTCCTCCCTGCTTGGAAGGTCAGTCTCATCTGCCTGCCTCTGCTTCTCTACCTCCTGCTTTGAAGCCTCAAGTTGGCTGCCGTTTAGCTGGGATTCCCGCCTAAACTCATCAAACTCCTTCAACGATTCATTGTGCTCATCCTGCATAGCTTGCAGCTTTGTCCGCAGAGTTGTCATGGCGACGGCTTGCTCTTGTTTCATCTGCTCCGAGTCCAGTAGGTCAGCTCTGCTTGTGCTCAGGTCCTCTCTCATCTCCTCCATCTCGTACTCAAGAGCTGCTTTATCCGCCACTGACTGCTCAAACTCTGCACTCTGCTTCGCAAGCTTATCATTCACGTCCACGATCTGCGATTCCTTCTCCTTAATCTCCTGGATTAGGTTATCCCTGGAGGCGATAATCTGTTCTAGAGCCGTTTGGTGTTGGGCATCTAGCTGATTTAAATCCGTTTCTAACTGTTCTTTCTCGTCTCTGGTTCTGTTCAGTTCTTGCTCCATGTCTCCTCTGCTTGTCTCCACATCTTCTTCTATTGCACTGTATCTGGATTCTACTTCATGAAGTCTGTTCTCAAGCTCATCTTTAGCTGTGGTTATCTGTGATATCGAAGCATCAAGGTCATTCTTCTCTTCTTCTATCCTCTTGATCTTCTCCGCCATCTCTTCCTGAATATAAAACAAAAAATAACAAACAAATTGATTAATATCAAATGTTAAGTAATACAATTGACTACCAATATGGAAAATGAAATCATGTCATTTATTAAAGATAAAGCTGAGTTCTGGTCATCCGATTGCATTGTGAAAGAAACGTTGTGGAATCGAACAGAAAAGATTGATCAGCTAGCATATAAGTATTGGTGTGTACTGCAAGGTTCTTGAACCATCAAAATGATGAGAAATTTGGCCCAGTCTTGGTAAAGTTACAAGCACTGTACACAGAAAAATGTATATGGGGCTACACAAACCAAAAAATAGGTGTTTTCTTTTTTTTGCCCTCAACCACGCCACCCTTGATTTAAAAAAAAAAAAAAAAAAAAAAAGCGAATTCGCAGGGGGAAAATGGCATCTCTCTCTCTCTCTCTCCCCCCCCCCCCCCCCCCTTTGAGTAATAGAATTGGGGAAAAATAGGGAAGAATAGAGAAAGAAAACAAAATTGGGAAACCGATTTAAATTGGGTTTTTATCAGGCCTACTTCATTGTCTGAATGAGCTTCGAGTGCAATAGTTCCAACTTCAAACAAGAAAGGCTCAAAATTCTGAACAGATAGCCCCATGAGAAAACAAAAGACTACAAAACCAGAAGATTTTTAGGCTTGGAGATAGAGGCCATAATTGTGTCAAGAGTATTTCTGGACTACAAAAAGTCTATCTTGTGATCACACTTGTTATAGCATGGAAGTTTCATCGAAGCAAAACTTCCTGGTTATATTACACATTACCTGCAAGTGAAGATAATTTGGGTTAGATGGGGTCAACAAAAAATGGTCTTGCTTACATTTACTCTTTTGGCAGTTTCCTTCTCTCTCAGTAAGCTAGCATTGTTGTCTTGCAAGGTATTTACCTTCTCTTCCAGGTCTTCACTATGTTCTTTATGAACCGCCATTAGACCCTGTGAACAAAACATACAAATATAAACACTTACTGTATGATCAAGTATTTTGGCAGGGGTTTTAATTTTGCAAATCACTTAACAACACGTAACAAATATTTCCAGCAAGTAATGTCTCATGAGGAAATCCTGTAAGCCTTTGCTTTAAATAATAATAATAATAATAATAATACTCAGTTTTTATATAGCGCTTATTAGAATCACTAAATGCTTCCAAACTTGGAGATTATTACCCCGGCTTTAGCTGTGCTGCCATTGCGGCGCTCTAGCATTTCAAAGATATTTTAAATGACATCACAGTACACATCAAGCGTAGCCAAATAGTGCAGTGTGCATCTCAGTGTGCATAGCAATGTCCTTGCCATTGGAAACTAAACATGTGCATTTCATTGCGCCTTCAATTTTGTAGGTGCCAGAGATACGCTTAAAAGAATCCGAGAGATTTTTTATGTGTGTCAGAATATCGGAAGATTCATGGATTTTCCGGAAGTCTCCCGACAAATCTGAGAGGGTTGGCAGCTCTGTTATGCGCATCTCAGGCGTGCACTATCACTTAATAGCCATGGGTTATCACTTTTTGATGGGAACTTTTTTCCCCGGTAGGCATGTAAGGACAGAATGAAGCCAGATTGCCTACATTCTAGAACCTGTCCCACAATCTCTTATAACAGTTCAGGGAGGCGTTTCACAAAACCTAAGCTTGTCAGAATTAACTATGGCAGGCCATTCATGCCACTGGTTGCTCTCACCATTGGCGTCTCAATTATGATCTTTAGATAATATTTTTTCCTTCAATGATGAACTATCAAAAATGGTAAATTCTGTAGATTTGTGACCACGATTTGTACGTCCCTTGAGAGAACAATGCCAGTAAATGGTGAGAGCAAACAGTGGCATGAACGGCCTGCCATAGTTAAGTCGAATTTAAAGTCGATCTTAGTCTTTGTGAAACACTCCCCAGGAACGCACTGTACCTTTTCAGCCGTCATGTCCTGAAGGATGCGATCTTTCTCTTTGAGTTGGTCTCTCATCCTAATGACTACCTCCTCCAGAGCCTGTTTCTCCATCTCCCAGTCAGCCCTCACCATCTCAAACTGGTTCAACTGCTGCTTGAATGCATCCGCTGCTTCAGGGAATCTACAGATGGAAATGTGACGGAGTTCATTGACCAGAAATCCTCTTCACACGTTCATATTTACTCTTTCTCAAATTGGCAACAATGTTGTTGTTTTTCACATTTTTGTATGAATTTATTAATTGAAAGTAATGAATGCATCTGCTGCTTCAGGGAATCTACAGGTAGAAATGTGACGGAGCTCATTAACCAGAAATCCTCTCTGCATGTGTAAAGGATAATCTCTCTCAAATTGGCAACAATATATTTTTCACATTTTTGTATGAATTTATTGATTGAAAGCTGCTTCAGGGAATCTACATGTGGAAACGTGACGGAGTTCATTAACCAGAAATCCTCTCCACATGTTCATATTTTACTCTCTATCAAATTGGCAACAATGTATTTTTCACATTTTTGTATGAGTTTATTAATTGAAAGTAATGGATGCATCAGCTGCTTCAGGGAATATACCATTACAAGAGAATAGAGTGCAATTATAATCTGATCTCCTCACCATTGATTTAATTGATGAACTTCCCTGCAAATAATTAGAGTATATTCATTAAATGGTCACAATCTTTTCTAACTACTACTTCTTCCCTCTCTCTCACATGGTGCATCCGCAAGCCTACTCTATATCTACATCACCATGCAAGCCGATACTTACAAGCAGCACCTACTGCTATCTTGTATAAACAATACCTTGCATTACAAAATTATGCAAACTAAAATGATCAAACAACTTAAAAATATTACAAATAAACTTGCACTAGGAAAAATTAAAAGTATTTAATGACACATTTAATGGGTGTAATATGTATTGAAGAATTCATATTGGACTACTACTCCATTTGTGTATTCGGACATACCCATTACAAGCTCTGTTTATCGGGTTTCGCACCTTCTTCCTTGTAATACAAGTTCTTTAATTATATTTATGTTCCTACCTATAAATTGTATTGTTTGAATTGAATTTCATTTCATTTCATTCTCAAATAAGTTAAGGTATGAATTTCAAACTCACTTCTCCTTGATACCAGCAAACATGATAGAGTCATCGTATTCCCCATCAAAGCTCACAGCATCAGAGTTCTCCAGCAATGACTGCTTTCCTTCGGTCAAGAACCCTCCATCGCTGCTCAGCTCCGTCTCGGACGTCCAGCCTTCTCTGACCGATGAACTCAGGTCCGATGCGACGCTCGAGTCCGTGGGAGACTGCGGCCTGCGGTATGAGATGTGTCTCCTGACCTGAACTCCATCCTCAGCACCTCCCTGGGCCAGACTGTCAAGGTCACTTTCACCAGTCACAAGGGTCACCTCAGATTCAGACTGAGAAGGGTCAGAAGGTCGTTGCTCTGACCCCTGCGTGTCCTGACCTGAAAGTTCTTTGACCTTCTGATTGAGATTGGTGATGAGAGCCTCACATGTCTGTTTGTCGTCTGCTAGCGTCTCACAGGATTGGTTCAACTCATCAATCTAGGGAGAAGGAAAAAAATGTGATTCACAGCTACAAGACTAAAACAAGTGTCAAACCTAATACAGTGTACATACATAATACATACATAAATCTCATTCTGTACATAAGAGACAAAGCGACACAACCTGCATGAACCAATGAACTATAATGTGACATATTAATCACAATCTTCTGACCAATTTGTCAATTTGAGATTTGCACAGATGTACTGATTTCATATTCCAAAAACATCCATAACTTTCATTTTATTAGTCCAAGTTATTTCAAACTCTTGCCATTACATTTCTCTTTATTGTTTTGCTTTTAAATCAATGAACTTATTACAATTGAATTGTCCTCTACAAACTAAAATACCACGGATATCATAAAACACACCTCATTCTGTAGTCTAGAGACGTGATGTTTTAGAAGATCATTCTCCTTCTCCAGACTACTGACGAAGTCAGCTGTGATCTCCTGATGTTGGCTGCATCCGATCTCGGATACGATCTCAGCTGCCTGGTCACTGATCTCCAATGTGGCTGCTTCTAAGGTAGCGACTGTATTCTTACTCTCAGACATCTATCGGTATAAGAATGATAACAAATATTAAAAACATAGAACTACAACATTTTTTTCTCATACGAGGCATGGTATTGCTTTATATCATTTTAACAAAATTGCATATAGAGTTTGATTACAATATATACAAAATCAACAGACTGCTAAAATCAAATATGGGAGGCGAAAAGAAAGTGGGAGGGAAAGATCAAGGCATGAATAAAAATGCGTAGAACTACAAGATGAATGATGTACAAGTATATATATAAGGAAGGTTCTTTCGAATAACAGTAATGATATAAAGAATTACAATTACAACTACTCATATCTATCATTCAAAGTTGTTTCGTTTTTTTAATCTGATGAATGAGATAGGTGGGCATATTGGGGCAGGTCATTCCACAGTCGTGGTGCAGACGCCTTAAAGGATTATCATCAGATGAACCAATGAACATCCCCAAATTGCCTATGTAAGATGCTTGTAGGATACTTTACAGGACAGAATTGGCATTTTACCATTGAAAATGGCACACACACAAACACATCAAATACATTTTTTTTTTTTTTAAATCGTATTTTATTGAGGAAAAGCGTACGAAATACGACTAAATCGTACTGGTTGGCAGATCTGAACTATGATCTTACCTTTTGTCCAGCTGTTATCATCTTATCCACAATCTCTTGTTTCTCTTTAAGTAGCTTGGATCTTCTCAGAGCTTCTTCCGTTGAGAACTTCCTCCCAGCATTGTGAATGTCCTCTAGCATTGCACTGGTGCTTGCCTGTGAGTTACAACCAAAGTTCTTCATTGAACATATTCATTTCAAGCAGGATTTCAAGTATTTACACATATTTTCTTCATTATACCGTGCGAGTCAAAAAAAAGTTTACACTCAGAAAATTGTCATTTATTTTAAAAGTCAGCTATGAACGAAAGGTTATCATGCATGTTTTGAAGAGTGTTATATCCCAAATCGTTTGGTATCATGTTTGTGAGGTACGTGTTCACGCTTGGATGAAAAGGAGACATTGTTAAAGAGCGCGCAAAAGTTGATTATTTTTTTTCTTCAAAAGTATTCAAGGGAGAGAATGACTTGCATGTACAAATGTATCATGGCATAATTTGGGATAAAAACACTCTTTCATAAAATGTATAATAATTTACTATTCATGAATGAATTTTAAAATCATAAGCAATTTTCTAGGTGAAACTTTTTTTGACTCATACTGTATAGACTATGAGCACTGAGGAGTGTTCAGACACAGATTTAATCTAATTCCAAGCAACGAAGAGATACTGAAGCTGTTCATCTTGCACTCATCAAAGTTAATCGCCAACAAATATAAGACAGCAAAATCGGACAGTATAAACGGAAGCTTTAATCTTGGATGGTAGTCCTACAAACTCTGCAAGGGAACTTACATTGGAGGTGGAGTTGGGGGTGGTCATTAATCTTGGGGTGAGGATTAAGTGGGGTTGCTAAGGCCAATATGAACGCGGCAATTGATTGTTGAGATATACTTGATGCAGATAGATTATTCTGGGAGTGTAAAAAGTCAAGGCATTATCAAAGGGTACAATGCTTTCTATCATTCTTCAATTTGACATGCATATCACTAATTAATAAGATAGGACTTGCTACATAAATCTGACTGAATAAAAAGCAGACAGGCAGAGCTATAAAACTCAACTACCATACAAGCTACTTAAAGTCTCGCCTTACTACCGGTGTCCCTCAAATAAATACAGCGTTCTATGGGTCATGCTCTTTTCAGGTTGCATCAGCAGAGATTTTGAAAATACTGCCAGAATATATCGAAGATTGTGATACTGTTGACAAATTTAAAACATGTCTTAAAACGTTTCTATTTAGAAACAATTTCCAATATTAACTGATGACTTACATATTAATGTACAAAGTTTGATGAGCATATCTCACTCATCTCTATTACTTTTGTTTTTGGGCAGGTCCAAGCTATTTGGATTGTGACGTACGGGACATTCAGAGACTTTAAACAAGAAATAACAATGGATGAAATTATTTTTATGGCTATCTTTTGGTATGAGTCTGTGGCTATTATAGGCTAGTTCATTTGTGGAAAGTTTTAGTTCTGACAAATTTTTCACTTAATTTTTAATGTAATTAATGTGCTGCGTGACGTACGGGACGCTGTGAACCGTACGTCACGCTGCACATTAATTACATTAAAAATTAATAAAAAAATTAGTCAGAACTAAAACTTTCCACAAATGAACTAGCCCATAATAGCCACAGACTCATACCAAAAGATAGCCATATAAATAATTTCATTTGTTGTTATTTCTTGTTTAAAGTCTCTGAATGTCCCGTACGTCACAATCCAAATAGCTTGGACCTGCCCTTTTACTTCCTTCTCTCCATTACATCCATGATATGCGCTACATGTATGTATTTAAAGTATTGCATATCATTATTACCATACATTATATTATATATTACCATACAAGGTACTTCAAAAAGAGAGTACAGAAAGGTTATCAAAGATTATTGTAGGCAAGAGGCTGATAGAAACTTTTTTATCATACAGTGTACCAAGGCCCCGTTGCACAAAACTTACCATTGATGGTAACTTTGCCATCAATGGTACCTACCATGGAAACCTTGATTTTGATTGGCTAATGAGCCCTGTTACCATGGTAGTTGCCATTGATGGCAAAGCTACCATCAATGGTAAGTTTTATGCAACGGGCCCAAGTCTGCTCCAAATTCAAACTAAGGCTACAAAACATATCAGTACTGTTAATGGTTTCAAAATAAATTCTTACACTGTGTAGCTACTGTGTGTTGGTGTCCTCATACAGTGCACAATGCAAAAACAAATGTTTCTCAAGCGCTCATGCAAGTGATGTATACATGCTGGTGTAAGTGTGCATTAAATTAAGTAGTTTTTAAAGAGATGTTCTATTTCATATTTTGAGTTGCACTGATCATTTAAACATCATGCTGATTAATTTTAGTCTTTGAAAAGAAGTTGAATTAGTTTAAGCCGTAAGCCAAGCATTATTTGATAAAATCATACTATTTTGTATATATAAAAAGTAAAGTGAAATAAAAGATACCGGTATAGTGTACTAGTCATGCAAATGGTTCATAGATCTTGCACAATTATAAGTTCTATATTTATCTTTTTAAGTTTGCCAGAAAAGAGGGGAAAAGAGAGAATACAGTAATAAATAATTTCTCATTATGTCTAAAAAACTTGTCAGTCTAAAGCTCTTTATACAATTTTTATGCAAAGAGATTTAAAAATAGGAAGATGCTGCAGACATGTTTATGCCAATACAGCTTTGGATAAATTGGATATATAAGAATAAATAAGAGAATTATAGTATTTGTTCAGTGTGTTAAGATCTTAGAATATTGTATCTTGGTATGCATGCAGTAATAAAGGATAATGTGTTAGTTACATTATAGACAGGTCTCTACAGTACCGATAAGGTATAAAAGATGGTGGATATTTTGATACAGGGTTTTGCAACAGAAAAATTTAGGAGCCAGAAAAAGGTCCATAGTAGTATAAGAAGTGGTAATGGTATAGTACAGTTACTGCCCAATAATAACAATTAAATAAATTTTCAAGAAGAGGGATTTCAATATTAAGAGCAGTATATTGTTCAATATTTGGAAATATATGTCGTTAAAGGGGGTTAAGCAGTGTACACATAGATATAAAAGAACCAACATAAAGTTGTCTGGTGTAAAAAAGATACATACCAAAACAAACCCATAACAAAGTGAGAAATTGATTGTAGTAAAGTCATACACCAGGTACATGCATATTGGAAAAACAATCTGGAATACCTTAAACACAGGAACACATGCAAGTGATACAGTGACATGTCCCATGCGATACATTCAGTGGAGAAGAACATGTCAGTATTTGTGTGAAGATATCTAAAACCCTGGAAACTGTCTCACAAAATCGTCATACATACAAGTTCACCGACATCACATTGTAACCTGTGTTAAATTAACTCTGGGATTCATTTTTATACGAGCCTTATCTGACAGAATTATTATTTCAACACTGTTAAATCATAATATATCAATAATAGCCCATTGCTTGATTAAACATGCAAAAGAAAGAATAAAAAGGCTCTTAGAGCTTTGTTACAGGGTTGGAATCTTATTAATATTCAGTTTGTAAAGCAATAAGGAATTAATTCTTTATTTAATATTATTTATTAATCATTTTGATAAGTATGCAGAGAAAGCTCTTTGGTCATGCACTTATTTAGCTTTATTTTTTATTTTTTGAAATAATACAAAAATGTTCAAGCCTGCCTGCCCTCAAGTGTTAGCATTTCTTTATTCAGCTTGTAAAATTAATACAAACTAAATAAATAATAATAATAATAATAATGGGTTCTTGTATAACGCTCATATCAGTCAGATTGGACCCTCCTGGCGCTTCCGATTATTACCCTGGCTTTAGTACGGCTGCCATTACGGCGCTCTAGCATTTCAAGGATAAAATTCCTACCAGGTACCCATAAAGGCTGTAAAACAAAGTTTGGTTGTCTAAGCCATGCAGAAACACTGATGAAACATGATTAATTTCCTGCATCTACAGCCTGCATCTCATTAAAAACTGTATTCTATAGTTGCAAGGCCCATTAAACAAACTAACTACCAAACACAGGATGTAATATATTATCTTTCACTGTGTGTTTAAGAAACCATAAGGCCATCATTTTGATTGTTATATAAAGTTAGCTTTATACTGCAGTTAAACAACATAAGCTCAAGAATTAGCAGAAATCACATATAGTTTTAAAACATGTTCTTTCATCACAGCAAAGGCTGTCATTTTTGTGTTGTTTTTTTGTTTTGTTTTGTTTTTTCTTTTGTTTTTCATTTTGATTTTTTTCTTCAAAACTAATCTCTACATCGTATACTTTTGATTTTAGATCAACTTAAAAAAAGTGTCAATTGAAACCTTCACTGTGTACCGTTAGTACAGTTTACTGTTTTATAATTTCTTCTCTATAAAAAATTGAGTGTAATGTAAATTTACAGATACAACGTGTTTGACAGTGAGAGCAGGCAAGCTTGTTCTTCTATTAGTAGTTGAGAGGGGGAGGGATAAGGGATTAGGATTAGGATTATAAATGAACGGTGATATGTACATGAGAGGCATTCAGTTCCGTGAGCAGTCTTTGTTTAGTGGCATAAAGATCTTCCCTGACCTGTTCGTGCGACCCTAGAAGGACCTCCAGCTCCGTCTCTTGTCCTACAAACAGAGAGAAAGAAGGATACATTGACTTTATTTAAAAACTAGATGGAATTCGACTGCGCGCAGTCGAAAATGATGCCTCCGTTATAGAGCAATTTTACAAACCAAAACAGAAAAAAAAAATTGAATTCACGTTCAATGGTAATCCATTGACAGGTTCTCAGAATATTGTGATTACAAGCAATTTCTCATATACATATATGACCCTTTGATCTTTGACCTCATGACCATAAAATCTACTCAGTTCATTGGCTCTGCAAGATGTTCTGAGTTAAATAGTAATCCATCTGTCAGTTCTAATGAGAATGCGTTCACAAGCTATTTTTGCATACATAATGGGCCCATGACCTTTGACCTTTGACCTTATGAACCAAGAATCTACTCAGTTCATTGGCTCTGCAAGTAACAAACATGACCTAATTTTGGCATGAATCCATCAATCGGTTCTTGAGATAACGCGATCACAAGCTGTTTTTGCATTCATAATGTGCGCTGTGGCCTTTGACCTTTGACCTACGTGCTCCAAAATCTAATCAGATTGTCTTCCTATGGTGATACACACTATCATTAAGTTTGAAGTTTAAATCTCCAGTGGTTCTTGAGATATTATGATAACAATCTCAATGTATGGAATTTCATAAGTTGACCTCTATGACCCTTGACCTTTGACCTACGTGCTCCAAAATGTAATCAGATTGTTTTCCTATAGTGATACACACTATCACTAAGTTTGAAGTTTAAATCTCCAGTGGTTCTTGAGATATCATGATAACAATCTCAATGTATGGAATTTCATAAGTTGACCTCTGTGACCCTTGACCTTTGACATACGTGCTCCAAAATCTAATCAGATCGTCTTCCTATGGTGATACATACTATCCTTAAGTTTGAAGTTTAAATCTCAAATGGTTCTTGAGATATCGCGCTAACAAACTCAATACAAGGAATTTCATAAGTTGACCTCTGTGACCTGTGACCTTTGACCTACGTACTCCAAAATCTAATCAGATCGTCTTCCTATGGTGATAAATACTATTCCAGAGTCTTAAGTTTAAATCTTAAATGGTTCTTGAGATATTGTGATAACGGTCAAACGGGACGGACGTACGGACGGACGGACGGACGGACGTACGGACGTACGGACGTACGGACGGACAACCCGAAAACATGATGCCTCCGGCACCACCTTCGGTGGCGGAGGCATAAAAATATAAACATTTATTGTTCTTTGCTCAAAATTTCACTGACTTGCTTCTCAATTTGTTCTGCTTCTATTAAAACCAACCACAAGGTTCACTTTATTGGTCACAATAACAATGGCAATATTATAGTTACATACATGTACCAAAGCAAAGTTTAAGATATATTCTTACAAAGAACCAAATTCAAGTAGCATGCTTTGCTGAAAAACGTAGATATGAAATAAGGAATAATATTATGTGGAAAGAACATACACATGTAATGCACGTTATGAACTTTATGTATCATCAATAATATTATCATACTTATCATCACTGTTCATTTCAATCTAGGTGCGATAGTTCACCGCATCATGCGCGAACAAGCCTTCAGAATAAATGAATCTGAGGTCAAAATGAGGTCATAAATGCTTGAAGTAATTGCAAATCAAAATAAAACAATATTGATTCATATAAACAATTAGAAAATTTTAATCGTCTTCCTCAAAATATAAATGCAGTTAAATTTATAATTCAATTTTTGTCTTCCTCAAATGTATAAATTACTATTAAGATTTGTCTATTACAAATGTAACTATGTTTGGTGGACATTTTACATTGTATTTGTTATTATGTATTGTATTTGGTTGGAAATGAAAAAAATAAAAATGAATGAATGAATGAATGAATGACTCACTGTTTACAACTTTCATGAGGTGCTCCACTTCAAGCTTCAGCTCATCATTATCCTTCTTCAAATTGACAACAACGTCCCCATCACCAGCAGCAGCTGACCCCGAGTGCCCTTTGACCTCTCTCTCAAGCCTTGACCTGTCTTTGTCTAGGATGTCCACCTTACGTCTGAGTGTCTGTACAAGCCTGGTGTTATCCCGATCTGATTCGGTCAAGCGAGTGTTCTCCTTCTCTAGCTGGTAGTTGGACTCTTCCAGCTGTCCAACCTGCTGCCGCGTCTCATGCAGAAGCTGATAGCATACATCAAGAAAACAATCATAGCATAGTGGTCGAGTGGATATGTCGCTGGACTGTCGAACACAAGGTTCGCGGTTCAAGTCCCGCCGCAGCACTAATGCCCTTTGGCAAGACATTGATCTCCATTTGTCACACTCAACCCAGGTGATGTTAATGGGTACCTGGCAGGAATTAATTCCTTGAAATGCTGGAGTGCTGTAATGGCAGCTAGGCTAAAGCCGGTGTAATACTAACTGCGCCTCAGAATAGAATTTCTAGATAGAAGGCGCTATACATGTAGAAATGCCTATTATTATTATTATTATTATTATTATTATTATTATATTAATCAAACAAGGGAAATGATCTCGGCAGCCTCGTCTGCATTACGCAATTCAATATGATGAAAGATTGAGGTTGGGACATTATTTATAGGCAGGGTGTCCCATTAGCAGGCCCCAAAAAATTAAATCCTCTGAATATAATCAGCATTTTGAAGTGAATATTGACTAAGAATCATCAGAAGAATTATTTACTAAAATTTGTACCAAGATTGGTAACTTTAATGGAATATAAACAAAATTGATTTATTAATTCTCATATTAAGTTGTGAAAACATAATCCAAGTCAACTGACCTAAAGTTTTGATGTTGATGCCACAACATAGTCTAATTTTGTTGACCTGAAATGACCTTTGACCTTGACTTAGTGACCTGAAATTCCACTCACATGATTGGGGATACTTGATAATTCTTTAGTCTAAGTTTCATTGAATAAGAACTTATACTTTCAAAATTATATTGACGCCGCCTCCGGAATAGCAGCGCCTATGTCTCGCTTTTGCTATGCTGGTGAGACATAAAGAAATCAAATATCCAATTTGGTATATCTATAACAATCATGTTCTCTAGAGAACATATCGTCAATTTGGAGCCAGAAGGTCGTCAACTCATTACTTTACGCAGAATTAGAAGATATACTCTCAAACCAAGTACATGTACTTTCACAAATTGTTAACATGGGCCATTAAAGCAGCACAAATCTATAGCTAATTGTATTTCAATCATTTTGCAGTATGCCACTTTCATAATTTTAGGACATTCTCTAAATTGGTGAGACAAAGTTTGCTAGACAATTGTTTTCCAGTATTACAGTATGTATACATTGCTATGAACAAAATTTATTCCATGCAAAAATAGAAGGAATTAAATCACCATCTGTGAATATTTTAAAATCAAAACTGAAAGCGCATCTTTTCAACTGTTAATCTAAGCATATCAGGAGCTCTTGTAGCGCAGTAGAATATATACTTAATGTTGGATAGTTTCTGCGCTCTATAAATGAATTATTATTATTATTATTATTATTATAAATAAAAACACATTTTGTTTACCTCTTCCAGTTCCAAAACTCTCTTCTGTAGATCATTGCCATCATCCATACCACCATCAGAAGAGCTCTGTTTATACCCGACCATCTTCTCTAGACTCTCAATCTTCCTCTCGTAATCCTCTACATCAGTCTTGTGTTTCTTGGTCAGAGTCTTGAGCTTGTGAGAGTGTGAGTCTTGAATGGCCGATAGCTCGTGCTGAGACTCGTCTTCTTTATGTCTTAGCTTCTCTTCCAAGTTCTGATCATGATAAAATGATAACAGCGATAAGTAGAGTATTCTTGTGTAGCTTATGAGTGTGTGAGTTTTGAAGGGCTGATTAAAGCTACATGTACGTCAACCATTAATAACTCTGTTAAATAAACTTACTACTAAATATTAGATAAAATAATACTTTAATTGCTAGCACAATGAATGGGGATGATGAAATGATACAAAATTTTATAAATGATACACAAAATAAAAATAAGTTCGCAGAGCACTTTTTCTTTCCTAACAATTGAATAAGGATTAGATTTTTGTACAGAATTAAATCATTACACTAAAATTCACATTATGATATTGAAAACATCAAATTATACCTGTTAGGTCTTTATGACAGAATATAAGCCGTGTATCAACATGAAATTAAATGCAGGACAAAAAATACAAGATACAATATTATTCTTCGTTTACTGGGTGCAAGCTGAAATTCAATTTAATCAAACTCATTTTTCCTCCGAAAAAAATTAACGATGAGAGAAATTCAATGTTATTCAATGTAAATAATGACAGTGTGTTATCATATAATGTACCTTTATCCTTGCTTTCAGTTCTGCCATCTCCCCTTGTGAAGAGTCATCACCAATCTGAAACACAGGCTGAAAATGAGAGAAAAAAAAGTCTTCATCTACGTAATCAACAAACGGGTCATAAAAAAGCTCCATAATAGTTGTTTTACCTAGGGTTCAAGAGCAAAATAATTGGGGGAGTAGAGAGATCCAAAGCCTCTGTTTAAATTTTGGTTTAATGGGTATTGGTGTCAAATAGTGATCTCCAGGGTATCTGTTTGAACTGGGAACCTGCGACCCGCAACTCAAAGCTATGCAAATTATCTTACAATTGATTTTGGGGATTGATACCATTGAATACTATGTGCAACCAGTCACACAAAAATTATTGTTAAGATCAATTGTTATTAGCTTTGTGTTACAGGGCCCTAATATTGCCTGTATAATGAATATAGCAAAATGACATTATACAAATTGCACTCTAGGAATACTGTTTATAACTCAGTTCATGATCTGTTCATGTCTATACACAGCAATGTATTTGCCATTCATCTACACACACAATTTCCCACAATTTTTTAGGCAATAAATGCACATGTATCTCAAGACTAGCAGTGTTTCACAAAACTGTCATAAGTATGTGTTCACCGACAACCCATTATTTCAATAGGCTGTAGGCAAACTTGGACTTATGACAGTTTTGTCAACAACTATGCCCATACCCCAGGGAGTGGAGAAGCATGAATCCGATGACCGGGGTAATAATATGATTGCAGGGCCCTCAGGGAGAACAGTATGAATACTGATGAGGCTACCCTGGGTAAACGAGACATATTATTATTATTATTATTATTATTACCTTCTCTCCATTTTGTTTGCCAGCAGCCATCTCTTTCCAATGACTGCACTCTGCCCTCAACCTTCCCACCTCGTTGGAGAGGCGGTTGATCTCCTGCTGGGACCAGATCACATCATCAAAGTCATGACTGTCTGCCATCATGATGGCTGAACCTGACAGAGACGATGTGGACGTTGCCGCAGTCATGCCCCCACCATCCCCGGCGGTGGATAACATGCTGTGATGAAGGGTCTGCAGATCATTCTGCTTTTGAATCAAAGAATTCACCTGGTCCTGTTTTTAAAAAAATTAAAAAGAATTGTGGTCCACATCAATACAAATATTTAATTTTTATATAGCGCTTAATACAAATGTCTCTAAGCGCTTTACAAATATACTATTACCTCGGTCATTGGATTCAGTGCTTGCCCGCACACACTGTGTGCACAATCTCCACTCCCTGGGGAGTATTCCAGCCAGGCAATACTTGACGCTCAAAACCTGTTTGACCAACAATGACGGCCGCATCCTACCGGGTACCCATTTGACATCTGGGTGGAGAGTAGGTTAATACCTTGCCAAAGGATATTAGTGCCATGTCGGGATTCGAACCCTTGACCTTTCGCATCTCCAGTCAAGCACCTTAAACCACTCAACCACGACACTCAATAGACCAGTACACGGTTAGCAAATGTCCCAAATGTCCCTGAATATCCACAGATCTTCAAAACATGAAGAGGTCCCACTTTGTACATTTTGAAATAATCACTCCTACAGCGATGGAGTTGCTACATAAATAGCCTCCGTTTCCCCTTTTCAAAGAATACTTCCTCCTGTGTAGCATAGAGTGCACTGCTTGTGCATATAAAATGAATAATGATAACATAATTTTCATAAGCATTTTGTTTCCGTGTATTTCACAATTTGGTCTGCAATGACCTTTATCTGCTCATGCTCGGACTGCAATTATGAACTGGCTTATTGCCAACACTAACAGAATTCTGAACTTTAACCTTGGACCCAACACTACACCTCACCCTAACTCTAAACCTACTGATCCTTTTTTTTTCTTCTCACATTTAACATTCATTTTATCCAAAGAGGCATAGGATGTTATTTCTTTCAACCTCTTCCATGTCTCCATATATATCTCTGAAAGCATCAACATTGGATACAAGTATACTGCTGGTACCAGTTTGACAGTCTAAGGTTTAAATACAAACCAGATAGGATGAAAGCCATTATATATCGGGAAGAAAATTTCCTTAAAATGGGATTAATATAAGGACAAATTATTCTTCGCTCTTCAAACCACTCTCCTCGCTTCAGTATATTGTTTATTTGTTTACCTTTACCTTCAAATTACTTTTTTTTTTATATATACAGTACATGCAAAACATTCTTTTCTCTACAATTACAGAAAACACATTACTCTAGCTCAATTACACCTCATTTAAAGGAGAATGAAATGCTTCATTGCAACCTACGTCATTATGTAGAGGACAATTAAACTCACATTTTCATACAACAATTAGTTTTGTAGGATATGTAGATTCACTTAAGTTTCAAAAATGAGAATTACACTTTAAATAATACCCCCTACCTCTTTTTCCACCAGGACAGATCGATACTGTGATGAGATGCTGTTGATCTGAAGCTCTGAGGCCTCGGCTTTCTCTTCCAGCTCTGCATTAATAGTCCCAAGCCTCTCATTCTGTGTTTGAAAAAATATAAATAAATACAAATCAGAACATAAATAGTCAGCAGTATTGGACTTGGGCCATATTCTGAAAACATTGTTATCCTTTAAATTAGGGAAAATGAAGTTAACTGTCAAAACAAAAATGTGTGAAATTGACACTTAGGTACTATGTCCCATTTGCAGGCCCCAAAAAATGAAAAGGTTAAATTCCAACGGCATTTGAAAGACAAAACTAATTTAGAACTTCCCTAAAAAAAAGGGGGCTTGAAAATGTCTTTAAGTGGGAAAATAACGACTATTAGTTGTTGATTCGACGAAGAAGCTATAGAGCCAGTAAGTAATAGTCTGATTTTCAGACCATTGTACCAAATGGTTGTACATTTTATGCTGTGCAAAGATTCAATCAGTTTAATTTTGGCCAAAACAAGAAGTGGGTTATTGATGTAGACAAATGCTCATGTAGGCCTACCCTTTACAGCTCATTTTATGTATGCTATTACCAAAGATGAATAAAGCCAGTCAGTCACTCAATAGTGTCTGTCAGTGAAGTCTAGCAAGTAAACAGGTTTCCTTGCATAATTTGCTCAAGTTTAAATTTCACAGATAGGATATACATAACATATTCATAATTCCTACAAAGTTCTACAGAATTTGATGTTGGCTGCAAAAGGGACATATCTTTAAAGGCCCACTGTACAACTTGTAGCTACTTGCTCCCTCTATATATGATGTAGACAACAATGCCTAATCGGTGACCATTGGTCCCCGATCCTCTTTTTCTTATGTTAATTGAGAGCTGAGTTTATGAGAGAGCCACCTGTCAGTAACCTTCCTGGGTGGTCTAATCCCTCCTAGCCAAACTAGTGCAGATGGGCTTTAATATTGGTGCTTGCACAGATGTCTCTCTTAAACTTTACACAAACACAAATCATTCCTGTTTATGGAAACAGGAGAATTGTCAATAAATACATGTACGTCAAAATCCACTGACAAAATTGCCAATTTGAGATTCACAAAGCTTTAAAGATCTCATATTTCAAACATTCATAACTCTCTTATCATTGGTCCATATCATTCCAGACTTTCACCATTCTGTTTCTCCGATTTGTCTGCTTTCATACAAAGAATTAATTACACAGGTTGCAATGCCAATGCCGTTGCCCTTCAATATTTACCTCAGCTCTCAGTGCAACGATGGCTGTTTCACAACGTCTCACTTTGTCTTCTGAGATCTGAAGCTCTGTGCTCTGATCTATAAACAAAAAAGAAAATTACAATAAAAATCACTTGAAAGCTTTTTTTTACATAGTCTACATATTCAATGCAAACAATGGTTTTATTTATGTTTTCAACTTGGTCTTGGACTTGGCATAGACTCTAATGCTGAACTGTAAAAATATTAAGATCTAGATCTACATATGAGAGAGAGAGGCGAGTCATTGATTTACATTTCATTTTATCTTTGTAACTTGACCTTGCAATAACGTACATACTTTGGCCAGTCGTAATTTAGTCAGACGTTTTTTTTTCTTCTGTGATCTAGGTCTATGACTATGCTAGCTGCGGATTTCTGTTTCCCGATCCGCGAGCTGGCAATGCAAAAAACGGATTCAGCATATATTGATAAAATACCCCCAGTTCACTGTCTACTTTTACGGGTTATCCGTCTTCCCAAGGCAAGGATTCATCGCTCAAAATGTGAAATTGTCTGTAGAAAAGTCAATGTGAAATGCATCAAGAAAATCATTGCGGAATCCGTTTTTCCATTGCCAACGATCAGAAATAATATTAAGAATCGTCCGCGAAAATGCGTACTATCCCATCAAGGCTTGGTGATAAAACTGATATGATTGTCCCAAGACTAGATTGGACTCATCCCAACTAAAACACTGGCCAGCTGACAGTGCAGTGCAGTTACACTGTCACTGAGCTGAGACTAGAGAAGAGAGAACAAACTCACCGGCCACTTCCTCAGTGCCCTCCGCGATAACATCCCGTGTGAATGAGGCTGCTGATGTGGCTACATTCGATAACTGTCCGGTCAGATTCTCAGTCAAATTCTTCAGATTTCCACCGAACCACGCCATCTTTAGAACGTAAAATTCTAATACAATTCTATAAACTTTCGAAGTGTAACATTTCTATTGCCACAGTAAAAAATATTTCATTGGAATAATGAAAATCCACATTTTAAGTCCATAATTCCGTCCGTATTGCAAAGCGTACATTAGCCAGTTCTTGGATGAAGTAGATAGATCAAAAACTTCTGTAATGTACAACAATAGCATTGCCAATTTAGACGCAAAATTATAATGTGTAAAATGAAAAAAAATCCTTGGACTATATGTGGAAGAAAAAAGGTTTAAATTTATCAATTTTACAAATTCATAACAATAAAAATAAAAATTGAGATAATTATTAATAAATATTAAATATAATTAGATTTATTATATAATTGCATTGCTTAACAAAATATTACAATAAGCAATGACGTTGTAGTCGTAAATTGTCAAAAGTATTTGTTGCCTATTTTCAACACACTTCTGCTCGGATATGCCAACGCGTCAAATATGACTGGCCAAAGTGCGTGGGTTATTGCGAGGTCAAGTATGATGATAAACAACACCCAACACGAAATCAAATTTAAATGGATCATTTGTGTGCGATATTTACCAGACATTTCCATTTCATTTTGGGGGTAGGATTTTTTTTAAAACCTTTTCACTGTTAGATTTCTATTCTATTTTGTTTTTTTTGGGGGTAGCAGGGGCGCGGATCTAGCTTTTTGCTAGGGGGGGGGGGGGTGGTAGTGAGCACCCCAAAAAAAACATTTTGCTCCCCCAAAATTTAAAAATCGCGCCGACCAATATTTGGCTCAGTTGGGGGGGGGGGGGGGTAGATTTATTATTTAAATGTTTTCCTTTGGGGGGGTCAGCCCAAGAGGGGGGAGGGGGTTAAAGGCGTTAAACCCCCTATCACCACCCCCCCCCCCCAGATATAGTGTCATTAATAATTGAAAGTTTAGCATAACCCGTATAATTTCATCGAATCTATGATATAGACTTTTGTTAAATACTTTGGTTTCTTTGTTTAGTGTTTTGCTATAAAATAATTAATTCAACGTTTGTCAATCGTAATACATAGGCCTAGGCCTATTATCTGCCCTTAAATTGTAAGTTACTTTTGTCAATTTGAAAAAAATGTATTACTTTACGTACGGTAATTGTCCAAGGGGTAAATTTCAGGGGGTTAAATGTCTTCGGGAGTTGTCCACGGGGGTAATAATTTTCCGGGGATGATTGTCAATTAAGGCCTAGCATTATCGTTTTAAAGCTGTAAAACGCAAAATTTCATCCTGGAAAAAAACATGAAATAAATGTTGTCGTTAAGCGCCGAATTTGCCCCCCCCCCCCTAAAAAAAAAGCCTTTCTACGAGCAGGAATGGTCTGGCATGCCTGCGATTACTGAAAACGATGGTTTAGAACAAAGATTTTATCATACACAGTACTTTTCTTTTTAAAGCTTTATCGCCTTTATTCAGTTTTTCATAATTATAAAAAATGATAAAGAGGAACATATCATTGTGTTCTTATAATAAACATAGTACATCGTCTCATACATTACAAACAGTGACATAATTTTAAAATATTTTCCATAAATTTCCAAACTAATATATATCATATTCAATGAAGTTGAAGCCCAGCTTTTCAGCAGTCCCCTCCATGACCCACCTGTTTTATATGCCTGTTGTACACTGTGGACCAATTACAAATATATTGTTAAGTTTCATTGTTTTACTATGTACAATGCAATCCCATGTACTTTATTTATTTTGTTGGAAATGGAAATAAATGAAATGAAATGAAATGAAATGAAGTATACAAATTGTGATACAATTCTGCTTTTGGGTTTTCGGATATAACACTGTAAAAAGGAACAATTTTTAAGCAGTATAAACATATCTTCTATGCAAATTAATTAGTTCATTATAAATTAAGCAATCTGAATAAAGATTTTCTTATATAAACAAAAGTATAATGTCGGGTGCTGCTTCATAACCCATTTTTTTATATTTACATAGAATTACATTTTCTTTGACTTCTAGATTTTATCATAATTATATGAGGGTCTAGTATCAGTGGAGGTCTGTAACTATACTGTTGTTATTAAAATAAAAAAAACGACGATACTAGATAAGTGTCACGCCTCGATGAGAAAATAAGGGAGTGAGCAGGAATTTAAAAGATGTATATACGATTTTGTATAATGTATTGGCAATTTGTCTTTTCTTTTTGCTTTTTCATATTCACCTTTGTTTGAGTTCTCTACAGCCTTACATATTTCTTTCCCCTCCGGGGGGGGGGGGGGGGTTCTCATGGATGGTTTGGTCGGAGGAGGGGGAGGGGAC